>NC_051166.1:88027161-88249661 GCF_013339725.1 Rhipicephalus microplus
TCGGTGTACAGTGTACTAGAAGGGGGCAGTGGAGTGAATGAGGCGACCGGGCCGCACCTCGGCTGATTCTTTGGCGGGTGACAGTAGCGGCGGCGCTGTTGTCCCACGGTGCTGAAGATCTTAGGAGCGTCTGCATTGCGAGCGCGTGCGCCGTAGCTTGCGAAAAGATGCAATATCCCGTTTTGAGCCCGTTTAATGCGTTTCCGAGCTTTTATCAAAGGACGCACCTGCGACGCGCCATGGTGCACGAGTTGATATGCAGGCACGCCGAAATTGCGTTGATACATTCACTGTTTTCAAGGGTCTGTAGACCCACAAAAAAATATCACTCGGAATCTTCACGGATCCGCCTAGCTTCTCACTCAAGCAGCACTTTGAGCTGCGTTAAATCATAAGTGGCTTCTGGCGAAGAGAGGAGAAGTATCAAAACCGCGAATAAATGAGGCGTTCGTTTTTTCGGCAGTTTCTACGATATCCAGAGCACAGTGTTTATCATATGAGCCTGCATGCGGTCGATTGTTTTACGAGAAACCCGAGTATAAGTAACGTTGTTACCATATTTATATCGGTGACGACTCGGTTTTATCATGCCAGTTTTGCGGAAGATAATAATTATTACTTTCTGAAAGGCTTATTACAAATTCAACATAATAAAAACAACACACAAACATATTAAAAAGTGCCAGTTGCATATTTAGACCGTCTGTTAACTTGCGCAAATTCATTGTAACAAGTTCTCATTTTGTATCGACAGCTTAAATTGTGCTCCTTTCCAAATATTCTATTGCCGTAACGCCATTGGAAGCCAGCAAATTTATGACGGTGTTTTGTATTATAAGTGTAGTTCTATTATTGAGTGTCAAAAGTGTAGGCAGGCAGCGGTGAATCTTGGTTTGGTGGGAAATGTAACTTGTATATATGTACACAGTAATCGCACACACACCACACACACAGATATATATATATATATATATATATATATATATATATATATATATATATATATATATATATATATATATATATATATATATATATATATATATATATTGTCATGACCGAGAAAGACGCTGGCGCTTCGGCGCGCGGGTAGCTAGAGGAAGGAAGAGAAGAACGAAGTCAGAATAAGAACAGCTGGCCCAGGATCGAGTGTTGTCTTTTGTTCTCTGTATAGTACATTACAATGGCGCAGTTGACGAAGAAGAAATCTTACGTCCCGGCTTCGTCATCCATGGCAGCCGCGATAAGCGCCGCTTGAGGACGGTGTCAAGGCCTCCTCGGCAACTATTCACCTGCCGCCACTGCCACCACCGTTCGGGGACGGCGTCAAGGCCCCCTCGGCGGCTGCAGTACACGTTACCGGTACCATTTCACAAGGGACGCCGTCCACGCGTCCTTGGCTATGGATTCTGCCGTCAGCGCAAGCCGACAAGTGAACGCTCTGCGGGAAGCCATCGGTACGTGTCTTCGTGGTTCGTCGGCAGTGCGGGCTTCTCCATCCAGGAACGCCGTTCACGCTTCTTTGGCGATGGAGTTGTGATGACGTTTATTCGAGCCGAGAAGTCGTAGCGAGGTCGCAACGGAAAGTGGGCGTACGGCAAGTCTGGCAGAGGCGGCACAAACTCTCGCGCAAGCAGAGCACGGGCTTTTCGTTGTCTTCCGAAGGCGCATACGCGTTGGTGCGTATGCTCCACTACAATACCCCTGGGGTGAAGGGTAGCCATCCTGGCGACTCAGGGAGTAGGCACAATGAGGGGGTCGTAGTAGGGCTTGAGACGGTTGACGTTGTGGGGGTGCTGCCACCCCCCCCTGTAAAGTTGTCTGCGCCGCGTGGCGCACGTGTCTCGCCCCAGGGCGTTATTTCGGTGGTGACCACCACCGGGCGATAGATGGCGTTGTGTTCGCTCTGAGTACCACTGTTGGTAGAGTGGCAGCGCCGGTGGTGGCCCCTGGCGGAAGGCGGGCCTTGGTGGTGGGCGAGCGTTGAGCGAGCCTCTTCTGCGCGTGCCGGCTGCCGCGAACGGTTGTCTGTCGCGTGGGCCCCCGGTGCTCGGCACCGCGGGCTTCGCGCCGGGGTCCCACGTGGAAAGTCAGGCGTTGGCGACGCCGCCTTGGGTATGTGCTAGTGTGTTGGGTGTTAGTGTGTGTTTATCATGTTATTGTGTGTTTAGTGTTTCACTGTGTTATGTTGTTTGTACGGTAGCATGTTAATTGAAATTGTTGTATCATTCGGCGGACGATATCGTCGTCTAAATTAGTTAATAAATGTATGTATGTTGTGTGCGTTGTTCAGACCGTGTTCACTGTGTCCGTCACTCCAAGAGCGTGGCGTGGCGGTGCGCGCGTTCGCCTCGCCGAGACCCCACACTGGCGCCCAACGTGGGGCTCTTGGAGTGTCGGACGACAGTTTTTGCGGTTTGGTACATGGATTTTGTTAGAGCCGGAGTAGAGTAGGCCTAGGGGGGACTTCTTTGCTAGCGTCGGTGGTGTGCTTTGTTGAGACGTGTTTCAATTGGTCGGCAGGTTGACTTTCTATTTATTTTTTTTTGCTCGCAAGTGTTGTTATTTTTTGTTGTTGTTAGTTTTCAAAAACGTTGTTGAATTAGGACGAGAGCCATGCGGTCCGCATTCTGGGGTGAGCAAGGCCTAGAGCACGTGGTTTGTAGGCCAGGCCCGAAGCGAGTGAGTACGGAAGCCTCGTGGGTGGTCCGATTTTCTGTGAATAGCTGCTTCTATCTCTTTGGGCTCAGGGAGCCGGGCGTCGTTGCTGACTTGTATTGCGGCTCGACGCCGAGGCGTCGTGACACCGCCCGGGGCGGTGGACGCCGATCGCTCGGTAAGCTGCTGTGTGCGGCGAGCGATAGGGCCACCTCACAGAGTGGACGTCTCCTCGCGGCTGCCTCTCCTGCGCCTAGGCTGGGTGCTGGGTGGATGCCGGTTGTTGCCGAGCGACTCATTAGGCCTAAGGCTCTGCGCAGCCGCCTGTCGCACGTGGCACAACTAGGTGGATCGTAGCGTTGAGGTGTTGCGCTCTGCTTCCCTCACTTTTTTTTCTTGTGAGCACGAGTTAGGAAAAGTGATTTTTGTTTTTATTTTGATGGGCGTCTCGGCCGCCACCGATGTATTAGCTAGCAGTACTAACCACCGTACCACGTGGCCGAAAAGCCTGAAGCTCCCTCCCCTGGGCCGCGCTCCTTTGTTTCTTTCGAGTTTTGTTTTTTGTTGATGTATTCAGCGGGAGGGATGTCATCCACGGCCGGCTGTCCTGCGCATCGTCAGCGTCGCTGGCCAGGAATGCGGTCGTGAGTTCGGGCGATGAAGATGCCTGGGACCTGCGCAACTGCCTGCAGTCCGGCGCCCTCGTGAGTGCTGGTCGCAACTGGAGGACGTGTCGGCGCTAGCGACGGATCGTCGCGCCGACGGCAGCGTTTCTGTTGCGGGGCCGGTACTGAGGTGAAGTCTAGCCGGAGAGTGCAGCAGTGTCGACCAGCGGCGGTGTCGTGGTGCAAGGACATTATGGTCGTGCGATATCATTTTTTTGTTAAAGCTTGTGTAGCTAATTTCTGATTTCGGGATATGGTTTGATTTAAGGTTGGGGGAATGTGGGGGTGCTGCCACCCCCCCCTGTAAGTTGTCTGCGCCGCGTGGCGCACGTGTCTCGCCCCAGGGCGTTATTTCGGTGGTGACCACCACCGGGCGATAGATGGCGTTGTGTTCGCTCTGAGTACCACTGTTGGTAGAGTGGCAGCGCCGGTGGTGGCCCCTGGCGGAAGGCGGGCCTCGGTGGTGGGCGAGCGTTGAGCGAGCCTCTTCTGCGCGTGCCGGCTGCCGCGAACGGTTGTCTGTCGCGTGGGCCCCCGGTGCTCGGCACCGCGGGCTTCGCGCCGGGGTCCCACGTGGAAAGTCAGGCGTTGGCGACGCCGCCTTGGGTATGTCCTAGTGTGTTGGGTGTTAGTGTGTGTTTATCATGTTATTGTGTGTTTAGTGTTTCACTGTGTTATGTTGTTTGTACGGTAGCATGTTAATTGAAATTGTATCATTCGGCGGACGATATCGTCGTCTAAATTAGTTAATAAATGTATGTATGTTGTGTGCTTGGTACCGATGGTGTCAACTGTGTCCGTTCACTCCGAGAGCGTGGCGTGGCGGTGCGCGCGTTCGCCTCGCCGAGACCCCACAACGTGTACGGTCTCGCGTCCTCGACGGCGCAAATCTGGTGATTGTGTTAACGGCTCGATGATGTAATTCACCGGGGAGGTCGCGTCAATGACACGGTATGGACCATGGTACCGGGCCAGAAGTTAGAAGACAGGCCAGGAACGTGCGGGGGCACCCAAAGCCACACAAGGGAGCCAGCACGAAATGTAGGAGCTATGCGGTGAGCGTCGTCGTGTCGAGTCTTTTGTAGACCTTGAGCCTCACTTGTCAGAGACCGAGCCAACCGACGGCAGTCTTCAGCGTATCTGGCGACTTCCGAAAGCGGGGAGCACTCAGATGCATCAGCGCGGTACGGTATAAGTGTCGAGTGGGTGGGAAGGTTCGCGGCCGTACAATAGAAAGAACGGGGAAAAACCGGTAGTCGCTTGCGTCGCGGTGTTATAAGCGAAGGTAACAAAGGGCAATACAGCGTCCCAGTTAGTGTGGTCGGAGGAGGTGTACATCCTCAGCATGTCGCCAAGTGTGCGGTTAAACCGCTCAGTAAGACCATTTGTCTGTGGATGGTATGCGGTAGATTTCCGGTGGATAATGTTGCATTCAGCGAGGATAGCTTGGATGACCTCCGACAGGAACACTCGACCCCTATCACTGAGTAATTCCCGCGGAGCACCATGGCGTAGAATGAAGCTGCGGAGAATGAAGAGTGCAACTTCGTGGGCGGTCGCTGCCGGTAGAGCTGCAGCCTCAGCGTAGCGTGTCAGATGATCGACTCCGACAATAATCCACCGGTTTCCAGAGCTACTATATGGGAGTGGGTCATAGAGGTCTATACCCACGCGGTCGAATGGGCGAGCCGGGCACGGGAGTGGCTGTAACATGCCAGTAAGGTGCCGCGGAGGTGTTTTGTTCTGTTGGCAAGTGGTGCAAGACTGAACGTATTTCTGCACAAAACGATACATTCCTCGCCAGTAATAGCGTTGGCGCAGCCTTTCGTAGGTTTTCAGGTCACCTGCGTGAGCACTTTGGGGATCTGTATGGAAATTCATGCAGATGTCAGAGCGCATATGAGTTGGGACAGCAAGGAGCCACTTCCGACCACCAGGCATGTAGTTGCGGCGGTACAGAATGTTGTCACGTAAGGAAAAGTGGGCTGCTTGCCGGCGCAGCGCTCTCGTGGAAGGGACAGAAGACGGATCGGTAAGGTAGTCGACTAACAAGGCAAGGTATGGGTCTTTACGCTGCTCCGAAAGCATGTCAGTGCTGTCGAGTGGTGACAAGGTGGTAAAAGGGGGTGACAGAGAAGCCACATCTGGCGTTAATGGCGATCGGGAAAGTGCATCGGCGTCCGCATGCTTGCGACCGGAACGATATACGACATGGATGTCGTATTCCTGCAATCGAAGTGCCCAACGCCCCAGACGTCCGGACGGGTCTTTCAAGGTGGACACCCAACATAGAGCGTGGTGGTCTGTGACCACGTCGAAAGGACGGCCGTAAAGGTACGGGCGAAACTTCGTAAGCGCCCAGATTATGGCCAAACACTCCTTCTCTGTCACGGAGTAATTCAATTCAGCCTTCTTAAGAGCGCGACTTGCATAAGCGACTACGTATTCGGTTTGGGTGCCTTTCCGTTGTGCCAAAACTGCGCCAAGACCAACGCCGCTTGCATCAGTGTGAACTTCTGTGGCAGCAGTGGGGTCGTAGTGGCGAAGAATAGGTGGTGAGGTCAGCAGGCGGCGCAGCTGGTGAAATGCGTCGTCACATGCAGGTGACCATGCAGATATACCTTTGCTGTTGGAAAGCAGACTAGTCAGAGGTGCAATGATGGACGCGAAGTTGCGCACGAAGCGACGAAAGTAAGAGCAAAGACCAACGAAACTTCTTAGGGCTTTCAGTGATGTGGGCATTGGGAAGTCAGTGACAGCTCGAAGCTTATCAGGGTCCGGAAGAACACCGTCTCTTGTGATGACGTGTCCCAAGATGGTTAGTTTTCGGGCTGCGAAGTGGCACTTCTTGGTGTTAAGTTGTAGGCCTGCAGAAGCTAGACACGTCAGAATCTCGTGGAGACGATGAAGATGTGTCGGGAAATCAGCTGAAAAGACTACAATGTCATCTAGGTAACACAAGCAAGTTTTCCACTTGTGGGCCCGCAATATGGTATCTATCATGCGTTCAAACGTCGCAGGCGCGTTGCAGAGCCCAAATGGCATGACTTTGAACTCATACAGGCCATCCGGCGTTACAAAGGCTGTTTTAGGGCGATCACATTCAGCCATTGGCACCTGCCAATACCCAGAACGCAGATCCAAGGATGTGAAGTACTCGGCGCCTTGTAAACACTCAAGAGCATCGTCTATTCGTGGTAGCGGGTAGACGTCTTTCTTTGTAATCTTGTTCAAGCGGCGATAGTCCACGCAAAATTGAACGGTGCCATCTTTTTTTCTTTACCAGAACCACGGGTGACGACCAAGCGCTTTGAGAAGGCTGTATGACTCCACGTTTAAGCATGTCATCTACTTGCTCTGTAATGACGCGGCGCTCTTCGGAAGAAACGCGGTAAGGACGCTGTCGCAGAGGCGAATGTGAGCCGGTGTCATTAGTATGAGTGACAGTCGTGGTGCGGCCCAAAGCAGGTTTCTGAAAGTCGAAAGAAGAGCGAAACTTGTTAAGGAGAGCAACAAGTTGGCTGCGATGCGAGGGGGGAAGGTCTGCGTCAATAGCATTGTCGAAGGCTGGTGAGCTTGATGGCTCAGACGCCCGAGTGATTGCGGCAATGTGACATGGCGTTTCGTCGGGAAGAATAATATCATTGATATGGTCGACAGGTTGCACATATCCTAACGTTTCACCACGAAGCAAGCCAATGGGGTAGTTGCAGTGGTTGGTAACCAGCATTACGGTTAAACCAGACGCAATCGTAAGAACGGCAAATGGGAGCACGATGCCCTTGCGTTCAGTAAAAACAGGGGATGGCGTAACCACCACTGGGGCGTCAGGTTGCGCCACACATGAAAGGCTAATAGGGACTGAAGCTTCCGGAGGCAAGGTGATGTCGTCGTTAGCGATGAGTTTGCAGAGCAGTGGTGAATGGTCGGGCGGTGGAAATTCACAACTTGGCACTAGGCACACTTCCGCACGGCAACAATCGATGATAGCTTCATGACCTGATAAGAAATCCCAACCCAGGATGAGGTCATGAGAGCAAGATGGTAGTACAAAAAATTGGACGATGTACAAAACGTCTTGGATGACGACGCGCGCCGTACACACACGATGGCTGAATGCGTTGCGCGCTAGCCGTGGACAGCACGATGCCACAGAGAGATGTGGTCACTTTCTTCAGTTTGCGACAAAATTTTGCGTTCATCACAGAAACGGCGGCCCCAGTATCAATTAACGCTTGTGTGGCGACTCCCTCAACATTGACATCAACAACATTTTGCGGCGAAAATGGAGGCCTTGATAATTGCGCAGAAGTTGCAGTTCTTGCCTCTGGAACTGCACTGATTAGTTTCCCTCCTCAGGAGGTGGTCTACGACGCATAGGAGATGGCGATCGGCGACGAGGAGATGGGAAACGAGAAGTTGATGGGCGATGATCCGAGTCAGAGTGCCTCTGTTCGTATGCAGACGTGGTGGCCTGCTGCGACGCATAGGTAGGAGTTCCAAAGGAGGCGTACGCAGGTGTGGGACGGCGGCGGCAGTAGCGTGCAATGTGGCCAGCGATGCCACACGCGAAGCAGATAGGACGGTTGTCATGGGTGCGCCACTTATTAGATGGACGGAAAAAGCGAGGTGAGGGCCTGTAAACCGGAGGCGCTGCTGGAGGAGGTGGAGCCGATAAGGATACTGGATGCGGTGGGGGCCGCGCAACCACAGCTGCGTAGCTGAGAGGTGGAGATGGTGCAGGTGGTGCGTAGCTGACAGTTGAGAGATTAGATGCTGCTGAATTGCATGCGTAAGGGGCCTGCACTGTAGGTAGGACATCGCAAATTTCAGTGCGTATGGCCTGCTGCAGTGTCGAAGGCAGACTTGCGGTGGGCGCGTCGCTATGCGGCAACAGGGAAAGCTGTCGGGCGACTTCCTCCCTGATGAAGTCTTTGATCTGGTTGGACAGACTTTCTTGGCGAACGTTGGCATTTGCGAGTGCGACAGCCGAGATCGAATCTGGTGGTGAGACACTCTGTCGGGCGATGGAACGCTGACGGCGTAATTCATCGAAGCTCTGGCACAGGCTTACGAGGATTGCCACCGTGGTCGGGCTTTTCGCTAGCAACATCTGGAATGCGCCATCCTCAATGCCCTTGAGAATCTGCCGAATTTTCTCTTCTTCGGGCATAGATGGGTTAACACGCCTGCAGAGGTCGAGCACATCCTCAATGTAACTCGTAAACGTTTCGCCAGGCTGCTGGGCTCTGTGGCGCAGACGCTGGTCAGCGCGGAGCTTGCGGACCTCTGGTCGGCCGAACGCTTCTGTTACGAGGGTCTTAAAGGAGGACCAGTTGGCGGTGGCGGTTTCGCGGTTGGTAAACCAAAGCTTAGCTACGTCTGCCAAGTAAAAGATAACGTAGGCGAGTTTAGAGTCGTCGTCCCACTTGTTGCTGGCGCTTACGCGTTCGTACAAGGAGAGCCAGTCTTCGACGTCTTGCTCACCACTTCCGCTGAAGATTGGTGGGTCCCGCTGGCGAGTAGCGCCGGGGCAGGTAGACGGGGCAGCCGATGGTGCTGGCTGGGCTGGGACGGGCTGGTTGGCGACTGCGTCAGTCATGTTTCGCGGTAGTCTTTCAGACAACTTGCGAGAGCGGAGCTCCAGGTCTTCTTGGGGATCTCAGCAGCCTCCACCAAATGTGATGACGTTTATTCGAGCCGAGAAGTCGTAGCGAGGTCGCAACAGAAAGTGGGCGTACGGCAAGTCTGGCAGAGGCGGCACAAACTCTCGCGCAAGCAGAGCACGGGCTTTTCGTTGTCTTCCGAAGGCGCATACGCGTTGGTGCGTATGCTCCACTACAGAGTCAACAACCCGGCCGCCGCTTCATCTGCCCATCGGACCATCAGTAGATGGTGTCCATGCCTCCTCTGTGGTACCAGGGCATCACCCAATGGACACTATGCTACCACTTCGCGGCCGTAATACGCACGGGCTCCAGTCCTTTGGGAATGCTGTTCAAGCTTCCCACGACCTGCATTCCCTGTCCGGTACTCTTCCAACACATAAGCAGCCAAGAAACGCTGTTCATGCTTCCTTGGACGTGCGTGTCACCACCGTGAGTACTACTATAACCACGTACTTCACGGACGCGAACCAAAGCGGTTCAGAAGCATCGTGCGACAGTGCCGTGGAGCTGTGGCGTACTGTCGCACTGCTCCGCGCCAAGACTAAGAAACTGACTGCGTTGATCGCCGAGCGAGCTCCTACAGTGTGGCCAGCATTGTGTGACATTAACGCAGTGTTGGATGTAGCTGCCTCATACGACCTTGAGGCAAGCGCACCGGAGCAACGCAGGGAGCTTCGGTCTTCTCTGATCGAGCTCTCACACCAGCTCGACTGTTTCGCGTCGGTGATCTCTGCGTTGCCACCCGCCACCTCACAATCACCAGCCGTCTGCGAACTACCGGAATTCCACGGGGTCCGGAACGACGCCGACAGCTGGGTGGCAACCGTCAACGCGATAGCAATGTGCGAGGCCTGGACAGAATCTCAGAAATGAACCATGGCTGTAGACCGTCTTCGGGAAGGTGCAGCGGCATGGCACCGGTATGAAGGTTGAAAGCAGCAGTCATGGGCGAAGTGGAGCTGCAAGCTCATAGCTGCTTTTGGTCGTAATCCTTACCTCCTCTCCACCACCACCCCGTCCAACCTGGCCGGTATCGAGGAGCAAGCTCGAGAGGCTTTCCACCTCGAGGCGGCAGCTGTGCGCTGCAGCTTACCACACGAGAAGTTAGACACTTTGTCGATACCCGAAGCAAGTTCACTGCGGCCAGAGGCCGCTAGCGAAGTCGGACCACTTGAAGGGCGTTGCTGCAATGAAACAGCCGCAGAGAATCATCTCGACTGTGGTGCATTGCCCTTCACCGACGCACCCCCATTCGCACACCGAGCTGAAGTGGAGCGACACCTCGAATGTTTCTCGGAGCCCTACAGCCGCGTGGCAGAAAGCTTCTCCGCCTGTCCTACGAATGAAGTCAGACGCAGGTGCGACACGCCACTGCTGCTCTCAGTACCCGCGCTGGTACGCGACGCCATCGTGTCAGTGGAAGAGGCTGATACCAGTCCTCATATAGCTCAGTTAGAGAAGTCAGCCCCAATATCACCTTTACTGAGGCAAGTGGAGACACCAGCATCGCCTTTGCTTGAACCGCCTACGGTCATGGCGCTGGTAGAGCCCAAGGTAACCACTGCTGGTCTCACTAACCAAGATCATGAGGAGAAAGTTGATTGATATGTGGGGTTTAACGTCCCAAAACCACTATATGATTATGAGAGACGCCGTAGTGGAGGGCTCCGGAAATTTCGACCACCTGGGGTTCTTTAACGTGCACCCAAATCTGAGCACACGGGCCTACACCATTTCCGCCTCCATCGGAAATGCAGCCGCCGCAGCCGGGATTATGAGGAGAAAGTTGGCGCTCAAGATGCAGACAGCAGCCAATACGATGACAGCTTCACAAAATGTCCTGCTGCAGATGCCGAAACCGACCGTAAATTATGTTCTCTGCCGCACATCTCAGAAGTTGCGTACCCATTCTCGACACAAGCCAAGGTACCCAGCGCGTCTTTTGGGATACTCTTTCGGCTACCCTCGTCCAGAGTTCAACGTCTGCCGCTGATTTTGCGGCCCGTTCGAAGCGCGCTGTCATGTGCATGTTTAGCTGCTTCCCACAGAGAGTCTCTGCATGGCCGAGACCGACCACACCGATGCAGCCAGTCTCGACCTCCCAATAGACTTGTGGAAGACTCTGGCACCCAGTTTCAGCGTGGCCAAGGCCGACCTCCGAGATACAGCCAGTGCCGTCCACCAGAGACGATTTCCCCAGACCGTCGCTCCATGTTGCATTCTGGTCCGGACTGACCACCACGATGCATCCAAGCCCACCCACCAGAAATTTTGCCGCCAGCTCCGCGCGCGCGCAGTCATGGCCGAGTGTCATGACCAAGAAAAACGTTGGCGCTTCGGCGCGCGGGTAGCCAGAGGAAGGAAGAGAAGAACGAAGTCAGAATAAGATGAGCTGGCCCAGGATCGGGTGTTTTC
Organism: Rhipicephalus microplus; assembly: GCF_013339725.1. Classification (NCBI taxonomy): domain Eukaryota; kingdom Metazoa; phylum Arthropoda; class Arachnida; order Ixodida; family Ixodidae; genus Rhipicephalus; species Rhipicephalus microplus. The sequence continues at coordinate 88,038,569 of NC_051166.1, forward strand.
TCGTGTTTACTGTCTAGTACATTACAATATATATATATATATATATATATATATATATATATATATATATATATATATATATGTGTGTGTGTGTGTGTGTGAGATCTAACAGACAGTAATTCCAAGGAATGTACAGGGGAAGTTATTAGAACCAATTGAATGTAAATAAGAAGAAAGAAAAGTGGATGAAAAAATAACCAGCCGTGAGTTCCTGCTCACGGCTGGTTATTTTTCCATCCACTTTTCTTTCTTCTTATTTACATTCCATTGGTTATAATAACTTCCCCTGTACATTCCTTGGCATTACTGTCTGTTAGATCTCATCAATATTGTGTTAAAACACGGAAAAACGAGCCCTTAGGTATACACTTTTTTCCCTTATTTCATTGAACGAGGGTCTCGTACTGGCAGACTTGGTGTGTTTAGGTTGTATAAGAGGGACAATTAATCAGCTGCCTGCTCATAATAAGTTCACGTGCTACGTGACGCCAAACATGCGCATAAGAGTGTTTTCACACTCGTCGTTTGGCTTATAGATGGCACTGACTGTCACTCCTACTTCTAAATTCACATATAAACCCAAAAAAGTGGATAGAGGGAAGGCCACTGTGGTAGCTCAGTGGTTAGAGCATCGAACGCGTTATTCGAAGGTCGTAGGTTCGTTTCCTGCTCACGGCTGGTTATTTTTTCCTCAACTTTTCTTGCTTCTTATTTACATTCCATTGGTTCTAATAACTTCCCCTGTACATTCCTTGGCATTACTGTCTGTTAGATCTCATTAATATTGTGTTAAAACACGGAAAAACGAGCCCTTAGGTATACACTTCTTTCCCATATATATATATATATATATATATATATATATATATATATAGATGGGGGTATGTATCCAAAAGTACACGCATTTAAGGCCACGCCGCAGTGGTCTAGTGGCTAAGGTGCTGGGCTGCTGACCCGCAGGTCTCGGGATCGAATCCCGGCTGCGGCGGCTGCAGTTCCTCTGAAGGCGGAAATGTTGCAGGCCTGTGTGCTCGGATTTGGGTGCACGTTAAAGAACCCCAGGTGGTCGAAATTTCCTGAGTCCTCCACTACGGCGTCTCTCATAATCAAATGGTGCTTTCGGGACGTTCAACTTCACATATCAATCAATCATATCAACACGCTTTTATGTCACGCGTCACTGCCCCATCAACAATATTCATGCAATGCCCCTTAGCACAGCTACGGTTGTTGCATTTGTCGTCCGAATACGTTAGACTTGAACTAGTTTTAAGACGTCATACTGTCGAAAAGATGAAATTTACAGGGCGGATTTCTACAGAGGCACGCTATATTCAGCTTCGCAAACTGGAAACGTTCGGCACAAGGCTAGGACCTATATTTTTTTAGGGGGGGGGGGGTGCAGCAGAACGACTAACTTTGGCTATGGGTGGTCGCTGTGAATGCGTGTAAATATTTTAGCATACTTAAAAAAGTTAAATTACGAAAAAATTTTGTGGTGTAGGGGGTTCAGATTCCCTTCTCTCTCACTTTTCTACTTACGGCCTCGTGGTTCTGCGTGCGTTTGAAACGGTATTTTTTAAAATCTCACCGCTTTCTGAGCACAGCTAACTTCCAATAAATCGGCTCAGTTATTCTGAATATTGTAGATGCCTAACCAACAAAGAAAGAGTTAAGATAGAAGAAATCAGTACAAGACACGCCCTTTCTGAATTATTTTCGATCTCTTACAAGGGCTTTTTTGAAGCTTAAATCCAGTAGATTGGCGTGCCATACTTCAAGGGCTATGACATCTTGTTCTAGACATGAATGATGGGCAGGTACGAAGAAATCTGCATCAAGAAAGCGCGACGGAGGAGCCGAAGCGCATAGCAGTTGCTGCACGTGACGCGCGGCTCTGTCAGTATTATTCGACTGCAGCGCCGCCGCTACGGGCAACGCGGGAAGGGATCAGGCGGCGAGGCACGGTCATGCCACTCAACACTTCTAGTACACTCTAGTCAGGGCCTCTTCTACCTTTCCTACCTCCGTGCATATACCGTCATTCCGAGTGGTCCAACTGTGCCCCTTAAGAAATTGGCATAGACGGTGGTACCACACTTCCCCCTAGGTATTTGTGAGAAACTCTATGGCCGGGCCATGGTCTCCGAGATGGCGGGCGCGCGGTGTGGTGCTCTCTCCGGCCGTCCCAATCGTCGCGCTACCCAGCAAAAGCGGCGAGTATCGCCTCACGTGCCCGGCTACCGCGAGGCGACGCGTTTAATATGGGTTCCTTGAGCGGCGGAGACCACGGCAGAGAGCAAAGCGCGCGGGATTTCAGTGGGCGCATGTTTTTTTTCTTTCGCATGTGAGCAAAAATCACCCACAAATCTTCTGGCTGCTTTAAACAAAAATATTTCTTTTTCTGTACCTGCTTTTTTTAGTCCAATCGGCGAATAAGAGCATAGAAACTGCTTAATTGTTTTATATAGATTACTGCAAGGAGGCATTCTGGAATTTCCCCTTCCAGGAGACGCGTATGTGGGTGAAAAATTATTGTCGTTGAAGCATGTTGCCCTCCTAGCGTTAGAGATCGTTTTACTATTTTATCGCGTACCGATATTTATCAGGTGATCAACCGAACACCACTTACGCTCTAGATAACTAAGTGCGCTCATCGTGGCACTTATTAATGTGATAAGTAATTTTGTCGGAATATAGGGAAAGGCTACGATTAGCCGACCTACATTCACTCCCTACGTCCTTGACACTGAAATAGCTTGAGTTATCATCGTCTCCTTCCTTCGTCATCGGTATGTTATGTTTTGACTGCACAGTGGCAATATCAGTATTGTGCTCATTTACAGTAGTCTCTACTGCATCCAAATCAAAGGGCCGCACATGCAGCTGAACGGCGTCTTTCCGAAAATCAAGTATTCGTCGAGGTAGACTACTGGTGAATAAAAAGTGTGAAGTGTCACTGCTATGTAACGCGCAGTCTTTCATGGTGCTGGCGGACATGCTGTCTCGGGCTCCAGTCGACAGCACTGGCACGGGCGACGACAACGAACACGTGGAAATGCGTGCAGTAAACATAGATTCGTCACTCGTTAGCAAAGCCAGTCAAGCCCGGTTGTTAGAAGAAGCCAGTAAAAACAATTACTTAAAAGGCGTCGTCGAATTCTTAAGTAACCTGCCGATAAATGGAGAGCTCAAGGCCCTTGTCAAGGAACTAACTGTAGTAAACGGTATACTGTTCAAAGGATGGAAGACAGTGATACCGAGGACAATGCGGCCAGAGATACTAAGAAGAATACGCGGTGGGCACATGGGGCTTAACAAATGCAAGGCACGTGCTCGGCTCGTAGTTTTCTGGCCCTATTCCAGAGCATGCGTGGTACAGAGTTGGTGGGGACCCGCTTGAGTACGCAGGGAGCTCCTATCTCTGCGCATATGACGCCCTCTCAAATTTTCCAGAAGTAGAATTGTTGCACGACACGTCATCTGCTACAGTCGTTGACAAGTTCAGCGCAATATTTGCAAGGTACGGCATTCTAATCGAGGTTTGCACTGACGGAGGGCCTCAATTTACTAGTCGAGAATTCTCAATATTTGCAAGAAGATACGGCTTCAAACACACCATTTCAAGTCCTAGATTATCCACACTCGAATGGCTTGACTGAAAAAGATGTGCAAGTCGTGAGAAGAATTCTAAAAAAAAAAAACTGATGGAAAGAATGATTTTTTGATCGGATTACTGAATTACAGATCGCTTTGAGGACGGTCAATTTCCAGGCGAGCTGCTTCAAAGTTGACAACTACCCACCCCATTGTCCGACTTCAACGAGACAACAAGCCAGCGGGTAAAAAAGCATCAGCAGGCAACGCCAATGAGGACACGTCTTCCGCCTTTGCAGAAATGGCAAACCATACGCATCCAGGGAGACTCATGAGAAACCAAGGGAAGAGTAATCAGCCGCACGATGCCTAGGTCCTACGTGCTAAAGACAGAAAAGGGCAGTGTGATTCGAGGGAACCGACAGCATTGGTTGGCAACGAGAGAGCCATTTAATAGTAATTCTGAGGACGATGTGCCCGATGAAGCGTCTGACAACGAGGATCCAGGCCGAGGTCAAATACCACAACGAGAAACATGGCAGTCCAGGGGCTTGGAAGATCTACACGAGGCAGAAGGCACCCCTCCCCCCAGAGCGGCTAGCGTATGGCGAGATCTTTGTGCAGAACTCGTAACGGGTTACCGCTCATCCAATTTCTATTCTGTTTTGTTTTGTTCGTGTTTAAACTATTCCAAAGGAAGGGAGATGCATCGATGTTGCAATCAAAGCCTGTGACGTTTCCCTCGATGCAGGTACTTATCGCCGTGCACACTCAGTAGTCTTCAACACTCTTTCCCTTACTACCTTAAATACAAGCACTCAATAAACTAAGCATTATTTTACTGCTCGGAACTGGCCTATGCACATCGTTCATAAGTACCCAACACATCACGAAACAAATACTAACAGAAAAATTGTTGACGGCGTACACTAGTTTACGGTCACGTGACAGGGCAGTTCAGATAACTAAAGTTTCTGCCACCAGGTGGCGGCACAGGATATTTTCGCAATTTTCCAATGAAGAGATAAAAATGTAACTCCATTTCTCACTAGAAAAATAGCGTTGGTTTGAGTCACTATTAAGAACAATTTTTCCATCCGTGCAGTCATCTCATTTCATGTTCTGGGCAGTTGTTGGTCCCTTCAAGCTTGGCAACGAAGCGGACGTGCTCTGTTTTCTAGTTCCGAGCTGGAAGGCAAAATTTAAGCATAGGCTTGATGCAAAAGGTTCAGTCTTATTGAAGCGACATATATCCTCCGAGATAGCGGGCACGCGGCGTGGTTCTCTTCCGGCCGTCCCAATCGTCGCGCTTTCCAGAAATACCAGCGAGTATCGCCTAACGTGTCCGGCTACCAGGGGGGGGGGGGGGGGTTAATCTAAATTCCTTAGAGTAACTGTATATGGGACTGTCACGAAGCCGTTCAACGGGCAAGCTCTCGTATAGGTTCGTGTAAAGCGAAAACCACCGATGACATAACCGTCATCGAGAAATGAGCCAACGAGACCATTTGCTTCCACACAAATCCTCAACACTCAATGTATTTCAGAAATCCCTAAACGACAGAGAGAGAGAGATAAAGATACAAGGAAAGGCAGGGAGGTTAACCAGACGCACATCCGGTTTGCTACCCTGCACTGGGGAAGGGATAAAGGGGAGAAAAGAGGTTGCACAAAGATGAGAAGGTACACACAATCACGAGCACACTCGGTGAGCACACACAGTTCACAGGCGGTCGCTCAGGTTTGTTGACTTAAGGTAAAGAAGCAGTGATTTAGTTGCTTTCTGCGCAACTGAGGCAGATGCCCAAGGTCCTAGTATCTTCCGCACACAAAATGGTCCGGGGTCAAGTCGATTCAAAGCCATCTGTAGCTGGCATCGCTGTGTGTCGTAGCAAGCGCAGCTGCAGAGGACGTGTTCGATGGTTTCTCCATCTCCGCAGTAGTCGCATGTAGGAGTGTCTGCCATACCAATGCGAAAGGAGTACACCTTTGTGAATGCAACACCCAACCAAAGGCGGCATAACAGTGTCGCATCGGAGCGGGAAAGTTGTGATGGTAGCTTTAGCTTTAGCGAAGGATCCAGTTCATAAAATTGACACCTTTGGAAGCTGGTAGACGACCAGAACGTGCGTGTGAGATCTCGAGCCAGCAGGTAAAGTTGTCTTGCTGCATCATTCCTTGATAGAGGAATCGGGACTACACGGGTTTCTTCATGGGCTGAACGGGCTGCATCATCGGCTAGTTCATTTCCGGTAATACCGATATGTCCAGGCAGCCATTGATATATAATGTCATGCCCTCGTGCTAGAGCTTCATGATGGCAATGTCTTATTTCTTGTACCAGTTGGTCATGGCTCCTCCTACGCATGGCAGACTGCAAACTCTGAAGCGCTGCCTTCGAATCACAGAATATGACCCATTTTCCTGGACGTTCTTGAACGAGATATTGTAAAGCAGCCCTTATAGCAGCAAGCTCTGATGCCGTAGATGTAGTCATATGCGACAACTTAAACTTGATTGTCATTTCTGCAGCCGGAATTACAGCGGCACTTGATGAGCTGCTAGATGAGACGGACCCATCAGTGTATATCTGCGTTCGGTCTAAGTACAACTCATGTAATAATAGCAGTGTTGCTTGCTTCAATGCTACTCTGGAGTGACTGCTTTTCTTTTTGATTCCCGGAATTTCTAGACGTACTTGCGGCTGGTCGAGGCACCACAAAGGGCATGCCGTTCTCGCAGCTGGCGTATATCCTGATGGAATGCTGTTTAGGTGCTTGGCTATGACGTCTGAAAACGTAGCACGTGGTCTTCCGGAAGGTAGAAGGGCCAAGTGGTGGTCGGGGACACGGCTAGCATGTCGAAGGTGCGCTCTGAGGCAATCCACAGGTATATATGTCCTGACCGGATGGTCTTTGGCAAGCATGATTGTGGCATAAGTAGAAGCGCATCGGGGCAGTCCTAGGCAGATACGCAGAGCCTGACCCTGCAAACTCTCCAATGAATGAGTATTCGATTTGCAAGTCTTAGTCAGTACCGGCAAGCTGTAGCGCAATAGACCCAGAAATAGGGCCCTGTACAGCTGTAGCATGGAGGCCACAGAAGTTCCCCATGCTTTACCGCACAAGAATTTCATGATATGCACAATAGATAGCAGTATCTTCTTCAAGTACGTACAATGTGGGCTCCACGAAAGACTTCTGTCGATTATTATGCCCAGGAAACGATGCGTCCGTGCATATTTGACACTCTGCCCATTGATGTAAACAGGGTATGGCGTCATTGGTTTGCGTGTAAACGCCATCAACGCGCACTTCACAGTTGATATATTTAGGCCTTGTTTCTGAAGGTAGGTTGTTGTGAGGGTTGCTGCCCGCTGTATTCGTGCACGCACCTGAGGGCGAGTAACTGCAGCACTCCAGAGGCAAATATCATCGGCGTATACGGATAGGCACACCGACTTTGGCAGAACCTTCACCAGACCAATGAGGGCCACATTGAACAATGTGGGGCTTAAAACACCTCCCTGAGGTACTCCGCAGTTGGTGTAATGTTGGGTAGTTGTACCCTCATATGTTTGTACAAAGAAACCTCTGCCAGTTATATAATCTTTTATCCATTGAAACATTCGTCCACCAATGCCCATTGCTGCGAGAGAAGTGAGGATGGCATCGTGAGCTACATTATCATATGCACCCTTCACGTCAAGAAAGAGTGCCACTGATATGCGCTTGCGACTTTTTTCTTGTTGAACAAATGTCGACAAATCAAGGACACAGTCACTGGAGGAGCGGCCCCGACGAAAGCCTGCCATGCAAGAAGGGTATTTGGTGTATCGTTCCAAGTACCATTCGAGACGAAATAGAACCATCCTTTCCATCACTTTTCCGAGGCAGCTTGCGAGGGCAATAGGGCGATACGCTGTCAAGTCCAATGGTGATTTTCCCGATTTCAAAAGTGGTATTAATCGACTAATTTTCCATTCTCGGGGAACACTGCCGCTGAGCCAGGAGTTGTTGAAGCATGTTAAAAGTTCTTTTCTAGCTTTTTGTCCAAGGTGTCCCAACGCACTATAAGTAATACCATCAGGACCTGGCGATGACATGCGCTTAGAAGCGACTAACGCACCTTCCAGTTCTTCCATGGTGAACGGAATGTCCATTTCTGGTAATCGCGTCTCAGGAACGATCACGGCGTCGATGCTCTCGTTCACAATATTCCCGGCAACTCTCGTGCAAAATTCTTCAGCCACCTCGAGTTCTGTTTTTCCCTGATGGAGTGCCAATGCTTTAAAAGGGTGCCGTTGTTGTGGAGAGGAGCGAAGACCACGAACTGTTCTCCAGATATATGACAGCGGTTTATGAGGGTCTAGAGATTCGCAGAATGCTTTCCAGCGTTCGCTCTCCAGTTTGTAAATGCGTCGTTGAATCTTTTTCTGGAGCCGCCTTGCTTCCCTCAGATCGTAAATTGATCTTGTGCGTCTGTATCGTCGTTCTGCACGCCTTTGTATAGCTCGTAATTTTTCCAGTTCGATGTCAAACTGTGTAACTTTAGACGAAAATCGTAATTTACATTTGAACGCTTGCATAGCTTCCACTATGGTATTTTCCAGGCTGCAGGCGAGGTCTTCTTGGCAAGCGTTCTCAACACGCGATGCAAACATCGACCAGTCAGTGCCAATTGCAACACCGGAAGAGAAATTTTTTACGATACCATCGATCGTCACGTAGGTGGGTATGTGATCACTCCTATGAGTCTCAATATCGCAAAACCACTTAACTTTGTGAGAGAAGCACCGTGACACCAATGTCAGGTCAAGGCAACTACCATACGTGAGACCCCGCAGATATGTGGGGGTACCATCGTTCATGATGGAAAGGTCGTAATCGGAAGTGAATGTAACAATGTTCCGGCCCCTGGCATTCATCCTAGTGCTCCCCCAAAGCATGTGATGGGCGTTGAAGTCACCGGTTAGGATCCAAGGCCCATCGGTTCTCATTAGGATGTCTTTTAATCTGTCGCAGTCAAATCGCGATGACGGAGATATATATCCACCAATAAGCGTGAACGAAACTGCATTCTTCTTCCCACGAAGACACACGTACTGATTGTCGTCATTTGAACTTATTGGGTGCGAAAGATAAGTCAAGTCTGTGCGAATGTAAACAATTACTTTGCTTCGTTCTTCGCAAGCGGCTGAAGAAAAAGCTTCATAACTGGACAATCTATAAGGCGTTGACACGTTTGGTTCACATATGACAAGTATAGGGAATTGATTGGCCCGAACAAATTGGCGCAAGTCCGAGATACGGGACTTCATGCCTCTGGCATTCCACTGAAAAATCGACGCACTTTTAACTTCAGTGCGGAAGTGGAGATTTTGTTGAGCCATTGTGCTTATACGAAGTTAGCAAGAACTGGATTCAGTGCATCCAGTATTTGCAGTGCACTCTTAGCAGACGGAGATTGTATGCTGCTCAGTAGCGTGCGAATCGTGGCAATTAATGATTGCACGATTGCAGCCACTTGCCTGTCTTGGTTGGAAAGATCTCGAACCGGGACGATTGCAGTCACTTGCCTGTCTTGGTTGGAAAGATCTCGAACCGGGAGCGCGGACTGGCCGTCATGAAGCTCCTTCGGTTCGCTTGATGCTGCTTCCCTTTGAAGTGCAGGCCACTCTGTCGCAGTCAGGGTATGCTCACTGGCTTTGTCCTTTACAGCCTTTCCCGCGGCATGTGGTCTGGGAGGCAAAGGAGGTGGATCTGATGAGGGATCACGCAATCGTGTCGAGGAGGTAGCGGGCGTCCTCGAAGACCGACGTCGACGTGAACGACGCCTTCTGACTTTAGCTGCGGCTTCTCGATGAGATGAGTGATCGCGCACCATCTCCTTCAAGATGGCAATTTCCTTCTGAATCCGCGGGCAGTCCTTCGATGTGGCTTCATGGGATCCATTGCAATTAGAGCATTTCTTGACAGTTGCGACGCACTTATCCGCTTCATGGTGCTCGGCGCAGCGGTGGCATACCACCGAATTCTCGCAGACGCTGCTCACATGTCCAAGTTTCATACATTTACGGCACTGGAGAGGCTTTGGAATGAAAGGCCGCACAGCATGTCTGAAGTACCCCACCTTCACATGAGAGGGGAGTGATGTGCTCTTAAACGCAATCTTCACACAGCGAGACTTGCCTAGCCGGGTGACATCAACAATTGGAGTATCAGTTGTTGACTTGACAAGAAGTTGTAAGTCTTTATTGGAAATAGCGACATCAATGTCGTAGATCACGCCGGTTACTACATCACATCCCAAGGGAACATGAGAGCGCACCTGGTTGCCGTCCAAGTCAGTTACACTGCGCAGAACGCCCAACGCACTTGCGTGCAAAACGTCCACAGCCAGTATATTCTTTCTGGCGTTCACTCTTATGTCCGTGATCTCATTTGGCACGAGCGTTTCCAGAGACCTCAACACAGACTGTCTGTTAAGGCGTTTCATGCTGACGGTAAGAAGTGCAGGCAGAAACAGGATGGTATAAGCGTTCGATTTTGGCGCTTCACTTACAGTTTGAATAGTTGAGGATGAGGATGTCCTCATGTTCCTTCTCTTCGCCTTGCGGCTCAGCACAGGTTGGAAACCGTCATCTGAGAAGTCCTCACTGCTGAGATAGTAAGCATGAGTATCTTCACTGTCGCTGTCGCTCGCTTGCCCCATCCGCTTCCTGGAGGCGGTTGCCGCTGACGCCGCTGGTGCCGGCAGGCGCCCGGGGTGGTCTACTTCCATCCCCTCCAAGGGAGCAGCGGAAACTGATCAACAGACTTAAATTACAACTGAAATACGCCGGAGTTAGCAGAAGCAGCTCCTATTCAAAACACACTTCTTCGTCTTCGTCCCAACACACAAACGACAAGTGACAGACAAAGAACACAGCAGGCATAACTAGAAAGAGGTTGGCAGGAAGAACGAACGGTGAAAGACGTGAACAGTGCAGTGAAATAAATGTTCAGTGGAAAATAACCCTTCTCACAACCTAGCGGGACATGGTGCTTGCAGCGGAGGCTCTGCTACCAAGTCATGAATGCACTCACGCTAATGGTGACAGCGCCGATGCGGGTCTTGCAACTGATGCGACCGAGTAACGGTGAAGACGCACTCGTGCAGCAGGGAAAGACTGGCGATTAGCTTGAGACGCTCACGTGGTTGACTGGCATGGAAAGAGGCATCGGGCTGGTCGAGGTTAGTGACCTTTCAATGTTCGGCAGCCGCAGGCCACACCTGAAGCCGGAGACCTTTCTTGGCCAACGCCAGAAGACCAGAACAAGCCTGGCCCACATCAGGCGACGAGAAGAAGCTTTGTGTCCAAGTGCGAGACCACTGGGACCTTGATGCAGGAGCTCTGCTGGCCGCCACTCCCGTGCCCTGGCCACCTTCTTTACTCGGTCCCGAATCGGTCACGTCTGCCTATAGCTTCGCTGTTCTTCTCCAGTGGCTCTCCTAAATCTCCGTGGAGGGACCTCATTGGACCGAAATGTTCACGCCCACACGTGCCACAACCGAGCGTTATCTTCATCTTCTTCTGGCTAATGAAGTGGCGCACTTTTTAAACGCGCACAAACACATCACAAAAGCCCCCCTTTCGAAAAGTTTTTTCCGCTATGAAAAAAAAAAACTGCAGATAAGTGCGCGTTTCACCACACACAACACATATCCTGCCCAACGTTCACTACAAACTTACAATCATTCCACTTATTATACCTTGCACGTTCAGACAAAATTTCCTGAAAGTCCACACACAGTTCACAGCCACGCTACAGCGTCCTGCCCAAAACTCAGAAAATCACACTCCTTGTGAAATTAAAATTTTAAACCCAGGATATATACAAACAATGCAAGTACTTGCCCACGTGGTCTAAATCTAGAGGCAGCGACCACTTATTTAAAGTCGACTCTCGGGTTATAGCGTCCCACACCAGACGAACAGCATATTCGTTTCTTTCATCTGAATGCAAAAAGAAAACCTTGAAGTGTTTCCGATCAGACAGCTGCCTGTAGTTCGGCCTTCTGATAATCTGACAGTGCGACAAGTTGATTGCCTTAGTGCAGCATTGCTTTGACAACAACAGTAGTTGTATTCTGCAAGTGTTAGTGGTCTGGAACGCTCCATTGCCCTGTTTAGTCACGTCATCGCCTCGTCTAGGCCCAAAAGTCTTGGAGACATCAAAAATTGTTACCCGAACGATTTTCTGATCAGGTGAGACCACAGAAGGCACCTGAGCTTTCTCATTGCTCAAGGAGCATTGAAGTGGAGCTAGCTTGCTAGTCTTGTTCACTTTTTGCAAGGCTAGCAGTTTTACTGTGAATACAGTCGAACTCTATGTTTTGGCCTTCCTGCCTTTCATCTTCATCACTTGTCACTGGCTTCACTTGTGACACTGCCATACACACTTGGACAGGTGTTTCTGCCCTTTTGGCCAGCTCACTTGTGTAAATCTCAACGGAACTAAATATGAACTTCTGTGTGCTCATAACATAGTTACCCACATGGACATCAGCCATACCAACAGCATTTGCCACTACAGCTGGCTGCACGCAGGCAGGCACTACAACTCTCTCCGAGTTTTCCGCTTCACTTGCACACAAGTCACACGCTCCTTCATCTGGCTCACTTTTGCTTTTCAAACTGAATGATTTCGTAGTCGCTTCTTGCTCTTCCCACGGAACGCTACAATCTTTACTTTGACATGACGTAATTATTGCGCCATGTTGAGGCGAGGTAACTGTATGTTCTTCGACCTTGCCTGTGCCACTGCTTATTTCTGCCAGTGTTACGCAGGATGACTCTACTGCTACCGTCTTAGAGTCGTCAACAAGACATACGATTCTTCCTTTGCTACTTGTTTTACTTCTTGCATCGGAAGAATCGACACCTCTTCTAGAGACTGCCCCTTGGTTTTCGGATGTACACTCTATGCGTACGTCAAACGCCCTTTCATCAGGGTTGTCTAGAGGACTTTATACCTCTTCTAAAACTGTGCATTCAGTTGCACCAGTTTGTGTAGCCACATGGCTATATAAGGAACTTGACTGTCCCTTCTCTGAAACTTCCTGCGAAGCCGTGTTGAAAACGGTCTCCAAACCTCGACTGGTCTCGCCCTTACTCTTCCCTTCGACTCTGCCGTCCACTTGTAGGGAATCTGCACCTAAAGTTTCACCTTAAGCGTTCTCAAGTCTGCCATCAAAAGAGAGACTGATTCACTAAAAAAGGCCCTACTATCGGAGCACATATCGATTACCGGCTTTTTTGGAGCTCAGATACGAAAATCCTTCTCGCCAGTCTCTACCTTTTAGTGCCCTCGATTCGGCAAATCTAAGACGCAGTCGCAGGTTTTGTTTCTCTAATGCAAGCTGCTCCTTCTTCGCGCGTGCCTTCAGTTCGAGCTGTTTTTCTTTCTTGAGCTCAAGCTGCTCCTTCTAGGCCTGCGTCTCCCGTTCCAACTGTTCCTTTCGAGCTTCTCGTTCCGCAGCCCGTTCCTCTCGCGCTCGCGCCTCCTTCTCCTCGTACCATGCTTTAAAATCCGCCCCATCAATCCCCATGCGATCCGCCAAGGCCATTAGCTCCTCAATTTAATTTTCCTTCTTTCTCAGTTCTCTTTCAAACTCCATTTCCTCCCCCCGCCACAGCGGTCTAGTGGCTAAGGTACTCGGCTGCTGACCCGCAGGTCGCGAGATCGAATCCCGGCTGCGGCTGCTGCATTTCCGATGGAGGCGGAAATGTTGTAGGCCCATGTGCTCAGATTTGGGTGCACGTTAAAGAAACCCAGGTGGTCAAAATTTCCGGAGCCCTCCACTACGGCGTATCTCATTATCGTATGGTGGTTTTGGGATGTTAAACCCTACAAATCAATCATCAATCCTATTCCTCCTTCCTGTCTTTGTGAATGCGCCTCTCACGTTCCTCACACCAAGCCTCCATTTCATCGCCTTTTATACCCATGCGTCTTGCACACTCCTCTAGCTCTGCCCTACTCATGGTCGTGTTTTAGTCTGGAGAGGTAAGCGGTAAAAATGGTCTCGGCCTGTCGCGGACGCCAATTGTCACGAGGCCGCTTAACGGGCAAGCTTTCGTGTAGGTTCGTGTAAAGCGAAAACCACCGATGACATAACCGTCATCGAGAAATGAGCCGAGGAGACCATTTGCTTCCACACAAATCCCCAACACTCAATATATTTCAGAAACCCCTAAAAGACAAGTAACAAACAAAGAACACAGCATGCAGAGCTAGAAAAAGGTTGGCAGTAAGAACGAACGGTGAAAGACGTGAACAGTGCATGGAAATAAATGTTCAGTGGAAAATAACCCTTCTCACAACCTAGCGGCACGCGGTGCTTGCAGCGGAGGCTTTGCTACCAAGTCATGAATGCACTCACGCTAATGGTGACAGCGGTGATGCGGGGCTTGCAACTGATGCGACCGAGTAACGGTGAAGACGCACTCGTGCAGCAGGGAAAGACTGGTGATTAGCTTGAGACGCTCACGTGGTTGACTGGCATGGAAGCAAGCATCGGGCTGGTCAAGGTCAGTGACCTTTCAACGTTCGGCAGCCGCAGCTCACACCCGAAGCCGGAGACCTTTCTTGGCCAACGCCAGAAGACCAGAACAAGCCTGGCCCATATTAGGCGACGAGAAGAAGCTCTGTGTCCAGGTGGGAGACAGCTGGGACCTTGATGCAGGAGCTCTGCTGGCCGCCACTCCCGCGCCCTGGCCACCTTCTTCATTCGGTCCCGATTCGGCTACGTCTGCCTATAGCTTCGCTGTTCTTCTCCTGTGGCTCTCCTAAATCTCCGTGGAGGGACCTCATGGGACCAAAATGTTCATGCCCACACATGCCACAACCGAGCGTTATCTTCATTTTCTTCTGGCTGATTAAGTGGCGCACTTTTTAAACGCGCACATACTCATCCCAGGGACCAGAGTAGCGCAGCTGTATTCCAACGTCGCCAGCAACCATGCGTTTCGGAGAAGCTGACGCTCAGGCCACTTTTGTGTTTACTGACGTCGCCACTGCATTGGCGCGAATCACCGCCAGTCAAGTCCAAAGTGAATCTGGCTGGTCTTCGCGCCTTTTCTGAATGCGGTTCATGGATGCGTGCGGGTGACTGTGGATCAGCTCTATCTGCGCACCAAGTCTGCTGTTCTACCATCGCAGCCATCGGAATGTTACAATGACTGGGTAAACGGGTAAGAGATGTTTTACCAGCTGCTGAGTGCTCCTCCGTTTGTAGCGTACATGCTAAAAGAAAACTGGACTGTTCTTCGTTGCACATTCATATCTGTTCAAAGGTAGCGGGATTACCTATCTTCATGCAAAGGAAATATATTCGCCACTGACGAAGCTACAAGAGCGCGGTTGTTGAAGTCGCTGAATTTTACAGCGAAAGCTGTTATGAGGTCACAAGGGCCGACTCCGGCGCCGTAGATGTTCGCCATCGCCAGTGTCCGTGATCACTATTGCATGAAATTTAAAACAAAACCATACGAAAAAAACATACGTGCCTTACTTGGAAATCGAATCAGAGTCTTTCGCGTTGCAACAGTATATTCTACCGCAAAGATTCGCCTGAAGTGTGAGCCGCACTCTAAACTGGCTTTATGTAGGTTGTATAGTATCGGGTGAGAATTTGCGTTTAGGTGTGAAATAAATCGTTTTATAACAGTGAAGTAACAACTGTACGTCACGCAACGCAAATTGTGCCATAAGTGCACCACTATGCTTTTACGCACTTGCCTAAGACATATTGCGTTATATTCACCGAGACTAATCGGGCGATTTTATGTACCGTCAAGGTCAATGAATGTCGCATATTTCCCCAACGTAACGTGAATACTGAATGTTCCTGCTCGTTATCCGGTCAAAAATTTTGAAAATTCGCGAAATGTAAATGTCGCAAGACAAAAAAAGTTGGTAATGTTTGCTCTGCACTTATCGCCACACACTGAGCAAGAACGCTTTTTCTTTTTACCACGCTGTTTAGCCAGCTTCTACGTTGCACTTTGTTGGAAATCGGGCAGAAAAGTGGTCTTCAAGCACTGCAAACAGTGCGTGAAGGACGCGATATGCAAAAAAGAAAAAAAAACACGGCAGGGGTGTCACCTGCAAAAACAGAGGGAGCCTTCACCGCATAGTCGGTTGCTAACCAGGCAAGATGGCAGACCTAATCTGGTCCCGAAGAGACCATATACAATTACTCTAGGGTTTCTCGAGCGACAGAGACCATCGCTAGCACGGCAGAAAGCAGAGCGCGTGGGATTTCAGCGTTCGCATGTTTTCTTTTTTTTTCTCGCGTGTGAGCAAAAATCACCGACAAATCTTCTGGCTGCAATGAAGGCAAGTGTTTTTTTTTACTGCTTTTATTTTGGAGCAATTGGAGAATAAAAGCATGGCAACTGCTGATTTTTTCACATAGATTATTGCGAAGAGGTATTATTTCGTCTGTGACAGAAGCATTCTAGCATTCCCCATTTTTGGAGACATGTATATTTTATTTTTTATTTTATTTTTACATACTGCAACCCGTAAGGGCTATGGCAGGAGTGGGCAACAGGCCGGTACAAAACATGGTGTAATACTTTGCGAAGGAAAGCAAAATACAAAGTGGCAATACATGGCATCACATGGTGGCATATTGAAGACATGGTGGCAAGGAAGAGAACACAGTAAACACAGTAAACAGTGAAACGGAAAAAGACAAACTGTCAAACGGTATTTATGGATAACAAGAATTCATTTAAAGGCAAAGAACGTATGCCACCGGATAAGTTATTCCAAAGTTCAACAGTTCGTGGAAAGAAGCTAAATTTAAATGTGTTAGTACGGGCGTAGAATGGTGTCGTATTCAAAGGATGGTATTGGCGTGTTGAAGAAGGTCTGGAACATGTTAAGTAGAGATCTTTTGAAAGTTTGCACGTCGAATAAATTATAGAATGTAATAACTTGAGAGACTCAATGTTAAGGTGCAAACTGGGCTAATTATCGTCGTTGAATTACATTGCCTGCTATCGTTAGAGATCGTATTACAATTTTATCGCGTACCGATATTTATCAGGTGATCAACTGAATTCTACTTAGAATCTAGATAATTAAGTGCCGTGATCGTGCCACTTATTATTGTGATAATTAATGTCGCCAAAATATTGTGAAAATCTACGATTATTCGACCTATATATTTACTCCCCACGTCCTTCACAGTGAAAGTGCTTGAGTTATCATCGTCCCCTTTTTTCGTCATCTGTGTTTTGATTGTATTTTGGTAGCACAATGACAATATCATTATCGTATTCATTTACAGCAATCTCGACTGCATACAAATTGAAGAGTCACACGTGCGGCCGAACGGCGTCTTCCAGTAAACCAAGTATTCGTCAAGGTAGACTACAGAAGGATTAAAAGTGTTAATTGTCACTGCTATGTAACGTGCAGTGTTTCATATCAGATACACAGAACTCAAAACGCGTGCGGCGTTCTTTTTCAATAAGCAAAAGATCTCGGTGTTCGTTCTTTCATTCCCCAACAGATCCCCTGAACCCCGTAGAACTCACTGTGCGAATAGGCGGCCATAAGTGACCAAAACGCTCCTGTAACCCGCCCATGGTCGTCGCAGAGCCGGTGACGTTCAGTCTAGACCTCCTCCCTGTCTCCTGCTTCTGCGGCGGGACGGGAGGTAGTTGGAAGGAAAAACTGGGAAAGCCTCGCGGGCAAGTGCGAAGCGTTGTGCGCTTTGAGAGCCCGGCTTACGCGCCAGACTTGACAGCTTATCACAGCTGCGACGCGTAGCGCGACAAGGTTTCATTGCTTCTAGGCACGAAGCTCTTTATAGCATCCCTTGGTCGGTCGTCTTTCGATCCAGAGTAGCCAACGGCGTGAATGATATGATGAGTGAGGTGAAGTGTCTGTTCGTCTGATGCGTGCTGTAGTCGGATATGAGACGACCGACGCATGGACGAACGAATGCATGGAAGGATGAATGGGCATTTCACCCCACTAATCATTCACTCCGTGCATTTGCCGTGATTTTGTTTATATATTCCTTGCCCACCGAGCAGCGTTTTGCTCCTGGTTGAGAAGTCCCACTGAACGTGCCTCATCTATATTGCCGCATTGAATATGCAGCACCAAGAGAACAATGAAGAGCACCCGCAGTGAGAGAGAAAGACGAGGTTCTCATCCGATCAGTTTGCCAGTGTTCTGGTACAATTAAAGTGAGTTGTCCTGTATTCAACTGCTGCTGTTTCTGCATTGTGACACTGGTGGAGGTGCTGGGTACATGTTCGGCACAACTAACAACAGCCCCGCATCTAGCCCAGAAAGACTTCCGCGCATCGACACCCCCGTTCACCGCAGCAGCCCCTGCCTGTTAGGCCTCAGCCCGGAGTTCGGTCCAGTGCCGGAAAGCGTCATCGTGCCAGAAAGCATGACGGCACCTGGAAGCACTGGCCCCAACATGTCCAGCCCAAGCACGACACAGGTGACTGTTTTGAATCCTCGACTTCCGGTTGACTTTCACGGGAACACATATGAGGACGCACATGACTGGCTAGAGGGATTCGAGCATACAGCGAACGTTAACGGGTGAAACACCACACAGAAATTGGGCTACGTGTATTTTCCACTTCAAGACGGAGCCCGAACATGGTTTACGAATCGCGTGTGGTCGTCTTGGGACGAGTTTCAGCAGAAGTTTCTCAATACGTTCGCGAGCATCTATTATTACTAAACTGCACAAGTTGCACAGAGACACCGGCGTGTCGGCGAGCCAGCTCGCTTCGCGTCCACCTTTGCTCTTCACATCGATGACGTCGAGAAAGCTAATAGCGTAAGCTTACGCATTACATACGATTACAAAGCTTAATCGAGCAGTCAAAAACAAGCGCTCTTTGACGAGCTCACGGGCGATTGCGAACGTCGTAGGCGCCCGCCATGCGCCTACCTGTCGGAGTCATTCGCGAAGGCATAGTTTTTACATATTACATGTTGTTATAGAAGACAGCGTGGCTTTTCAAATTGGCTTGTTTTGTGCTTCATTACGATGGTACGAAGTCTTGCAAGTGTGCTGGCCGAGGCGCCGTATTTGAGCCTGCTACTGCTTGCTCGTTCGCCCCTTGTGTCCCGAAACTCGGTGCTCCGCATTCTGGATGCCGCATCGGGCAGAAATAGTAGGAAGTTTTAGTGCTGGGTACGCATTCTCTTGGGGCGCTGCAGGCTTTGGAGCGCGCGGCGTTGCATTCCCAACCCATACCCAACCGGAATGCCTTTTAGTTGGCGCCACGGTGGCACGCACGCAAACGCAAGCCGCACGGAGTTCACTCGCGCTCGCAGAGCCATAGCGTGTTGTCGCGTAAGTATTATTTAGGTCTTTTTTTAACTTAAAATGTTAAATTAAGCATACATAGTGATCACAACACTTTTTTTATTGTGTACAGTAATCTGGTATACGCAAAAAAATGAAAAATACAAGGTTACTGTAACGACAGTGTCGACATCTTGTGACACTTCATGCACTTCAGACAAACAGTACTCAGGACGCCCAAGAAAACGGAGACCAGGCTACCTCAACTCCTCGACACGACTCCGGGACACCAGAGCCAAAACACCCCTCAGACAAGCAATTTCGCAGCCAATGGAAGGAAGACATTCCATCACAGGGCACAAGCAGGATAAGTGAAGACATTGAGCACACAGTTGAGCTAGCAGAGGAAGGCAATCCTGGGACACAAGTGGGCAAAAAAGGCCGACCCTTGAAATCAGAGAACACCAGCCAGAAACAGCAGCAGCTCAGCGCTGACCATAAACAGAAACATCCCTATCCTCAAACGCAGTCAAATGACCATCCACCACAAAGCAAACGCACTGTAGTCCTAGGCGACTCCAATGCCCATCGATTGAAAAAGCACCTCCGTAAAGCTATACATGATCAAAGACTACGCATCACTACAAAATCTGGTGCCAATCTTGAAGAAACACTTCACCGAGCTGAAGGAGAAATTCAGAAGGCAAATGCCACCAACACAGAGCTGCAACTAATAATACATGTAGGTACTACTGATCTTTTAAATAAAGCAGACATTAAAAAGACCACTGACCACCTGAAGCAACAACTGACTTACTGGAGCCAAAAGACACCCAAACACCACTACATAGTCAGTGCCATCCCTGAACCGAAAGCAAGGGGTCAACAATTTGCTACAGCATGCCAAACATGGAACACGGCAGTTCAAACGGCGTGTACAGCCTTGGGCCCCAGTGTGCGGTTTATGTCAGCAGCCGCCCAGCTAACCGCAGATCACCTGGATGATATCCACTACTCGGAACAGGCAGCGGACCAGGTTGGCAGCCAACTAGGTGAGGCCATTAAATCTTTTTTATGGGACAAACAACCAACGCGCCCACAACACTGGAGACGATCAACAAGACCAGATCAAAGGACAGTGCAAACGCTACTGAAAGCAATGACAACAGCCCTAGGCAAACTAGGACAGAGAAACCGGCACTGGTAAGCAACCAAGCAGGCAAAACCATACGCACAACCCCCCCCCAATTTCAGTCCTCCAGAGATCATTGTCAACCACTTTCCAGAAAAAGAAGAAACAGAAGAACAAAGCAGAGTGAAGTGAAAAAAGAACTCACCATATGCCTACTAAACATGCAAGGAACAAACAAACTCAAGTGGGCTGAACTCCAAGACCAAGTGAACAGACAAAAAATAGATATCTACGCTCTAACGGAAACTCACCTGCGGGACGACGAACAACCTCTGCTCCCGGGGCTAGTATGGCAAGGAAAGAACAGAAGTAAAGGACAAAAACGGGGTGGAGGCATTGGTTTTATTACACCGAAGAGAAGCACTGTAAATGGGGACTGCCAGGACAAGGAACACATGTGGATAAAAATAAAGATTGACACACGTGACCTGTACATTTGTGTCATATACATGGCAACAGGCCTCGAGGAACAAAAGTGGAATGACAGCATTTACGCATGCCTCAAGAAAGACATTGAAGAAACCTACAAAGGCCAACCGGTACTACTGATGGGAGATTTCAACTGCCACATAGTAGAATTGGATGGTCACGAAAAAGATGCTGCTGGCTTCCGAAAATTAATTAAACAATGCAACCTACAAATAGCAAACCTCCATCCAGCTTGTGAAGGCACCTACACATGGTCACGCAGAGCTAACAAATCTGCTATAGACTACATACTTTACAATCAAGAGGTAGTAAGGCAAGATATAACATCACAGCTCTGTACATAGACGAAGACAAAACAAACAGCTGTGGAAGTGACCACAACCGAATGAAACTGTGCCTCAGACGCCATCAACCCCATCGAGGTAAACCGGCCTGAAACTACAAAAGCTCACTGGCGAGTGAAAGAGCAAGAGCGCCTGGATGAATTTTCCAATAAACTCGAGTCAACATTAACAGAACCTCTAACATACGAGGAATTCGCAGAAAAATGCCTGTCAGTAGCACAAGAAACCATTGGGAAACTAGTGAAAAAAAAAGGACCAGAAACACACCTTGGTTTGATGGAGAACTGAAGACAGAAATTCGCATTCGCAAAGAATTATCCAGAAGGCACCGTCATACGCCCAATGAGTCGACAGAAAAAGAGGTAATTTGGAAGGAATACCTGGCCCAAAAAAGAAAAGTAAAGGAAATGGCCGCAAAAAAGATAGACCAGAAATTCCAAAAAGAAGAAGAAAACCTGCATAAGGATCGTAACCATTACAGTCAGAAGTTTTGGGCATACATAAGGACACTGGAACCAAAGGACACCCTTCAGGAAGATTCACTCATACTACTTACTGAAAATAGCATTCCTCTACATACCAAAGAAGAAATTGAACAGCACATAACTAAACATTTTAAAAATATGCAAACCAATCCAGTAGATCCGCCACCCCAGATCAGCAGTAGAAAAAAGGACAAGACCAGCACACCTGAAGAAGAAAAGCTGACTGGACCAATTTCTAAACTAGAACTAAAGAGACGCATAAATGATCTAAAAAACCAGAAAGCAACAGGACTCGATGATATACCCAACGAATTCCTGAAAGCATTCAAAACAGAGGCAAAGGAAATGCTACGCGGCTGCCTCAACGACATTCTGGCAAGCAGAAAAATACCAAGAACTTGGAAAGAAAGTCGGGTAAAGCTGATTCACAAGGGAAAGGGAAAGGAAACAAGTGACATTGGGGCGTATCGCCCCATAACAATACTGAGTAGCATTCTGAAACTCTTCAATACAATCCTGAATCGCAGGCTACAAAACCACTGTGAAAAAACCTTAATCTTGTCAGAATCGCAAAATGGATTTCGCCCAAACAGACGGACAAGTGACCATATCTTTACCCTAACCCAGGCAATAGAAATGAAAAACAGAGACAAATCTCAACTATACCTGGCATACCTGGATCTACAACAAGCATATGACTCAGTGCCGCACTCACGACTGTGGGAGAAGCTAGAAAAAATTAATATTGAGGAAGACTTCATCAAATTACTAAAAGCACTATATGCAGAGTGTACGGCAGTGTATGAACTGGGCAAATATAAATCTAGACAGGTGCAACAAAATATTGGACTCAAACAAGGGTGCCCACTATCGCCAACATTATTCAATATTTACATTAACAGCCTACTAGAACAAGTAAATAGAGAAGGACCAGGGCTACGTCTTTCCACCGTAACAACTGAGCGCCAAGAAATCTACACTAAAATTTCATGCTTGGCATTTGCCGATGACATCGTATTATTGGCTGAATCCCCAGCGGACCTGCAACATCTCCTCGACATATGCTCTCGCGTAGCCCACGAAGATTGCCTCACATTCAACACTGACAAAACACAATGGATGGGCATAAACATTGATGACAAAGACATAACATTCACCATCCAAGGCAACACCATCAAGAAAACAGCAACATACAGATATTTAGGCATAACAATATCAGACCAAAAGAATTACCTTGACAAACACCAAGAATTACTCCTAAAACAATCCAACCGCCTAAAAGGTAGGGTGTGGCACCTGTCACGGCATTCCTACAACCCCTACAGGGTAGGCCGCACACTTTGGAAGACTCTTGCCGTGCCTGCAATAACCTACGCAGGTGACACATTGGCGTACTCTACCCAAACAGTGCGATGTTTGGACCGCCACCAAAATGAACTGGGGCGCTGGCTACTGGGAGGCAGCTTTGCAACAGCAAACGCAGCAGTAACAGGGGAGTTGGCCTGGTCAACGTTCGAAGCACGCGAAGCAAGGTCAAAAATACAATATGCGGGCCGGCTAAAGTTTCTACCAGAAACAAATTACAGCCAGCGCATATACCTACACCTCCGATACAGGGGCATAAAAACACAGTGGATGAAACGACTGGCTTCTCTGGAAAATAAATTCGGCCATAACACAAAACTGGAAGAAGCAAAATCGGAACGAGAATGGCGTATAATAACAAAAAACACTATAACCGAAGCCAGCACAGAGATGTGGCGCACGTCGGCGGCAAAGAAAAGGAGCCTACAGTTATACCTCGAATACAAGCAGGCTCCAGACCGTGAGCCATTTTACAGGGGCGACCGGGAAAGCGCCCTCCTGTTCCAAGCCAGGACGGGGTCACTGCCCACGCGGAAGCGGCATTGGGAACTGTTCGACACGGACCCGTCGTGCCGCCTATGCGGGGCCACGGAAGAAACCATCCAACATATCCTGATGGATTGCCCGCGACTCGGAGCGAGGGACCTACCCAAGATAAACCTGGCGGAATATCTGGGTCTCCCAGATGATCCCGTCGACACCCGAGTCGAACACACCGAGAGTGCCAAGCGACGTCTAAAACTCTGGGACAGACTGTGCTGGCAGGTGGACAAACACCCCGACAGTGTCCAGCGCAACGAAGGGCCGACAGAAAATATCTAAACGACGCCGACGCCACTGGATAGACTTGGCCGAGGGCACGTTTCCCCTGGTGGCGAAACGGGCAATTTACTACCAGACCTTTCTTTCTTCGAACAGTAAAGTGGAAAACGTGTGAGTGCGTGTTCGCGTGAAGTGCGTGTAAAACACAAAATGTTTTTTTTTTTTTTTGACGGTGGCGCGGCAAGCGCCTGACTGGTGATGTGTGTGTGCGTGTGTATGGATGTGCGTTGAAGCGCACAACTTTGTCCTGTGGCGCTGCTGGCGCCTGCCCTGTGCCAAAAGGGATTAGGAGCACCTACTTACTTACTTACTTACTTACCGCAGTCATGAACATGTTGGCTTACGCGTAATGTTTTTGAGGTGAAAATGAATAAAAAGGTTACTCATTTGTAATATTGTCGCTGTGCAGTTTTTGCACCAGATGTACAATGCACAATGTTTCTGCAATAACAAAGTTGTGGTTGTCTGTTTCACTACGACCGCGCTAGATGGCGCCACCTATTCAGTTGGTCGGGGGCTGGCAAATGCCATTTAGTTTTTTTGTTCCAGGCTATTCTAGCTTTGGAAATCTGGCTGAAACCGTGTAATCGCTATAAGTGCTCACACTTTGGCTTATTTTAACTCGACGGCTAGAGCATCCGCAGTGCGGATACCGTGAGTTCTTGCGAAGGTGGACCACGCGGACGCAAGGCCCCATCGCCCCAACGATCTTGCGACGCATCTGTTTGGGGTTTCGCGCATGCGCAATACCACCGCCTCAACGTCCTGCGTACGCAAGCCGCTTGGGTATCCAGCAATAAAACTCCCTAGTACCATCTCTTCCTTTCCCGGTCGTTGACCTTTTACCAGTGAAGGCACCTCAGTACCTAAGTTTTTTTGAAAATTTACCGTGGGGTTGTCATGCCTCGTTGTTGCCTGTCAGCCGTGGCCGGGCTAGACTGCACCTGCGTGCGCTGCCCAACCATGCCTACGCATTGTTAACAAAGAGCCTGTCGTGCGGAGGACAGTCTGCCACTGGAGAGGAGGAGTGATACAGTACTTGCTTTCAACTCCTTCTCTGTACTGCGCTCCTCGATGTCATTGCGCAGCACTGAGTCTCAATATATCTTTACTCACTGTCCAATAAATGCGTCCACACATATAACACTTCGCCACGGAACTCGACAGAGAAAACCAAATCCGCAAGTTAACTCACCGCTATTCACTTGAATTTTTTGTGTCTTGGAGCGCTAATCTCGCCGGATCCCTCGAACACCACCAGGACAGTCGCTAATGTTCGTCGTTGTGGAACTGGGTCGGCTGTCCTCCATGGAACTGGTCGTGGCTGTCGGCCATTGCATACCTACATAGAAAATTTTTGATGACACTTTTACTTTCTTAGAAGGCACTACTCCACGATGCCATTGGGTAGCTGGCTGTTCACCGGCGGCTTGACGTCGATTGAAGTCGGCATCTTGGAGCATCCAAATGGTCTGAAGAAACACGTCTCGGAGCCACTTGGTCAATATTAGTTTTAGCGCGTCTATGCAGAAAACACAGAATGCCAGATGTGCTCGTATTAACGGCGTGTTTGTCAGCAACGCCAGAAAAGACCTTGATGATGACGATGCTGTCGTCATGTCATTAGCAACGGACT
Source organism: Rhipicephalus microplus (assembly GCF_013339725.1). Lineage (NCBI taxonomy): Eukaryota > Metazoa > Arthropoda > Arachnida > Ixodida > Ixodidae > Rhipicephalus > Rhipicephalus microplus. The sequence continues at coordinate 88,063,784 of NC_051166.1, forward strand.
GGTATCTCTTGGCTACACTGTAACTTGAGTGCAATTCAACAATGGAATAAACGATAACGAAGTAATCAAAAAGGAAATGAACGCAAGGGACAGAACTTATGTCCGTCCATGTTCAACGCACCCCGGTCCACCCCCGTCAACCGCCGCTTTCCCAGTGCGACTGGTAGTGGTAGTGGTAAGAAGAGGAAGAAGGCACCTAATTTGGTGGTGGTAGTGGTTAGAAGATGAGAAAAGGCACCTAATTTCTGCAGACCGGCTGGGAGCGCGGCGCAGTGCCTCGACTGCCGAGAGGCGCAGAGGTTGATGCAGTTGGGGAAGGAAAAAAAAAAGCCCTCACTTCGGCAGCATTGTCATTGGGTGGGCAAAAAATGAGTGGATATGAATAGGTGGTGGCCTCTCTTGTTCCCAGCCTTCAAGTTCAGTCTTCGGAACAGGTGCTGTTTGGCAAACAAGCTCCATTCGCGGGATCTTTTCTGCAAAGCAGCATTGCGTGTGTATGCCTTCATTCGAGAAAATTTTCTGCAAATGTCTATTTTCTGAAGTCACAGCTTTCGTCATGACTCTGTTAAGTTAATGTGGTGATTTTCCCTTCGTATATGACCGACATAAAAAAAATGTATGCTGTTCGAATTCAAAAGCTCTACATTTTTTAAGAGGACCGGTGCTTGAAAAAAGCATACGATGGACGTGAACGTAATCAATATCCATCGCGACATTTGCACTGCAGCGTGGAAGCTTGGGAAAGTTGGTAGGACATAACTGAATGCAGGAACAGCGCAACCTAGAAGTAGTTACTTCGTAACTACGGAAGGGAAAAAAAAAACAAGGACAGAAAAGAGCGCTGACTTTCAACAAAGATTTAATATCGGAGTGGTGTACATATATAGGCGAAAAATGAGAAAATTGGGCTTGCGTAGAAGGGTGCAGGAACCAAAAGAGATTGCGTATCTCGATCTTTTTTGTAAGTTACATATGTATTTGTTTTCTGCCCATTCAACAAAAGACAAGAGTTTTGCTGACATTGTATCGCAGTGGTTGTTCCTGCACCCTTCTACGCATGCCCAATTTTCTCATTTATCGCCTATATATGTACACCACTCCGATATTAAATCTTTGTTGAAAGTCAGCTCTCTTTTCTGTCCTTGTTTTTTTTCTCTTCCGTAGTTACAAAGTAACTATACTTCTATGTTGCGCTGTTCCTGCATTCAATTTCCGCTGCAGTTCCAAATGAGGTACAGCATCAGCGGCAACATGGTTTGGAGCTGTTGTGTGCGAGGTCACGGATTACATTATCTCTAACGGCGGAAAGTTCTAATCGGAAATGGACGAAAAAAAAGAAGACAGAAACACTTGTCTCCGTGCGCTCAGTTGAAGTGATGAAATTCTCGGGGAAATTAAAGAGAAGTTCTCCCCCATGGCGTTCCTCACAATCATTGAGAAGTTTTGCGATGTTAAACAGTTTAAAGAAATGTGCCCAAAATCCTCAAAAATCACAAAAATGCTATATTTGTTCGATGCCTCTAAAATTACTTCAACAGCCGCAGGCATCTTAAAATGGTCGAAGACAATTTGGCACACTAATTCAAGCTAAATTAATTCACTCTTGAAATAGTGCAGTTAGGTCATTATGCCAAATAGGAGAATTGAAGTTTTTTATGCGAAAAAAAAAATCATCGCAGCTTTGACATATAGAAGAAGCGGCGTCAAGTAATTACCGTTGCGTAATGAAATTCAACCAAATTTAATGGCTCAACCGAAGCTAACCGTACGCAGGGTTTCACTTCAGAAGAAGCGAAGGGTCGTCGCAGCGGACCCCTCAAAATTGTGCTGACACAATTTTGAGACGCCCCAAAAGGGACATCTTTCGTTTACATAATGCCCACTATCAATGCTCTGCGCACACCGGAGCCAGACAACAAGTACAAAATATTTTACTTTTCAGTTGATTGCCCAACATCTTTTAACGGCAAGTCAACACAGTTTGCTGGGATTGCAAAATCGGCGTTCCGCGTGGTGAATAAGCTACAGAAATCGCTGTCAGAGTCTCTGGACGACGATTTTCTCATTGTTGTTCAACTGAACCGCATACGACTGACAGCAAACAGGCAGCGGTTGCTAGGATGTCGCGAATTGCAGTCTTCCTATGACGTCAGTGGCGGCGTGTTGACCCGCTGCTGAGAAACCACTCTCTCGATAACGAAATTGCCGTTTAAAACATTAGTATTAAAAATATATTCAATATATTCTCGAGCACTACGACATTCTTTGTAGGGTTTTTGACACCCACGTTGTTATTCAAAGCAACAACCCGAATATATTTAAAATTCGATTATTTTAATGAAGCAATATAATGGAAATTATAATGCAGATATCTTGAATGTGTGCATATATGTTGATTATTCTTTTGCTACTGCCGTGTGAGAGCCTTCAGGCACATTCAAGCTGCAGAGCGCAACTTTTCGCCGGTAGGATTCCCAACAAATTCGTCGCAAAATAGAAATATTTCTGATTTGTTTCAGGAAGTTTAATTTGAACACCTTCGGTTTCAAGCTGGAAAGCAATCAGTATACTTGGGCGACTTGGTAAAAGTTCGTGACTTTGAAACGGCGTAGCCAAGGAACGACAAACTAAGATTATGACAGGCCCCGTCTTCGTGTATGCTTCACGTTTGTGTTTATCGTCCCTTGGTTGCGCTGTTTCATGATCTGGAAAACAACTTTGCAAATAAACACCGTCATCCTACTCCCATGGCACTGTGCGCGTTCTCCATTACAGTGCACGCCGAGGCTTTGCACTGTCTGGAAGTGAAAGAACGTAACGAAGACGTGCTTTGATCGGTAGCTGTGGAACAAGTTCTTTGCACAATGGAAAACAGCACTCTTTGGCTTCGTTCGAGTGATGCGAACAAGAGCAAGTGGAGGGAGACCGGAGGTGCGGAGAACAGGACCCAAGTTGCTGGAAGCACGGCGTGTGGCCAACTCGTATGCGATTGGTGGCCATTTGCTTCGTCTGACGTGCTTACTCTCTTAGCCCATTTTCCTCGTTTTCAGGGTTGCAATGCACCAAAATTTCATTGGCTACGCAGTTGTCGTTTACATAAGTGCGTGGCTACTTACAATAACGACGGTCACGGAAACCTTTCACATTAAGCAGCAAACTAAGGAGACAGGTCAGTGCCTATTGGTCGGATTAGGGGGGGAGGCGGGGAGAAATAAACCCCTTTACTACGTCCGTGTACCTTCGAATGTACAGGGGCTTTAGGCAGTAAGCCTCAGAATGGGGGGGATGTTGGAAAGTCCTAAGACAACACCACGGCCGCCGAATGAAAGAGCGCACGGGTACGGCCGATGAGATTTCAAGCAAGGAGGACGTGTTTTTTTTGCGCTCCCGTCCTCACCCCGAACTTCGCTCCGCGCTCCTCGCGCGCAGCCCTTTTAAGGGCTACTTATGGCACCTCGGCGAGGCACCAGAAAAAGAACTACACAGCAGGATGCCGTTCCGGCAGCCTCGGCATCGTCCTCGGTGCCAACTCAGCAGCAGCAGCAGGCCCCAGCCAAGCCAGCCAGCTCTAAAATACCCCTGCCGCAGAAAGCCAGCAACCGTCAAAACTGCTGCTGTCTCCGCGGCTTCGAGAAAAGGGAAGGCGAATACCGGATCTTGCTCGTCTCCTGCCACGGCCGTGGCTATCTGCGAGGAATACCCCCCTAGCAGCAACACCTCCTCATCTCCTTCAACCACTCCGGCCGCCGAGCAAACGGCGTCTGGCTCCAGCGAGCGCGGCGTGTCCCCAAGCAAGCTCCCCCCGCGTTCTGACGGTCCTCACCTTGCTGACGGCCTTCCTCCGATTGGATGTGCGGCCACCATCATCTTTCGGCCTGTCGGGAAGAAGGCTAACTTCCTGGCTGCTTCGAGGGATGCGATCGCCGCCTTCCTTTCGGGGTTTCCAGCCACCAAGCGAGTGCGGGTGAATTTCCGGCGCAACCTTGTTGCTGTGGACAGCCATCCCAACACCGATCCGACTGCCCTACTCCAGGTCAGAACGATTTGTACAACGAAAGTTCGAGCCAAACAACTCGACCTCAACACCTGCGTTGGCATGGTTTTCGGAGTGGACCCAACGATCCCCTTCGAGGACCTCGCCGACAACCTTGCCTCACCCGTGCCCATCGTGTCCGGTGTACGCAGAGGCAACTGCCTCAACCTGACTTTCGCTGGGACTACTGTTCCACCGGATATCCTGCTCTACAAGCAAAGGCGCCCAGTTCGACCCCGACAGCCCCGGCCTCTGCAATGCTCCCGTTGCGGCCGCTTCGGGCACGCAACCGCCACCTGCTATCGGGACGAACGGTGCCTGCGCTGCGGCCTCAAGCACGCCCCAGAGTCGTGTGCAGCACACCCCCGTTGCTTAAACTGCGGCGGGAAACACCCTGCAAACCGAGCCCCGCTGTCCAGCCTGGCAAGTTCATCGCAAGGCTGCGGTCATCATGGCCTCAACTGACGGCACGGTGACTCGCCGCCAAGCCCTGCAGCACGCCAGGACCCCTGGCAGCACCCCCTCCATCATCAAGGGTCGCTCCTTCCGGGATGCGCTCGTCGGTACCTCCGACACCACCTCGGATGCCGCCCCTTGTCCTGCAACGAGTGCGCCCGTCGTCCCCACAACAACGACGACTGCCCCGCTCTCGGCCACAGCTCAGCCGGCCCCAACTGTCGTCCAAAAGCGCTCGACAGTGACGCAGACACCGCGCGCTTTTTTGCAACCACCTGTTCCCGTCACCGTCAACACAAGCGCAACGATGGAGCCTGCTGCTGCAACCTCGCAGCAACCTGAGGACCAAAAAAGGAACGACCACCTGATCGCCCTCGCTAAGGCACTTGGAAGGGCGCTCAGGGCCCTACCACTTGGATATGACCGAAATGTGGCTTCTTGGGCCCTCTTCACCTTTGAGGCTTGTGCCCAACAGTTTGGAATTAACCTGGAGGACACACTCGGTTATCAAGAATCCGGCGCCGCCTCGGGTCCGTTATAAATCATGCACATCACTGTGCCGCTGGCCTTCTTGGTGGTAAGTCCCAGACGGTTGCGTCTGGCATACTTTATTTGCGCGTAGGCTTACTCCGCTCTCTCTTTTTTTTCCCCCTTCCCTTACTGCTACATCGCGCTGCGCACCACGTCCTTTTTTTTTTTTTCCTTGCTCCGAGTTCCACGTGTACTTGTTTACATGGGCTGCTCGGAGCTGCCTGACGCTCTTTTTTATTATTATTATTCTACTCTTCGTGTTTTTTTTTTCCTTTTCTTAATTTTTTTTTCCCCCTTCCTACTCTATGTGGGCGCATTAAGCCTTTGCAGCATACACTATCTCCACTTCACCATCAGATCCGGAGTGCCCTACCTTCTTTCCACTTGTCTGGTGGTTTTTTTTTATTATTTTTTTTCCTTTCCTCTTTTCCTTTCACGGGGCGCATCTCCTCCCCCCCCCCCCCCCCGGCTTCTCCGCGGGCCTTTCTTTACGTCGCGCTTTCGCGTTTGTTTTCGCGCACGCGTGCGCGAGACCACTGATCGAATGCATTTCACCACTCTACTCTTACCTCTTCTCTTCTGACTCTTTCATTCCCATTCCCCCTTCCCTGCGCTTTCCTGTGGAGGTGCCCTCATTCAGAGAGGCAGTAACGGGACAGCGCTTTTCTCTTCCTTTTCCTCTTTCAAAGCCACTCAGGGTACGGCCCGCCGCGTGCTCCGAAACCGGCGTGACAGGTCTAGTTCCCGAACCACCGCTGCGGCGCCACCGGAGGAGGGGGGGGGGGGGGTAGTTTCCCCGAGCGCCCATTGAATCCCATGCGCGGCGCGCTTGCGGTGGTTACGATTGAGCGCGTGCATCTTTGTGTGACCCGCGAAATCTTAATATCCGTCTGGAGTGTGCCCACCACGTATAATCACCCACCTTGATTTTAGATACCTGCAGCCCTTGCAAATTTTTGGTATTGTCTTACCCGAAATGGAACCTTGCACAGCGATCAGTTTTCGTGGAAGTGAAAATTGTGAGCACATTTTACTCGAATCCCACAAGATCACAACTAACAAGTCTGGAAGTTCTACACCTTTCTAATGCATCTAAATTGATTATAGTAACTGTGAGTATGTCACTTCAGAAAGCGTTGCTTCAGATTTAATAATTTCATTTGGAATAAGTAAGCTGGGCAATCGCAGTTGTCGCTGTTCCTTTAACACAAAATAAAATAGACTTTTTACTTTCTCCAAACACGTCTATAGTATTCATACAATACAGTAACATGCCGTAAGCAGGAAATAACCTGCTCAGAGCAGGTTATTTTTCCAGCTACTTTTCTTTCTTCTTATTTACATTACATTGGTTCTAATAACTTCTGTACATTCCTTGGCATTATTGTCCTTATATATATAATATATATATATATAAGCTATAAACTTCGAGAATACTGCAGTATAGGAAACAAAACAACAAAATATTTATTTAATCCTAACAGTTTCCGCTGGTGGACCAGCCTTCTTCGGAGGATCTAAGTGAAATTGTACAAGTTCCCGTAGCAGAGGGTCACCCTCACAGTTTGAAGACCCTCCGAAACGATCAAAAAAAAAAAAAACCGAGACAAACGGGCGAACGAGGTAGCAACAGACAACAAGAAGCAGAAGAAGGAGAGGAACTAGAAAGGAGCGACGGAGAGCCGCCGGAAAGAAGCGGGTAATTCTGGCATTGTTACTGGGTATAGGTAAGACGCGCCGCCAGCGGAAGCGATCAAGAAAAACGGAAAAATGTGAAACATGTTGCCGCTTACTCGCATCCCACACATGGATCGAGTTTAAGTTCACGTGGTTCGGCGGCTGGCCCGGCACACACACACACACACACACACACACACACACACACACACACACACACACACACACACACACACAACACACACACACACACACACACACCACACACACACCACACACACACACACACCACACACACACACACACACACACACACACACACACAACACACACACACACACACCACAAGAAGCATACGACCCGCTGCAGCTTTCGGAAAATAATGGCCACGTTGGAAAGCTAATGTGCCCTCTCCCCCTCCCTTCAGTTGCCCTCTCTTGCAGAAAACTGTACAACCAGTCATACTGAAAATAAATGAATGGGTATTCTTGTAAAGGATGAACAAACAAAAACGTAAACAAAAAAATAAAAATTAAATAATACTAAAAAGTACTCAGAAATGAAAATAAAGTCTAATAATACTGACACACGCCGTTTGGTTCACGTAGCATCTAATTCGTTTAGTTTCACGCGCTATATTGACCAACTTACGTGTGCGACTTCACGTATGTGTAAATAAATTAATTGAGTAATTCAATTTCTGTGTTTCACGAAACGTCGCGGAGGCACGTCAGTCGCCCAGGGCTCTCGTTGATTCCGTGGGTAAGTGATCTGAATTTCTTTATGAAGTATGACTCCCGCTGTTCGCGCTCCCGTGTGTTCTGGAAGCCGGATTGTAGGAGTATGACGCTTACGCGTTCGAAAGAGTGACCAGGAAGATTGATATGTTTGGCGAACGGCTAATCGGGGAGGCCCTTTACGTGTGCCCTGTGGTTGTTGAAACGCAAACGGAACGCGGTTTCCGTGTGTCCAATATATTCCTGTTTGCACACCTCACAGCGAATTTTGTACACCACATTGGCTGAGTCACAGTTAAGGTCGTCTTTAATTTTGTACACATAGTCTGAACAGGAGGCTTCGGTCATATCTGTGGTCACCATGTGTGTGCAGACCCTGCAGCGAGGTTTCCCGCACGGTCTGCAGCCCTGATGGTGGTCGGATTTGTGTGTTTTCGCCCTGACCAGTAAGTCTCTCGGGTTTTTATTTCTTCGGTAAACCACCTTGGGTGGAGTCTGAAAAACGGCAGAGAGACGACTACTCTGTTTAAGTATGTTGAAGTGGCGGGTTAGTATAGAATTCACCCGAGGGTCGGTGGCGCAGTATGTGAGGATTAAATTTGCCCCTGAAGTTATATCATCTTTATTCCCGCCTTTTTCTCCCATTGTTGATTCTCGGTCCAAAGAGCGAGCGCGCTCAATTGCATTGTCAATTATTTTTTCGGGGTACTTTTGACGCAAAAAGGATGCTCTTAATTCCTGTGCGTGGGTGTCAAATTGCGCGATTTCAGAGCAAATTCTTCTGTATCTGTGGGCTTGAGAGTAAGGAACACCTGTTTTGCAGTGATGGGGGTGACTGCTATGGAAATGCAGATACTGTTGACGGTCAGTTGGTTTTTTATACAGGGAAGTAGATATGGTGGTGCCACTGAGTGATACAGTGACATCCAGAAAGTGAACACTCTTCTGCGAATACGTGTGCATGGATGTAATCGAAGGATGCAGGGAGTTGAAACCGGAAATGAATTTGGAAAGGTTATGTTCACTATCGGCCCACACGAAGAATATATCATCGAGGAAGCGTTGGTAATATATAGGTTTGAATGGAGAATTTTCGAGGAAAGGAATCTCCAAAGAGGCCATGAAAATATTTGCGTAATTTGGGGCCATTTTGGTTCCCATGGCAGTTCCGTTTACTTGCGGATAATGTTTTTGGTCGAATTCAAAGTTATTATGTTTAAGTACAAAATTTAGGAGCACCTCTAAAGCGCTTTCGTCGAATTCACTCGTCGATTTACTTTTTCCATAGGCGGCGACTGTGGCGGCGATTCCTTCGGTGTGGGGAATGTTTGTGTACAGTGATGAGACATCCATGGTGACCAAATAGCACTCTAGAGGTACCACAAGTTTTGAGACTTCTCGAAAGAAGTGGCTGGTATCTTTGATGTATGATGGGAATGATAGTGGGATGTGCTTAATCAAGGAGTCATTGAAACTAGAGATTTTTTCAGTAGCAGTCCCGTTGCTGGAAACTATGGGTCGGCCGAGATTGTTAATCTTGTCAATTTTGGGTAGTAAATAGAAACGCCCGGGAGACGATTTGCCAGGTGACATCATTTTAAGCATAGGGTAGGTTATCTTCCCACTTTTGCGTAATGATATTAGTGAGGCCTTAATAGTACTTTCATACTCCTCTGTCGGATCACAAGGGAGTTGTTTATAAAATTTTTCATCTGCCAGTTGGCGAAGCCCTTCTTTGATGTAGTCAGTCCTGTCGAGTACAACCACAGCACCACCCTTATCAGGTGGTTTAATAACGGTGCTCTGGCTGTCACTTAAACTGCGCAAAGCCTCCCGCTCCTCTTTGGACAGATTGTTGCGAATGGGTCGGTGCTTTTCATATTCCCTGATTATATCACCTTGGACGGCTGAAATGTACATGTCTAGATATTTGTCTTGTTGTTCACCTGGAGTCCAAGATTTATCTGAAAATTGATTTTGTTGCATGCTGCTTCGATCATGAAAATATTCTTTTAGACGCATGGTTCTGGCAAAGTTGTCCAAATCTTGGTAAAGTTTAAACTCATCAATTTTGCCGGAGGCGGGGCAGAAGGTTAGACCTTTTGATAGCAGCTTTGTTTGCGCAGGTGTCAAAGATTTGCTGGAAAGGTTAACCACATTGGTGACATCGGTGCTCTTTTGTCGAGATTGACGAGAGGTAACAGTTTGATCTGTATACGTTGTGGGAGGATTGCTGGCGGAGTATTTTAAAAGTCGGCCACGCACCGTCTCGCCTCCATTTCTTGTCCTTCTTGTCCTGAATTGTCAATCTCTTTTTTCCTTCGTATTTGGCCAGCTCTTCTGTTTCTGACTGCATCAAGCTTGACTGTTTTAGTCGCGCCTTTTCTTCCTCTTTCAGTTCCGCGGCCGTACGTGTACTGTGTTGTATTACCACCTGTGTAAGCCTAATAGATGCATCTTTTAAGATATTGCTCCACTGCCGCTGCTCATTTTTGTTGAAGTTATTCATTGCGGGTCGCAGTTGAACAGTGAGACCCTTTGGTGCGAATCCCGATGAAATATATGTTTTAAGGTTTGAAGCATGTATTTCAAACCTCACGCGCTTATCAACATTCTTTCTTAAGGCCATGAAATCACGAGACCAACATGTGCTGGAGCGGGCCGTACCTGACGGGTTGTTGAGTCAGTCCCTGCGTAGGGGAGAAGCACTGTCACCGGAAGCCTCTGGGTGGCCCCGAGTCGTGTTGTAGGGGCTCTTGCTTCCTGATCTATGAGGAGCACTCCTCGGCGCTCGTGGTGATGATCGTCGGCACGGGATCCCGCTTGCTTCGCGGATGCTGGGGTTCTCACTCCGAGAATGACAATGATCTCTCGGTGGGCCCGGCAGACCTAATGGTGCATGGTCAAGCCAGGTTGACGGCAACCTCACCATAATTCGCACCGAACCACGCGAACTTAAACTCGATCCATGTGTGGGATGCGGGTAAGCGGCAACATGTTTCACATTTTTCCGTTTTTCTTGGTCGCTTCCGCTGGCGGTGCGTCTTACCTATACCCAGTAACAATGCCAGAATTATCCGCTCGTTTCTGGCGGCTCTCCGTCGCTCCTTTCTAGTTACTCTCCTTCTTCTGCTTCTTGTTGTCTGTTGCTACCTCGTTCACCCGTTTGTCTCGGTTTTTTTTTTTTTTGATCGTTTCGGAGGGTCTTCAAACTGTGAGGGTGACCCTCTGCTACGGGAACTTGTACCATTTCACTTAGATCCTCTGAAGAAGGCTGGTCCACCAGCCGAAACTGTTAGGATGAAATAAATATTTTATTGTTTTGTTTCCTATACTGCACTATTCTCGAAGTTTATAACTTTTATTACGGTACCGGAAGAAACTCTGATCATCTATTTCATCCACATGTATATATATATATATATATATATTGCCTTGTATAGTAAGATAAGAACTATCAAGAAGTCCTTTCGCAGCCTCTTCGATAAAGTTACGAGGAGCGTGTCAATATGTTTGTAATGTTTGTAGAAACCACTTTTATCCAGTGTTTGAAGATTAATTACTTTTTGGCACACTACCATGTACCGAATAACATGAAAAATATTCAAATTATGTTTCTTTCAAAGGCTTTCAGCATATCAAAACTATGAACGTGTATTGTCAAGTGTTCAAAAAATAATTGTCAAGCATTTTGGCTAAGAAAATGTGAAAGTGATGAATAAATGTTACAAAAACCAAAATACGCTAGTTTAAGGCATCTTCATGAATAGAACAGCGACTTTGTCACACATTCAGTGTGATATTATTCAGCTACATGCATTGTTGATTTTGCTTTCAGCCTCAAAGCAAGAAGCTGGTTCTGAAAAAAAAAAAAAATGTCAGGTGTTGGGCCCGCACAGGACAAATCAATTGGCTTTTTAACTACTAGATAGCGCCTTGTACTCTACTAAGTGCGCGATATGTCATCGCTGCGATAAATGAGAAAAAAAAACACATTAATTAGAACAACTGAGTGGGTCACCAGCTAATTTGCTGCGGCTGCTGCTACGAGGGAGCCGCCGCCACTCTTTTCCCCATCCCGAAGTTCTAGGGGTTTTTACCCGTCCCCGCCCCGTCGCGCTGCAGCGGCCGCAACTGACCGGCTGCTGGTGGTGGTAGTGGTTAGAAGAGGAAAAAAGGAACCTGATTTCTGCAGCCCGGTGGGGAGCACGGCGCAGAGCCTAACCGACTGAGACGCGCTCTCCCGTAGACAGCCACCCGACGCGGCAAGCCTGCGCTCTTTCATCCAGCGGCCGTGACAACACTCTCTAGTCTAAAGGGTGTTGCCTAAGAACGGCATTAGCCTAAAAAAGCATTCACTGTCTTTAGATGTGCGCTCGGGCAAGTTTCAAAAGACTGCTAATCTCATGTCGACATGAGATTTGCACACCTTTCCTTCTTTTGGTGACGTGTCATTGTTGCCATCGATGGACACGAAAAGTTGTAATCTTTGAGTTATTTGAAGCTGATACAGAATCTTTTTTTTTTTCATCGAACATGGCGTTCCCCCACACGGTCAGCACAAAGACCCTGCCCGCTTGCAGAAAGTGCGGTGGCACTTCGATCACCCCGCCCACCTCCTTCGGAGCAGGTGCTGCTTTGCAAAAGTGTCTGCATTTCTTCCCACAGAAGTTTCTCCGAACGTTTAAAAAGAAGGGTCACGCTTCAATTGGGTTAACATGTGGGGATTCACTCGTCGAAGATGGCAGCCAAAACAAAATCTTATCCTCTTCGAAACCAAACAGCGTTTTGCATCTTCACGGTGACTGGCGCTTTGAGAGAAATTTGCATGGCATGGATGTCAACGTGTGCGTGGCAGGGATGTCACATGTGTAGTGCAGTTTGAAGCGAGGTGAGGCGTTGGAGGCAGCCTGGTTTATGGGAGACACACGCCGAGGGAGGCGCTGCAGTGCCGGGCGCTAGAGAAAGTACTCAATGAGGATAATAAAACAGTGTGGACATACACGAATCTAATTAGACTGTTTGAGCTAGAGCTTGCTTAGGCACGTGACAAGTCACCCCGGAAAACAAGACACAAACCCAAAAGTTGGTGGGATGAGGAAGTTAAGAGAGCCATAGCAAAACGTCAGGAAGCCTCCAGGGAACACAGACATGCTAAGCAGCGGGGTGAACCGACAGATGATGTTGAAAGAAAATGGGCAACCTTTCTAAGCTGTAGAAGGGATGCATCCCTTCTGATCAATGAAAAGATTAGAACAAAGGGAGCCCAGTGGCTGGCAGAAGTACATAAAAAAGATAGAAAGGCAGCTGCAAAATTTTGGAACCATCTAAACTTTCTAACAAATGAGACGAGCCTATAGCAGAGGTTTATAACTACAGCTCAAGGGGCTAGGCTCGAAGGGGACGAAGCTATTCAATATACAAGAACAAGGGTGACAGAAAATTTTCAACACAGAAGTGCTTTATGCACCACAATAGACAAGGATGAATCAAGTGGCGCAATGGCTCCATTTTCACAACAAGAGTGGGAAAGGGCTGAGAAAAGGGTTCCTGGTAGTACATCAACAGGCCCAGATGGCATTCCAATTATGCTGATAAAGACATTAGGTCCGAAGTCTAAGCAGGCTTTGAGAGAGGCAGTGAGCAAAATAATAATCGATGGAGAAGTTCCCGATGGATGGAAACTTAGCAGGATGAGCATGATCTATAAAGGAAAGGGGGACAAAGCTGACATAAGCAACTACCGTCCTATAACAGAGACATCAGTGGTCTACAGGCTGGTGATGCAGATTATAAAGGAAAGACTGCAGGCATGGATAGAGGATGAGGGGGTGCTGGGGGAACTGCAGAATGGGATTCGGAAACACAGGAGGTTGGAACACAATCTGTTCTCACTGACGCAGTGTATCGAAATAGCAGAAAAGGAACACAGGTCCCTGTGGCTAGCATTTTTGGATATCAAGGGAGCGTACGATAGCGTGGTTCAAGAAGAATTGTGGGGAATATTGAACACACTAGGCGTGGAAGATGTAGTTACTAATTTTTAAAGGAGATCTATAAAAGAAACAAGGTAGCTATAAAGTGGGAGAAACAGGTATCTAAGCCCACAGACGTGAAACGGGGGCTTAGGCAGGGGTGTTTGCTGTCACCCTTGTTATTCATGATGTACCTACAAGGATTAGAGGCCAAATTAGAGGGAAGTGAACTGGGCCTCAACCTCTCTTTCGTCAAACAAGGAAAACGCATTGAAGAGGCACTGCCAGCATTGATGTACGCAGATGATCTAGTGCTAATGGCCGACAACAAGGAAGATTCGCAGAGATTAGTGGACATCTGCGGTAATGAGGGAGATAGGTTACATTTAAGATTCAGTAAAGAAAAGTCAGCAGTCATGATTTTTAATGACAATGAAGGTAGTGAGCTTAGAATACAGGAGAATACAGGAGGTCACGCTAGAGATAACAGATAAATACAAATATCTGGGCGTATGGATAAACAATGGGGCCGAGTACCTAAGGGAACACGAAATATACGTGTCGACTAAAGGTAACAGGAATGCGGCGGGAATGAAAAACAGGGCACTGTGGAATTACAATAGGTATGATGTTGTGAGAGGAATATGGAAGGGGATCATGGTTCCTGGGCTGACGTTCGCCAATGCGGTCTTGTGCATGAGATCAGAAGTTCAAGCAAGATTAGAAATTAAGCAACGTGGAATAGGTAAGCTTGCTTTAGGAGCTCACGGGAATACACCAAATCAGGGAGTACAAGGTGATATAGGATGGACATCATTTGAGGGCAGGGAAGCTGGCAGCAAGATAAAATTTGAGAAGCGATTGAGAGAAATGGGGGAGGAGCGTTGGGCTAGGAAGGTATTCAGCTACTTGTACATGAAGAATGTCGATACAAAATGGCGGAAGCGAACCAGAAAATTGACTGGTAAATACTTGGAAAACAGCAGGAGGCCAAACCAAAAAGAATTATCGGTTAAGAAGGAAGCTGAGACCGATATGTGGAGAATTGGCATGATTAAGAAGTCCGAACTAGAAATCTATCGAACTTTTAAGCAGGATATAGCCAAGGAAAGGATCTATGATAATACTCGGGGTAGTTCTTTACTGTTTGAAGCCAGGACGGGAGTATTGCGAACAAAGACATATCGGGCCAAATACGAAGGGGTAGACACGGTATGCAGTGCGCGTGGAGAGGAAGAAGAAACTGCCGAACACTTGATAATGTTCTGTAAAGGGCTTCACCCTGTAGTTCAGGTTGCCCCGCCGCGGTGGTCTAGTGGCTAAGGTACTCGGCTGCTGAGCCGCAGGTCGCGGGTTCGAATCCCGGCTGCATTTCCGATGGAGGCGGAAATGTTGTAGGCCCGTGTGCTCAGATTTGGGTGCACGTTAAAGAACCCCAGGTGGTCGAAATTTCCGGAGCCCTCCACTACGGCGTCTCTCATAATCATATGGTGGTTTTGGGACGTTAAACCCCACATATCAATCAATGTAGTTCAGGTTGATGGCGCAGAGTTTTTCAAAGCACTAGGGTTTAGGGACAATGAGGGCAAAATAGACTTTAAGCGGGTAGAATTAACTAGAAGGAGGTTATCTAATTGGTGGCTAAAGTCAAGGCACGAGTGAAAATTGAACCCTTCGCTGCAAAGTACGAATCCTCAACCTCACTATTCAAAGGAAAAAAAATAAATCTAGTTTTTGGTTCATTAAGTATTACGGCTTGGTGGCGCGAGCCACCGCCAGATCTAAAGGGTACAGCCATATCCATCCATCCATGTTGTGGTTACTCGAGTGTTGACCCGTCCACTGTCCCCTTCAACCTGCCTTGAAAACACGTTACTTTGCTCGCACGCTGCACGCGTTCTGCACGTGTTTTTTGAAAGTATCGCGTCGCGCGCGGTTATGGTGTATACGCTTATGTCTGCGTTTAATAGGATCGCCACAATTGAGAATTTTTTTCGTGGCAGCACTTTGGCAAACGGGCAGCGTCTGCTCAGCCATGTAGCCGATGCGAAGCAAGTTGTAGCAGACGACGCCGTCCTCTTTAGAGCGAAGTGCGTTTCGCAAGTGAAAGATGACGCTGTTTTCGACGCGGAGTTAGAGATGAGTACAACTTTCTGTACGTTCATAATTATATACCTGAATTATTTGGTTTGATGTCTGTACTATGCACTATGTTACTGGGTGCATGGGTAAGGCTGCTTCTCGTGCTTTATGTTAAGCGGTTCTTGCGCTGTGACTGCTATTAGTTGGGATACCTTAATTTACTAGCACCTACCCAAGTTATCGTGCGGTATATACACAGCACTTCAAAAATAAATGGTCTATTTGGGGCTTCTTTCTGACCCACAATAATAATTGACATCTATCTCGCGTGTCTTTCCTTGCATTATCACCGTTCTCATCGCGGGTACCTTGAGTTCACGAACAGCGTGCGTACCATCATGATTAGCACCGAGCTTTCAGAGGAACTTTTTTTTTTTTTTCGGGTGTCTAATCTGTGGGAGAAGAGCACATTACTATAAAGGCATTTAATCTTGGTCACTATCGAAAATGCATCGTGATGTACGGGCTGCACCTGCACACTCAGTAACAACTTCACTGCCTATCATACCTCTGTGCCGTTTCTGCGAAAGGTGCCCGTTTCTTGCAAGCTACTGGAAACATTGTCGCCACATACGACGGGTGCAGACTTGAGTCATTTCCGCAGTTTGCCACAAAATGTCTGCTACTAATCATTATCCAAGCTTTTAGCAACCACACACTTCCGTCGGCGCTGCGTAGATATAAAAAAATATATAACCACACATCACCAACATGTGTACGCAGTTTCAACTACTACGTCCCCAACGATATCGAACCATAGTAGCAGCATAAACATATTTCTTCGTGATTTTTAACAGTGCTCTAAAGACGGAAGTTGAAAGTATTATGGTAATTGATACTTTCAAGATGGCGACGTGCATCTCCCAGTAACTCGATTGATAAAAGGAGCGGTGACGCAGGAATTAACACCCGTTATGTTGAATGCATCGTGCGCGTGCTAATTTTTATTTGAAAAAAAAAATGTTTACTTACTTTTTTCGGCACACTGCTTTAATCCATTCCTGTCGTCTGCTTTTTTCGTACCATCGGTTTGAGAATCGGTAGAATTTCACTGGTGGAGTCGACCCCTTCTTGTTTACATGGTGATTGTGACACTTGACGACGCAGCAATAGTTCCCCCCTTTCTGTTGGGGTGACATCGCGGAACGAGGGGCGTTTCACGTGCAGCGCGCGCTTCGCAAATGCGTGGAAGCCAATGAGAGCGGAAGGGTCGCTACACGCTACTAGTGTGCGTTTTTTCTGGCAGGGGAAGGGCAAGCGCTGGCGTCGGCGGGCAAACTTGAGTGGGTCTCCCCTATTGAGCTGTTAGGTGCGTAGCCGTACCTTTAAACCTTGAAATCACACATCTTTTTTTTTTTCTGCACGCAGCGCAAACGCCTACATGTACGCACCCGAAAATGATCGCTTCAAATGCATTTTTACTATGACTAATACACCTGTCACGCGGCAAATGTAACGTAAATAACAGCGAATATTTTTTTTTTGCTGTCACACGGGGAAATATGATATCATTCGGTGAAAACGGCATTTCCTGTCGAATAAGCTCACGAAACACAATCGCAATCGATTTAGAACCAAATGTGTGGACTCGCAAATATTTTATTCTTTACTAGATGAAATCATTGCCAGTTTAACGACGTAATAGCATGAGAGAAAGCTTTTAAAAGAAAGCCACTTTCCACTACAATGGCTGAAAGCCGGCCATGTTTGATTCGTGCTCCGTTGACACTGTTAACTGCCTTCATTGGGTGCTTCTATCGTGGGTGTTGTTCATGCAATTGCACGTGTTTGGTTATCAAGTTTGGTGCACGTGTTTTGTTGACTACATGAATTAGCTGCCGCCGTCTCATTTCTTCAGCTGTTGTGTCAGTCGTTTTCTCACGTTACAGTTAACTGTACTTACGCCTGGTTTTATTGTCGGCCATGTTGGTTTTTGATTGGCTGTGTCAGTCGTTTTCTCACGTTACAGTTTACTGTACTTACGCCTGGTTTTATTGTCGGCCATGTTGGTTTTCGATTGGCTCTTAAACTGGATTCGCTTGTGTAGTGCATGTGTGGAAAGTTGTGTAAAACGGCAGCGTTTATATTGTACGAGGACCATTTTAGTGATGAAAAATTATTTTCGAGGATACATGCAGTTTTATTTCTCCCGAATCCATGGCTCAGGAAGGCTAAGGTCTTGATCATTTAAAATGACTTGTTTTCGCCGTAGGACAGCAGGCAGGTAAAATGACATTAAGTTCACCTAATGTCATTTGTTGCAAATTACGTTAGATCTGCCATGTGACAGGGGTATAAAATGTTCAATAGTGATGTTCCGTCGACGACAGGTACTGCCAGCTGCCCGCGACGAGAGTCCATGTTTTCGCAAACAAAATGCATCGTTATTCAAACAGCACACACACAATATTCTCCGCCTCACCGTCCGTAAAGGTGAATCAATATTGACGATGCCTTTCAATGTACACTGAACGCCACAATCAACAATACACATTCCTTAAAGACGATGCTGATGTTCCTAGCACAGGCTGCCACATGGGTCCACTTATACGTGATAAACAGCCAGACATCGAGGCAATTTTCCCGTCACGCAGTTGTTTCATACATAATCTGCAAAGCTGTGGAGGCTAGCGAGACTTCTCGCAGTCAATGCGCTCGCAACAAAAAATAGTTCGGTGTGCTTACCACCAATAACAGCGCGTCTACTGTTATGCGGCTGGACAGCTCAGTTTCCACGTGACGTCGCATACAGGCTCTCTGCACTGGCTACGACACGATTGCAGCCACCTGGACTTTCTGTCTCAGGACACCTCGACTCCTCAGTCCCCACTTTTTTTCTGTTCGCCATTCGCGCAAAGGGGAGCACAAAGGAACACGAGAGTGCACCGCCACTAATCAGGTGACCCGCGAGCGATCACGAGACGCGCTGAGTAATACGTTGTGCTGCTGAAATCCATGCATACCTTCCACTTGACGTGTGAAACGTAGTAGATGTTCTCTGACACATACCACAGCTAATCTTACAACAGTAGGGTGAAGCTTAAAAAAAAGAAAATGAAGAAAAAAACTTCCTCCCAGCACCGCGCGACTGTACCACACTGAGGCACCAGCGGGGGTGTTTTGCCAACTTCCGCCTTGCAAGACACATTTTGCTGAGTGTAGGACAAGTAGTGGCCTTCTTTCTTACGCTTTGTACAGCCGCGCAGGTTTCACACAGCGCGTCCATCAGCACAAATAGGGCTTTTCGTTCCCGCTCGTTGAATGCATTTCTTCAAGAACACAACTACTCGTCGTGAGTAAATGACACTGCCCAGTCTCTGAGTAGTAAACGGGTCCAACTGTAAGACCCCTCGCTGCCCAATCTGCTGTAGAGCGCACGCGTTGCACGTGGTGGCTTCATTGCCCAAAAGTGGATTGAATGGAAAATGCGCACCTTTGTTACGCTGCAATAATTTTGCATGTTGCTGCAATAATTTTGCGAATACGTCTTGTAATAAGGAAGTTACAGATTTAGAACCGTTTCGGCTGATTTCAAAATCTCGCGCGTTGTGACTCCGCCCACTTCCGCAACGTGACATGATGTCCACAAATGATGTCATCGGCGATCACCATAGATCAGTCGCAATGCACTTCCCCTGCTGTGGCTTCTGGCTGTGTACTGTTTACTTTGTCCCGCGTGCTCCTGATATGGGGGAGGGGTTTTAAAATAGGAAAAAAAGGAAAAGAAAAGTGAGCCCGCAACTGACTTCAGCTAAGTGCGACACTCAGCAGTATCTGACAAGGGTTGGGATAAGGAGGGATTAAACATGATAGAGAGAGCAGTGAAGTTTGAGTGAAAAGACAAAGTGGACACGGTCGAAGGAGCCTGAGGACAGGACACTGATCGGCCAGAGCTGAGCTGGCGCCTTGGAGATCGCGGACGACACAACCGTTCAGCAGGAAATCATCCGAGCGAGTCGATGACATGGATCTCGCCCATTTAAAGCTCTGGCGTATTTTCAGGCACTGCGCCGTGCTTCCCACCAGGCTGGAAATTAGGTGCCCTCTTCCTTTTCTAACCAATACCACCACCACCGTATTTTCTCTCTCCGTGGGGCAAGAGCGAAATACACGTGAAATTGGCCAGCCACTTGTTCTTCATTGTCTCAATATATATTATGCTTGTGCAACGACGTAGCATTCGGCAGACGTCCAGCTGTCATTGTCAGCACCCGTACAAAACAATAAAACAGTGCTAAGGTGGCTAGAATAACAATGGTTTCAAACTATACATGGTTGGTACCATTACCGCTGCACTCGCCGGCTGAAGACGTTCAGAGGCCACGTGACTCGTCGTACTGCGCCTACTTCGCTTTTCAGGCGAGAGCCCTGCGAACTGCTCCTCACTGCTCTCGGCGCAGCAAAAGCAGTCTCGCTCAACCAATGTATGGCAGTGCTCCTGCACCTGTTTGAACACTGAAACACGCCGGCTCTGAAGAGAGCACTTTAACGGAGCTTTTGAGTGCTCCTGCTCTCCCAATGGAATTCGCCATTGAAAACATACACAACATCTACGAAACATACCAAGAGCAAATGTAGCTTAAAACATATTTAAAATCAATTTTAAAGTGCATGCCGCGTGACATGGCGAGATGTGGAGCGCCTCGCAACGTCTTACATCAACACGGCGGGTGTGTAAACAAGACTGTCACGAGTTTGTGTTGGCTGTTACCTTGGCATTCGCCTTGCGCTACCTGCGATTCCTTGCTGGCTGTCAGTGTGGCACCCACGTCAGTTTTGCTTATAGTAAACCACAGTTTTGCGTGACCACGTGGCCAGCTGCGTTTACTTTCTCGCCAGACCTGCTCCTGCCGAGCTCGGTGCTGTTTCAAACTGAAACTGCGAATGGGTGCTCTGAATACATCTTTAAGTAAATAACCAACGCGCCCTCACTCAAATCAGGCTTAAGCCGTGATAAGGGGGTCATAAGGTATACCTATTTCAAAAAAGAACAAAGTACAAAACTTTTGTGCCAGCGCTCCTTTCAGAAACACACCGATGGTCATCAAGTCATTATAACGGGAGAGTTCAACGCCATATATCTGGCCTGGTAATATAGGACTACCCTGATGAAAGGAGTCCTAGCATACAACACTGCTCAACAACACATACTCGCTGCTTGGAAGGACCCAAATCCAACCACGAGCATAGGGAGTAGTGTATCCAAAGACACAAACCCAAATTTCATGCTAAGTGTGCTCTCGGCAGAATGTACAGCTGTCTCTCAGACAACCTAGACTGCGACCACCACATGCTTCAAGGCTTCAGCTAACCATGGTTCACACTCGCAGGCCTGCCAGGGTTCGAACGGCGAAGCTAACAGAGTGGTACAGTTGTGCAGACACGGGATAAATGTCGAGATCACCTTCTAGAACGCCGACGAATGGTTGAAGGAAGTCCTCGACATGGTAGAACGCCGCACCATAAGAGTATACAGTTGAATGAAGTTATGTCAGCTGTTGACGCGCAGCTCTTCTACCTCTGGGAAAACAGAAGAGCACTACTGATGAGATTGAAGAGACAAAGCCTAAAGAAAGAAACTAACGAAAAGGGCGTGGAGTTACCTTATTATTACATATACTAATAAAAAGCGTCATTTTTGTACATTTGAGTGAGCACTAAATTTCATATAAAAGTGGTAATGTTTTCATTAACATGCATTAATTTTAAATTCTATAAGATTTTATAAGACTACTCAATTCTTGGCCTATCCCCCACAGTTGGTGGTAGTCACAATGCAGAATGTGAACAAGAACAAGGATATACGAATGAGGGAAGAATAGGGACGCACAACTGGCATGCCTTCTGCGATAAACTTGAAGAAACCCTAAGCACAAAGACGACGTGGCACATCCTGCACGCCCTGCTCGACACCATGGTCCTGCAAAATCTTAGCAGCGACGTGTGTACGCTCGTGCACAGCCGCACAGGGTCGGCAGAGAACCTCCTTCGAGAAAGTCGTAAATGTGCGTGGTGACCCACCCGCGAACACAACACGTGCATGGCAAAGTCTACGGTAGAAAACCAAACCACGAACTTGACGAACCATTTGCTGAGGCTGAGCTCAATATCGACGCTCTCTAGAAACTCCCGCCTGGGCAGAAACAGCAAGCTCCGGGACCTGCCCGAACAGGCCATGGACCGTAGCCCTAGAACAGTGTTTCAATGCACGCTATAGGAGAAAGAACCTCGGGTGGCCTGAAAGTACTTGGGGATCACTATGATCTCTAAACCCCACAAATTCAACCTTGATAACCTGGACCTGATTTCCCTTATTTGGTGCGTAGAGCAACTCTTTGAGCACATAACCCCATGCTTCGAAAATAATGAATATTTTTCATATACTACGTCTGCATTCAGGCACGCACAACCTGTAAACGCCAGACGTCTTCCTTCTACTCAAGGAAGACTTCATAGACCATCGACGTAAAGGGCGATTTTGATAATGTCATGTAGTCGGAGAGCTATCCAACGCAATAACCTCGAAGGCGTGGGCTGCGGATTTGCTACAGACGACTGTTTGCGGATATCTGCACGGATCACATCCTTGGTGAATATACGAAGTTTGCAGTGACAACCTCAGACTAGCGAGCGAGGGCACCCCGTAGAGTTCGGTCATATCGCTGCTCTGCTGTGATGAATAGCGTCGCTGTGATCAAGCTAACCAGCCTCCTCGACGCCATATACCAAGCTTATGACACACTTTGCATGCAGACGACATCTCGTTATGGACAAGAGGTCCAGCACCTGAATGCAGGAAACACTCCCACAGGAAGCAGCGATCCTGCCAAAACGATGCTTCCGTTGTCCTCAGAAGTCGTATAGGCAGACCTCCCATGCACCTACGATTAACCTCATTCAAGAATCCTCTCGTATACGCCCGTCCCGAAACTGAACGCTAGGATTACTGGGGCTCACATAGACAATGACTGATCGAGGGCAGCCACACACTCCAGCGAACACTGTAATAACTCACGCACAACGTCCGAAGAGTTGCGAGTCATGGGGTGCCGTGCGTTAGCTGACTCGTGAGAAGTGCTTGCGTCACTCTACGCGTAATGCAAGCATTCCTCACAAGTCGGGTAACATACGGCACTCCACACCTCGTGCTGAAGAAGGCAGTGGTCAAGAAACTCATTCTCCTAATACGGTCAGCCATCAAAATTGCCTTGTACGTTCATCCGCGGCTTCGACAGCGAGCCTTCTCAAGATGTGCGTTCGCAACGCCTATAGAATTGGCCGACGCCTAAGAACAACCCCGTGCCGCACGGGTATAAGAAATGGCATTCAGTAGTTAAGACATTAAGTTCCTGAACTACAGTTTCCTGGCCGAGCTGTCACACGTCTAAATTTAATGGCATTTGAGCTGGGGATTTCAATAACAGCGACTTCAGAAATGAGCAATTTTAGGCTAATAAGAACGCATAAGCACACATTTCAGGAACTGCACTCGGGTGTTTGCAAACAGCGGAATGTAGAAATGAGGATGTTATGGTGCCATGAGCTTGAATTTGTTCCTGCCCGAAACAATATAGGGAGCTTGCATGAATGGTGGCGACTCGCTGCACTCTGGGTAGGCAGCCATTTTTTTTTTTTTTTTGTCAGAGGCAGCCGGGGAGTGCAGCAGCGCGATTGTGTTTGCGAGTGTTGGCGTAGCTTGGAGGCGTGATCGAGTGTGAGCACAACGCAAATTTAATTTAAGTCCAAGGAGTGTCGTACACAATGTCAGCCACACTGGAAGACTACACCGCAACGCTGTGCCAGAAAGACCTCGAGCGATACGAAGAGACGAGAATTTGCTCCGAGTGGGCCCGTGAACCTGCATGACATGGGTTCCTGGGCACAAGGGGGCTTGAGTATAATGAAGTGGAGACGCCCACAGTTCATTTTCACTGGCAGAGACTGTCCCTCTAAACAGGCCGTGAGCTTCCCTCTGAAGGTGACGCCATTGCTCGTCCTCGTTTTCGGCATTTGCATAATTGACAGCCATCCTACTTAAAGGGGTACTGACACAAAAACTTTGGCCTCGCTTTTATGTGTTGCTGTGGTTCTGTTAGTATAACACGAGGCCCTTGATTATTGACCAGTTTCAGTTTCGGTTTGAGAGAGCTCCATAAACGAGAAGCCGCTGGGTGCAACTATCGCCACATTGCGTGTGCAGCTCTCGATCTGGTTAGCACTCAGAACTATGACACACTTCCGCATGGTCCGCATGCAGAGTAACTTTCGAATAGGAAACGGGACTGCAGAGTCGCTAAACAGAAAACTTTCAAAGCGTGCGCGATGGCCACACACTCGCAGCCAGCCTCTGGAAAGTATAGACTGTGGCAACAAACGCGGCAAAAGAAAAATAGCGGCTATGACGTAATCATAACTCGTTTTATTGACTGCAACGTGTTGACGTGAGGGAAGTAGAGGTTCCCCAAAGAGTCCCATTCGAGAGTGTGAATCGCTCGATGGAGTCGAGGGCTGACGCAAACTTGAAAATTAGCTTAAAATACCTTCCAAGCTATATTCCCTGTTCATATTTTGTCGATAATATACGAATGTTCACGGGAATCGTGCCCACAGGCTATCTCAGCCACGAAATTTCGTGTCAGTATACTCCTTTACCTAAAGTCACGCCCGTAACTATACGTAGGAAATTCTGCAGGGAAACTCACCCAGGAGTACAGCGAGACAGAAGTGGTCACGTGAAATCCCGCGCAGCCATTTTCTGCGCAGCTCCAATTCTAGCACCTTGCACTTCAAGTCGTGATCGCCACGGCACTGAGGGCCACAGCACTTGTTCGGTATGACGAGTTTAATGCCGCACACTCGCTGCAGCTTGCACACCCGACATTCGCACAATTTCGGGAAAACGGCCCACCGGACCGACTTACCACGTACCACCACGCGTGTGGCGGCGAGAAACAAACTGACGGGCCGGTTGGCCACCGCTCTACACGTGCTCCGCCATGAAATGTAGTGCGCTTGTGAGCAGAACATTTCCTGACTAGTAGCTGATGCTTCATTCAAACATGACTGTCACAGAATTATCCCGGGTTTCTCACGAAATTCGTGTGCCTTTTTTCAAAAAATATATATATGCAGCGTATTTATAATACACGACCGGTGTCTTTTGTTTCACGTTGTATTCATCCGCGTGTTTCACGTTGTATTCATCCGCGTTTGAAGTTTTCCCTGAGTGACCCCTTCAGTGCACCGCCGGGGAAAGAGGAAAACCGAATTCCCACCGGTTCCATTACGCCTCCATTTGGTAACGTCATCACACCGATTGTAGGTACAGAGGGGGGGGGGGGTGCTGGGAAGCTTCCCCTGGACTGCTTCATGGGAGGCATTGACCCCACTGATTCCGGCCCGGGACGGGGTACCCGTTTATGGACTACAGACCTTCGACTGTACGCCAGCCATATTACAGGGTGCTGTTTATGCCCGCTACTTTTTCATTTCGGTCTTTTAAAATTCAGTCCTTGGGCCAGCAACAAGACAAACAATCAGTGAAAACTGTTCCTCGAATAGATTTCGATGCCCAGAACATGTGTTGATAGGAAACTGAAGTGACCGCTTTAGACTAAGACAAGTTAAAGAGTCTCGAACCACGTAGTGGTAGCAGGGGCGCAGCGGGAATTTTTTTTTCTTGGGGGGGGGGGGGGGTCACACAGACCCGATGAGGGGGATGCATCAGCTTTCTTTTGTGACGTGACTATCGGCGGTAGTTTGAGCAGATTGTGTATTACATGCATATCAAAGTCATGAGATCCCCTTCCCTTCCCCATGCGTATATGCTTGTAAAGAGAGTAAGTAAAAGTGAAGTAGCAGTAACATACAGTAACGACAGGTGCATGGCTGCTTGGAGCAACGGCCTCTCGTCACACCATTGAATGGACTAGTCTTTGAAAACGCATCATTGTGATGACCCGTCTGATCGAAGAATACATCGTTATTCGTTAATCTCTGTTAAGCGTAGTCCTCGTCGGGGCGAAGTGCTTTTCACAAGTCAAGGACGGCTCCACTTACAACGTGGAATGAGAGTGAGTGCATGCCTATGGGAATGATTTTTATGTTCAGCTCCATATGTCAAGCAGCCTTCACGCAGTCATAGCTTTTAGTAATTATTTTTCTTTAATTTACTGCGCACCGTCCACGCGGGCTTGCGATACCCCGTAATTTTTTTTTTGTAAGGTATGCTGCACGCTGGCAACGCGATTTCTTACGCGTTGTTTTTCAGGCAGACTTTCTCGGAACCATGGTTGACATTAAAGTTGCACTGTGACTTTTGATATGAATGAAGTACTCCAACCGCAGAGGTTTTATGGTTGAATTTGTGAGGGCAAGGTAATCATTGTTGAGAAATGTTCACTAGGTCTCAATCTAAAATACACGTAGGACCAGACTATACCTACACACAAAAATAGCTTGTTTGCTGCATGTGCGCACAAGAAAACTTTTACGCGCGAAAACGCGTAATGTTTTTTTTTTCTCGAAGCCTTCGTCGCTCTGTCCCCGAAACGATAGCGTTGCGGCGAGGTGTCGTCCATTGTTTGCAAGCGTGCAGCCGTCATTTCCCTTTTGCAACATATTGATAACTGTACAGAATATTTCACCGTGCAGCATCATGTGCTATGTATACACTGTTCTTAGTAGTACGTGCATTCATGTTTGCAGCACTTACGCTAGCGCGAACAGGAGCAGCTTCGTACCACAAAACATCTCGAGTGATCGGTTGACTAGTGATGCAGGAAAAGATTCCGGTCTTGTTGAGAACATGCCCCACCGCGGTGGTCTAGTGGCTAAGGTGCTCGGCTGCTGACCCGCAGGTCGCGGGTTCAAATCCCGGCTGCAGCGGCTGCATTTCCTATGGAGGCGGAAATGTTGTAGGCCCGTGTGCTCAGATTTGGGTGCACGTTAAAGAACCCCAGGTGGTCGAAATTTCCGGAGTCCTCCACTACGGCGTCTCTCATAATCATATGGTGGTTTTGGGACGTTAAACCCCACATATCAATCAAACAATCTTGTTGAGAACATAGCGCATCGTAATCGATTTCTCAGAATGCGTGAACACTGACGAGAACTGCCAGCGCATGTAACACGAGTTTACTGACGCTGTACTGTGCACCATCCATGCCCAGCGGTTTTCCGTTTCAAGCATTCTGATGCGAGTCACTAGGATTTCACCGAGTACACCAATTTCCTCGCGTTCATTCACGTTAGTGGTAAGGGATCGAAACGCAACAGAAACTATATCCTTTCGTAGGGGCGCAATCACAAACGCGAGACGTTTCGCGCGCAGAGTAAGATACTGGGTGAGCGCGACCTTACTGGCACCTGAAAGCATAGTTTCCTAATATACACTAGAGGAAACCCTGGCGCTAGTGTCTATGGGAGCTGCAATGCACGGCGCTGCAGCGAGCATGGGAATGATGGGTAGTACACACATTTGTCTCATGTTCGTACTTCTGGCCTGCTTTTGGCTCCGTTTGTGTTCGTGTGGCTTAGAGCTGTTTTCTTAAGAAACAAATATCAGCAAATGTTCAGCGGTCGCGCTTCACCATCTTATTCTTTTAAGTTTACCTTTCCAAATCGGGTCACGAAGTGCAAAAGAGTTGAATTTTTCTTTCAAATCAAAAACAAAACACAGCAATAAACTAAGCTGCGAGTACGATTCGCTACTCGCAAGTACGAAGACTAGGCAAATGTGTGTATACTACCCATTATTCCCATGGTCGCTGAACGATCGCAGCGCCAGAGTTTTCTCTAGTTAACTTTAAGAAATTCTATGCCTGAAGGGAACCGGACAAAATGAATCCCCGCGAATATTTCTACCAGAGGAGAATATGAGCGCTAGTGTTTAAGGTGGAACATTACCAGCCAACATGTATAGTCGGTAAAGTTCTCGTTCTACCACTTCGGGTCTTTTATACCACTTTGGGTCTCTTTCTACCACTTGGGTCTTTAACGTGCACCTAAATCAAAAGTGCACGGGCCCCGAGCATTTTCGCTTACTGCGAAAATACAGGAGGGATTTTATTCCGTGACCTGCGGGCCAGTGTTGCACCATAACCACTAAACCGTGCACCGTGGATGGTAGTAAAAAGGACGGTTTAGATAAAATCACTATGGATACTTTTAACGCGATAGCGTTAAAGAGCTCGTGTCACAGAAATTCCGCAGTCGGCGTCGGCACCGTTGGTTGTGAGCGAAAAATCTACCGTGGGCGAAAAATCGAGAAATAAGCAAGTGAAATAAAGAACGAAATTGTCGTTTCCATTGAGGATCGAACTCGGGTCGTTCGTGTGGAAAGCATGTGTCCTATCTCAAAGTCACAATGTTACTTACAGCTATATGGGTGTGCGCCGGGGGGTTGGCGTGCTGCCGCCGGTTGTTTTTGCTACGCCACCGCCGCTGACGCGAATTGATCGGCGCGCCGGCGCCGCCGACGTGTTCTCTTGGCGCACCATTTAAATAGAATTTTTTTTTCAGCTAACCTACGTTTATTTTGCACCTTCTGTCACCAGTTTAGCCTTTCTTAATTCGGTCAAATTTGTAAACGCATGAAAATTGGTTCACCTGTCATTTCAAGTTAAATAAGTGGACTATAACAAAACTTGTCGAGTGCTCCTAATAATGTGGAAAAGCAGTAATGGATTAGATTTAAACGTGAATTTTAAGACACTTTTGAGTTCACTGTATTTCAGCCAATTCCGGTCAGTGACAGTGCCAACGGTGGTGTTTGGCGAGGACTGTCGACATATTCTAGCTGACGAGAATATGTAATATGTGAGGCGGGCTTTGAACAATGACGAAAGGTGGGGAAAGTCAGTAGTGTGATATTCAAAATTATGACTGAGCAAGCGAGTCGAAGAACAAAGGCAGTTAAAATACGAAGGGTGAAGGCCAGGACTCGGGACGGGCAGTGTAGAAGTGGGGTGTGTACGGAAGATATTGTTATAACTGAGGAGGGGCTAGATGTTTAGGGCATATTTAGAGAAAAAAAAAATCAGTTAAGAAACTGGACCACGTGCATGGCCTTTAATGAACAAAGAAAAGTAAAATGACAATTAAAAGATGAAATGCTCTATCAAACATAAACTATCCGCATTGTATCGGCAGGTTGAGCAAGATCAACAAAATTGGACGAGATGGTGATCACCATAAATTAAGTTTCTGGGAACTGTGAAGTAACGCACAGAAGATAAATGCGGACAAAACACTGAAGCGTGGGCTTGTATTTTCAACGTGATTTGTCCCGTACTCTTTGCGACGCTCTATGCCGCGCTATCAAACCAAGTAATCTGCTTTTCCTTCACCAATGTTTATATCGGACTTCATTCAACTATAACTATAGATGCCGATTTGTCACAACCGTGTTTGAGAAAGGACACCACATACGTAGCTTGCTCGGTGAGCGGGTTTGTAATATTTTTGGAAGAGCAAAATAAGGAGCTTAACCTGACAGGACATCGAGCGAAATGTTTGTGGCAGAAAGTCCACAAACCCGTGTACCAGATGCGCATTCGTGAAAAATAGGCTGAGGCGTTCCACAGCTGCACACCTAACACTACAAAGGCAAGAAGCGTGCCAAAATTGTACAAACAGCACATTTCTATGATCAACGCCACGTGCAACTGCTATCTAGCAACGCGAATTCTTTATCTAGCTGTAAGGACAACTGAAGTATCAATTTTGAATGCGTTGCACTTGGCCTTTTTTTGTTTTCTTACGGCTTCAAAATCTTCCCGTTCAATCTATTTCTTCCTTTGCTGATGACACTGATATATTGGGGACGCAGAGACTAATGAAGAGGTCAGTTTTGGCCCTGAAGGATGTTAACACTGGCTGTAGATGTCACTATGCCACGACCCGTCTGATCTCTGTAAATACGGCCACATGAATAAGGAATTTCTTTCAAATAATTGAATGTCATTGGCAAAGGAAAAAGTAAGATTGAAACTGAAACTCGTGAAGCTTTCGAAATAAAAACAGAGTAAAGTGTCATGTGTGAGTGATCCCGCAGCTTTCCTCACAGATAAAGAACTCGAGGCATAGATAGCGAGTATACTTGGTGTTGATATTTTGGTGCTTCGTGGAAATCGGCTGCTTTATACCACGTTGAAACATTTGCTGAAAAACAAAGTATGGTTAAATGTGCAACTGCGGTTTAGATAGCCTTTATAAGCTTGTGCTTCTAGTTAATTTTTGTAGGGGCTTTCTTTAATAAACATTTAGTTGTAAGTCCAGCATTTATCTTCCCTGGTTCCTAATTTGTGTATTTCGTTGGTCTCTTCTTACGTAGATCGGTAAAGATCATCCATTATATCGTCATGTGGGCATAGCAACCACCTTTCCACCATTCCTCATTTTCCCTTATTTTGCCATTGTGAACGCACACAAAAGGTCTTCATCAACGCGTGACGTGAACAAGAGATGTGTTCTGATTATAAGTCGGCGAACTCACTGATGAGTTTATCAGAGGAATGGAATTTAAAGACTCAGATTGAGGAGTGAGTCAGAGTGAGTCCGGCTGAGTTGTACTTAGGTAAGCAGCAGTCCGAGTGAGCCCGGTTGAGTTTTGCCACGGTGAGTCTGAGTTCGAGAGAGTTCGATTCAGCAAAATTTTGGTTAGTCTGGGTCCTTGTGAGTCCTATTAAAAAAAACTTATTTAAGCAGGATGTCTTTTCATTTTGCAGACCAATGGTTACAAATATTTATAGTCTCATTTTATGGCGTGCCTTGTAATCGTGTATTTGCCGGCTCGTAAAGCCATATAATTGATTTTCTAAATTGAAAATATATCTAATTCCCCACATCCTTAGAACTCGTTTCAGTAAAGGTCTTTGATAAAAACCACTGGCTCATATCTTTGAATAAAAATGATAACCTCAACTTAACGGCACGGAATGAAATGGCGCCATAAAGTGGACCACTGAGATTAGTAATCAACATTAAAATGCTAACAGGACTAGGAAGCTCATTTATACACTACCTACTCCCAAGGTGCACTGATATTTGTGCAATTGTTTTCAGTGTATTTGGTCACAGAGCTGATGCCGTTGGCGCCGGTGTGATTTCACAATTTAAAGTGAGAATTTCCAACAAGACGTTAGAATTTTCTCCTAAAAAGCCTGTAATTTTTGGTGGTGTAATAGTGATTTTGTGCATTGCATCGGTTTCAACTTTAGTGCTAATAGGTAATGCATTTATAGAGTACATCGTTCGCAGACTGTGACGAAACAGAATGAGCAATTTATGCTCATGCATGCAACAAAACTCGTATGGTTTTTTCCCAGAGAAGAGAGGAACGCATATCGGATTGCGATAATAACGAGAGGAAAAACTGAAGAATTATCCGTATCTCAGTTATTTTGTATCTAGAGTAAAGTGGGTTGCACAGCATGTTCTGGCACATGTGCAACTCCCGGGAATTTTATTACGCAACATCATGATATACATTGAGTTTGATCTATAATTATGTACCAAATCAAAGGAGAATGAGCACTGTATTCCACCTTCATAAAGCACGTGGCTTCCAAGGCGACAGCGCAGCATGATTCGCGAGCATCGAGCGCCCCTTCACACTCTCCTTCATCGAACTTCTTGTCCTCAGATGCCGCTTCCGTTTTTGTGTGAATAAATGTGGCGATTGGGAAATTACGGAGCGCAAAACAAAATATTTACGAGAACGAGACAGACGGGACGGGTGCTTGTGAATGCCCTGTACATGCATTGTTTTGCGCTAAAAAAGTTTTCAATAGCAATGCACCATCTCGACGAATTTCAAGTTTTGATCAAAATGTAGCGAGAACACATGCTATCAGCTTTTATATGATTTTCTCGTATGTGATACGTTGTTGGCTTTCCGAGTGGATTCCAAGGATGAAGGGAGCAGGGATTAACACAACGCCATGCGCGACACTTAGTCACTGGCAAAAACAAATCCCTTCAAGCTGTAGTGCAGTCAAAGATTTTGTGGCCCCCTGAGAACTTGAGGAGCTTCTGAAAATTTTGCCAGCACGCCTGCAGTTCAGGACTCCGTACCGACACAACGTGACAGCGCCCTTTTTTTCGTATTTTTCTTTTTTTTTCTTATTCAAGCTGCTTTCCATTCAGGTTTGACACGCGGAAACACTTTCGGCCATAGGCACAGCACCGTGCTCCCTACTGGCCTGCAGAAATTAGGTGCCTTCTTTCTATTCTAACCACTACCACCACAACCCTCACCCGTCATTGTGTTCGCCCAATCCATTCTGCGAAAAGCTTGACGACACGGGCATTTCCCAGCCTCAAGTTAGGGCCGTTCAACACACGTGTCGGTACACCTGCCGCTCCCACTTGCGTGCGGTCCCGGCACGTGTGTTGTGACTGTGCGGGTAGTGCGTGTAAAGGCCCGTCATACCTGAGCTTTTGCGTTCTTTGTACGCCCCAAGGAATGCAGGCTGGCTGCAAAACGCAACAACGAGCTATACGCTCCGCGCTTAGGGTGTGTATTCTTTCAAAGGTGACCATTGGGCAGAAGTCCAGTTGGTTGCGATGACATAAAAATAGAAAAAAAAACTCCAGCCAATATTTATGAAGCCTGATTGGCTTTTTTCTTCAGGGTTGAGAACGCCCGAGATGTTTGCCGTGACTCGTCGCAAGCCCTGGAAGTAGAGGGAGGGCAGTGTCTCAAGTAATGTGGTTGTTGTCTCCCACTGTCTGCTGGCTGTGCCAAGATGTGCCAAGATTCAAAGGGGAGCCCCCAGCGAAGGCTTCATTCTGTTCAGAAGATCACCGCGCCGTCGGGACTGGTATGGTGGCCAACCCGCTGACAGTTCTCGGCGTAGTTCACGCGTCTGAGAAATTGATTATGGTGAACCATGTTCTAAACAAGACCGGAGTTCATTCCTTCATCACTAGTGAACCAATCGCTCGAGATTTTCTGTCGTACGAGGTTGCTCCTGCTCGCGCCGGCGTAACTGCTGCAAGCATGAATGCCGTATACATGGCATACTTAAGCTGCGCGGTGAAATATTCTGCAGAGCTCTGAATCTTTCGACGTAAAGGGGGATGACGGCGGCAAGCTTGCAAACAACGGAAGACGTTTTGCCACAACGCTATCGTTTCAGCGGGCAGAGCGACGAAAGGTATACGAACAAAAGGAATAAACGTTTTCTAGCACCCGAACCCAGCGAACAAGCTACTTTTATGTGAGTAGCTATCAGGTCCGTTCGGTTTACCTTGCATTGCATGGACGAGTTCCAGGCAGTTAAGATGACAGTGCAGCTAGAGCGGAACTCATGCAGCACCAGTTAAGCGAGTGCTCGCGTAGCGCGACATTGTAATGAACGCCGAAGTGCAGGTAGTGCATGCAGAGTACCGCTGATATAGCGTGCCGTGTTTCTCACTTGTTCGTGCTGTGCTTGCGTGTGAAAGCGTTGGTGTGCAAGCTGGAGATTTAGTCCAAAAAGCCATAGATTTATCACAACTATTCGGCAAAGTTTTGTAGAACTGATAAGACTTCGACGATGCATCGTCGCAGTTGTTACCATGGAATTGATAGGTTGCAACGCAACAGAATGTCGAGGTACAGCGAATAAGTCGTGAGAGAGTAACTTTATTTTTTCCTAACGTAACAACTGGGCGACGATTGGTCAGTGCTGCAAAAAACCAAAACGTGCTTGGTAGTGTTGTGCTACTTGAATGGACAGCCCCTTGACCGAATGGTTCGACACTGTCGTGTCGACAGTACACAGTTGCATCGAGCAAACCTTGGATTTTCTCAACAGCGTGAGTGCGGAAGTGATTCCTTGGAGCCAGACAAGAGCAGGAATACAGCAAAGCCGGTTTCCTAGCAAAAGGCGACGGCATGGAGCCTAAAAAACGCCATATGATGCAAAGGCGGCCGACATGTGGATATGAGAAAGCGGACGGAGTTGCCAAATTCCCATTTACGTGGTTCACGTATTCATTCAGTATCGGCGTCAACATCGTGCGAACGCTGCTTACGGATACACATAATTCGTCTGATACTACGGCTGCAACAGCGCCACTGCTTGTACTCGAGCTGCAATACCTCCATACTCACTCCAGGGTTTTGTCTGAACTGGCCGTGCATGGCTCCCGCACTTTTTTAAACGAATGACTCGGTTCAGAGGTCGCCAGCTTGTAATACAAAAACGAACGGTCGAGTACGGCACCACGCGAATCAGTTCAGGCAGTGCAGGTAAATCGAACGGACCTATCGTCTCGTCCCGGGTGCATTTTCGATGGAGGCGAACTGAACATTTATCAACAATGGTTACCTTGCCCTTGCAGATTGCTCAATAAAACATCTACGATTGGAGAACTTCATTGCTATCAAAAGTCACAGTTCAACTCTAATGTCAACCAAGGTGCGAGAAAGTCTGCCCGAAAAATAACGCGTGCGTCATCGAGTTGCCAACGTGCAGCATAAGCTACAGAAGAGTTAATGATTGCTTATCGCAAGCATCCTTGAATGTGCGCAGCAAAGTTTAAAAGATGTTGATGAAAAGTTATCACCGCGTCAGGACTGCTTGACATATACAGCTTAACATAAAAAAAAAAAAACATTCCCATAGGCATGCAATCACAAACATCGACACTAAGAAATTATTTGCTAGGCAAAGTAAGGAAAACCGAAATGTAATTATGAATGTAAAAAAAAAAACATGCTGCATATACCTTCTATTCCTGTTAGTAAGCGGAGCCGTCCTTGACTTTTGAAACGCACTTCGCCACGACGAGGACTACGCCATCTACGCTTAACAGATAATGATTAAGGATGTCTTCTCCGATTGGGCGGGCCATCGCAATGATGCGTCTTCGAAGACTAGTCTATTCAATGGTGCGACAAAAGCCGTTGCTCCAAAGGGTCCTATACCTGTCGTATACACCCGCCGTGGTGGTCTAGTGGTCAAGGTATTCTGCTGCTGACCTGGAGGCCACGGGATGGAATCCCGGCAGCAGCGGCTGCATTTTTGGTGCAGGAAAAAAAAGCTGTAGGCCCGTGTGCTCAGATTTCGGTGGACGTTAAAGAACCTTAGCTGGTCGAAATTTCCGGAGCCCTCCAGTACGGCGTCTTTCATAATCATATGGTGGTTTTGGGACGTTAAACCTCACATACCAAGCAATCAATTACATGTCATTTGCTGCATTTTGCTATGATTACTTTCATTTTACTTTCTCTTTTCACAAGCATATGCAAGGGCAGAGGGGGGGGGGGGAGGAGTATCATGATTACCACCGATTGTCACGTCCCAGAAGAAAGCTGATGCCTGTGCCTTTAACGGTTGAAGGGCACACACAGGAGCTGGAATTTTCTATCACTTTCAACTCGTAAGTGCCAACCACTGGCACGCGTCAACCGCGTTGACACTCACGCGTCCAAGGCTGATGCACAGTGTTGCTTGATCTGTTGGCTTAAAACTGTCCTAGTTCAGCACAGAATGACGCGTTCTGAACTGGAGCGAGTTCGTACGATGCCGAAGATATGATAGCGCGTTGAAATATTGATATAGTGCTTCACCCGCGACAGTTTTGAATATTTTAGAAGTAATTGACATCGCAGTGAGCAAACTAACCACAGCGGTGTATGCACCAGAAATCAACATCGGTGCGTTCGCCACTCTCGCGAACGAAAATTCACGTCTAGGATACTGTACATCTATCATAGGCGGCGCAAAGTTCCCCTTAGGGGGGGGGGGGTGAACGTTCGCCGCAGTACCCCCCTCCCTATTATGTCAATGTATGGGCTGCCTTAGCGCCCCCCTCCCTATTATAATAATCTACGGAGGTGACATTGCGCCCCTCCCCCTCTCTTTGGTCACTAAGGGG
The DNA here is from genome assembly GCF_013339725.1 of Rhipicephalus microplus. Lineage (NCBI taxonomy): Eukaryota > Metazoa > Arthropoda > Arachnida > Ixodida > Ixodidae > Rhipicephalus > Rhipicephalus microplus. Next base: position 88,099,207 of record NC_051166.1, read on the forward strand.
CACCCCCCCCCTAATTATATTTATAAATCAGGTTTATAAAAAACAAGGTGTATAAATTACCAGGTCTATACCTACACCACCGAATTTATTAATATTATTGGGAATATTCTGGTATATATTCAGTACATTTACACTTCCTAACTTACAGCACTCATTAACCTAATAATAATCACACTCAAAACTTAATGATGTGTCAGATTTGGGTCATAAATCTACAATAGAGCCCTATGTAAAGGACTCTCGGATGTTGTCTGCGATAGAAATATCCTCTAATGCATCAAACCACACTTGGACCTTAATGATGCAGCAGATATTGCTCATAATATAGTAAAAATTGCGTTGACACAACAAACAGTGCCTGACACTTCATGATATGACAGATATTGCTCATATGACTGCAACTTAATCCTGTATGAAAGACTTTTAGCCGTTGTCTGTAGTCAAAGTATTCTCTAAAACACAAATCGCACACAAGACTTCATTAAGTCCCAGATTTCGGTCATAAGATTGCAACTGAACCCTGTGCGGAAAGCTTTTGAACGTTGTCTGCATCCAAAATGTTCTCCAATGCAATAAACCACACCCGACACTTCATGATGCAACAGATATCAGTCATAGGATTGGAACCGAGCACCGCGTGGAATCCTTTCGGAGGGTATATTTATTTATTTTGAATGACTGCAGCCCTATGCATGGTTACTGCAGGAGTTCTGTGCATAAATACAGAATGAAAACATTGAAACAGTAGTATCACAATAAATGTGCCAATGTAAACAAATATCACTACCTCCTAAGTAAAGTCCGGTGAAAAATAAGAAAAAATAGAAAAATTTGAGAACTAGAACAAGTGCCTACAAAACGTCAGACACACTGGTATTACGAACCAAACAAAGTAGATCATTCCAGTGTTTGATAACTTTATTTCAACGTGTTAGAGAGCACTACAAATGACTTCTAAGCTGGACTGTGATTGCAGATCACTGCTGTGTGTAAGGCTTCTGCACTTTGCTGGTAGTTTGAATATTCTTTAACATCTACAAAATGCATCCGACACTTCTTGATGAGACAGATATTGGTTTTGAGATTGCAGATAAGCACTGCGTAGAGGGCTTTCACATGTCATCAGTCGTCAAAATACCCTGTAATTCAATAAAGCGTGCCCAAAATTTTCGATGCGACAGATATTGGTCATAGGATTGTACCAGAGCACTGTACAGAAGTTTTGGCAAGTTTTCTAACATAGCTAAACTGGATATCTTGATACTTTGAATACGCTTGAGTGCATGCATATATACTCCAAGTTAATGCGTATATTAAAAAACTGAAGAGAAATGAAGCAGCCCTTGGAAACACATACAAAGATACAATTTTCGAAACCATCTAATAATTTCTTCAGCTCATTACAGTCTGGAGGAACGGATAAATACATGCACAGTTCTGAATGGTCTCAGACATCACGTGAGGCACTGTTTGCATTTCTTCTAAACTAAGTGTAGTACAGTACTAGTGCACTTTCATACATTCTGAGCATTCATGTGGTGACCTTCTCTTCCAACTATCGTGTCACCGTGCAGCTGATTTCAAATCAGGTGCTTCTTACTTACAAGGTTTCCGGTTATCTGTACGGCTGTAAACAGAATGCGTGTTATATTATAGTAAACTGTAAAACGACGGAGAAGCGCCATTGTATGCCTATAGCTATGAGTAGCAGAGTGAACTATAAATAAAGAGTGTGTGTGTTAGAATGCTGCCAAACAACGTATGTGCTACTGAGCGTCATGGCAGAGAAGCAGAACAAGCGAGAAGTGAAATAAAAAAATAAAAACTGATCTTCATAGTGATATCACCGCGTTGTTATTTAGAAATATATATATATATATATATATATATATATATATATATATATATTATATATATATATATATATATATATATATATATATATATATATATATATTATATATATATATATATATATATATATATATATATATATATATATATATATATATATATATATATATATATATATATATATATATTTAATTATTTATTTATTTATTTATTTATTTATTTATTTATTTATTTATTTATTTATTTATTTATAGGGAGGGCCTTGTGTCTGATATACTATTTGCCGCATATCCAGTACATTGCGATATGTACGACATGAGGCAAATAGTATATCAGACAAACAGAGGGCCCTTTCTGATTACGATCGATTTAACGATCATAAATTTCATGCTAACACGTTGCTGAACCTGCCCGTATCAAAGCATGTGCATCTCCCTGGGCACTCTTTTGATAACCTCTGGGGGTCACGTTGCTTGCGTCTAGCTTTCACTGTAATTATGACAGGGAAGCACGGGAATCCTTCCTAATTCACAAGTTTGATACAATCGCATGTGTTTGAAATCAATGCACTGGCAAATCGAGCCGTTTGTTACCATAATCCACCCATTTAAATGTGTAGTAGCATTGTTCATTGAGGTGTTAGGATTTTGTGCCTTTGTGTTTGTGCCTTTGCAAGTTATCTCTTCACCCACTTTTCTTTCTTGGCATTTATATATATTTATATATGGGAGAGAAGTGTGATAAAGAAGTGTGGAAGAAAAAGTTGGCGCCCGCCACCTCTCCCCCCTCTGCCCCCACCCTTGAAAAAATGAAAACTGCGCCTATGAATGGCCGAGAGCTAAAACTTGCGCGACGGGATCTGGGCGAATATAATGTAAAAACTGTGTGGTTTAGGGCATATACGCCACCATCTGCCTATATTTGGTCGAAATGTTCTTTCTGTGTGCGACGCATTGGAATAAAACTCGTGAAAAAATAAAGCAGCACTGCTTAAAAATACCGACACGGAAGAACACGCAAATACATGGGCGTTGCTGAGAATAAAAACAAGTGTGCTCATTGTGATCAGTACTGGAGAAAGCCGTATTCTTTGTCAAATAGGATAATAAAATAAGGAAGCCACGTTCAACCTTTGCGCATCATTGTTAAGCTTTCAAACAGCGCTGTTTCAAGCAGCGCTTTTAAGCGACGAGTTGGCATTCAAAGCCATTTTAATCTTTCGTGGGATCGCGTCTCACGCAGGGGTGGTTCCAGCCACTAATTTAGAGGGGCAGGGGTCATGGCTTTTTTTTTTTTTACTGAGAGGAAAACCCCTTCGTAGCATAAATACTGTTAATGTGTGCTATAAGAGCTAAGCTACAAGCGCCGAAGTGAGGGGGCGGGATGCTTACAGCGACATTGGGAGGAGGGGGGGAGGGTGATTTCCCAAACTCCCCCTCTCTGGATCCGCCACGAGTCCCACGCGTGATTAACCATTTGTGCACAGGCAGTGCCCGAAGCACGTATACGTCCCACTTTCCCGTGTGCAGAAAAGAATTTCTCCCACATCACCCATTACTATTAGCGCAACGTTGAGTCACTCATATCTTAGCTACGTCTTTGTATAATCTCGAGGTAAATTATTTTGCCACGCTTCCAGAGGGTGGATGCAGTGGTGTAGAATTTCGAGGATTTTTTTGTGATAACTTCTAAATTTTTGTTTTCTTAAATTAGGTGGAACCTACCAATAAACTGATGCCACATTATTTCGTTTTTTAACTGGTTTTAAACGAGGTTATTTTAGGTTTCAGTCATCAATTTGCGTAATAACTTGACCGCTAGATCCATCAGAACAGTTCCCTGCGAAGATTTCCGGCTCATTCTTTGGGGATCGGTGCGTGGATATATTTTTCTCGGTATCACATACCTCTTGGAAAGTAGAGGCATGTGTTCGGGGACAACATCGGTACTCGACGATTTCGACACCGAAAGCAAGGACTGATGATTGATTTGTGGGGTTTAACGTCCCAAAACCACCATATATGATTACGAGGGACGCCGTAGTGGAGGGCTTCGGAAATTTCTATCACCTGGAGTTCTTCCCCTTTGACAACCCCCAAAATATTTTTTTTCTGCAAACAAACACACCCTGCTGCACAACTCTGATGAGGTTATATGCGGTAATATACAAACACTACCGAGGGCCTTGCGATTTTAGAAAATACGTAAATATAAATCCATCGCGTATTTGTATTGTTCTGTTTGAGCGTCTGAGAGGTGGTGAAAGAAGCTCCACCCACGTAAAGAAATTTATTCTACTACAGCGGAACAGGAAGCTACTGCATCATCTGCCATATTTAAAACAGCTCGGAAGGCGTTGTAGAACAGATATGTGCACACTGATTAGGTTTGCCACGTGTTACATCACGGAAACCTTAACAGGTTGTTGCTCACGAGCAACATTGGGCATATGTGGGACTACCAGCAGATAGGGGAAGATGCGAAGGCAGTAATTAAGAGTGTGCGAAGCTGTTATATTCGGTGTTTTTAGTGTGACGGAAAATAATGGACTATCATTTCAAGAACCAATTCACGCTTCTTTCATCCTCTTCTTCATCATATTCTTATATATATATATATATATATATATATATATATATATATATATATATATATATATATATATATATATATATATATATATATATATATATATATATATATATATATATATATATATATATATATATATATATATATATATTGCTGCTGCCAATTTATACCCGCAAACTTCTTAATCTCGTCTGCCCACCTAATCATCTGTCTCCCCCTAACCCACTTGCATTCTCTGAAAATCCAGTTAGTTACCCTTAATGACCAGCGGTTATCCTGTCTACGCGCTACATGCCCGGCCCATGTCCATTTCCTCTTCTTGATTTCAACTATGACTTCTTAACCCCTGTTTGTTCCCTAATTCACTCTGCTCTCTTCTTGTCTCTTAAGGTTACACCTACCATTTTTCTTTCCATTGCTCGCTGCGTCGTCCTCAATTTAAGCTGAACCCTCTTTGTAAGTCTCCGGGTTTCTGCTCCGTAGCTAAGTACCGGCAAGATACAGCTGTTATATACCTTCCTCTTGAGGGATAGTGGCAATCTACCTGTCATGATTTGAGAGTGCTTGCCAAATGTGCTCCACCCCATTCTTATTATTAGAATGCGGTGATGGCGTCTTGGTTAGAGCATCCACCTCGCATGCAAAAGGTCCGTCGTTCCAATTCCGGTGCCGCGCAGTTCCCAACCAGATTTTAAAAAAATCCGCGTGGTGATGGAGCTGCATTAAGATACCTGGGGTGCGGCCTCACCGGTGACCACCGCTGGAAACGCACTCCCTCGCCAGAGAAGGATTGGCCACCCTGGTGCAGTATCTGGCCACTGCCTCCCACATGCATATATATATATATATATATATATATATATATATATATATATATATATATATATATATATATATATATATATATATATATATATATATATATATATATATATATATATATATATTTGCGTATGGCAAATGTTTGTTTAAAATATATTTACTTTACATTAACGAGAGTCTCGTACTGGCAGACTTGGCGCCGTTAGGTCGTATACAAGGGACTATTGGTCAGCTGCCAGCTCGTAATAAGTTCACGTGCTACGTGACGCCAAACAGGCTCATAAAGAGTGTGCCACACTCGCCGCTATGGCTACAGGTGGCGCTGACTGACACTACCACGTTTAAAATTCACATATAAACCCAATAAAGTAACTGGGGAGATAGCCGCCGTAGTAGCTCAGTGGTAGAGCATCAAACGCGTTATTCTAAGGTCGCAGGTTCGGGTCCTGCTCACGGCAAGTTATCTTTTCATCCACTTTTTTTTCTTTCTTCACATTTACGTTACAATTGGGTCTAATAACTTCCCCTTAACATTCCTTGGCATTATTGTCTGTTATATCTCATTAATATTGTGTCAAAACACTGAAAAACGAGCCCTTAAGTATACACTTCTTTCCCTTATATATAAGAAGTGTATACTTAAGGGCTGGTGTTTTAGTGTTTTGACACAATATATATAACAGCCAATAATGCCAAGGAATGTTAAGGGGAAGTTATTATATAAGCAGGAAAGCCTCGTCCGAGTTCCTTGTGATAATCTCGGCGACCACTCGGGCCCGTTGCTGGTGGACCTCGGGGGGCCCGTCGCAGAGGCCATTTTGGTACCGAAGGGGCACAGCTTTTTGGTACCGAAGGGGCGCATGATGCCTTGGAAGGCAAGGAAAGAACACAACCTTTGTCATGGATGCAAAGAGAAGAAAGACGCATCGACGTGTTCTCAATGTCTGCCTTTCCGGAAGTAAATGCGGGAAGTAAACAGTACCTGAAATTCATCATAATCACACAACTGCAATTATCGCAAAAAAGTGGTTCATCCCTCTGTCATAGGAATCGCTATAAAACGAAATTGAAATGTGGTTTCGAAGAAGCATGTTGATGTTTATTGTGCATCTAGAAGAACTTGAACATTGCGAACATTACTATGTGTATTCGGCTGCACCGTTTTTGATCCATATGCATCCACGTGGATGCCTCGGCGCATCGTTTCGACGACTAACGCTGACTGCAACGACCAACGCCAGTGGCGTGGTCGTTTATCACGTCAACTGCATCATCTAAGATATTCGGCTCAGTGACCACCTCCTATTTCTGGCACGGCGTCGTTTTGGCGACCGGCGTCTTGGTGTTACTTTGGCCAACACCTCCTCTATTTTTTTACTTCGGCGAATAGCTACGGCGGTCTATCAGGTTGCAACACTCTTCAGGAATGCGAAAGGCAGAATTCCTAGCATGATCCGTGAACGCGTGAAGGCGTCCCGCAAGTGCATCTGGAGTATACTCCACTCCGATACGGCGCGACATGCAAATCGTGTAACTGCATGCGTCCTCCCCGAATCAAGTCACCGTGTACACGAGGTTGCAACGATAGTCTCCCCTAGAGGTGTGCACTTGCTCCGGGTAGCCCAAAAGCCCGACCCTGCCTCGAGCCTGGGCCGTGCATCCTTGTTTATTTATCGGGCCGGGCTCGAGCCTGGTGGAAAGCCTGAATCATGCCAAAAATATAGATTGTATGCCGGAATTGTTTGATTAATTGATCCATTGATTGATTGATATGCGGGGTTTAACATCCCAAAACCACCACATGATTATGAGAGACGCTGTAGTGAAGGGCTCCGGAAATTTCGACCACCTGGGGTTTTTTAACGTGCACCCAAATCTGAGTGCACGGGCCTACAGCATATCCGCCTCCATTGGAAATGCAGACGCCACAGCCGGGATTTGATCCCGCGACCTGCGGGTCAGCAGCCGAGTACCTTAGCCACTAGACCACCGCGGCAGGGCTGACGCAGTTGGGGCGGGAAGAGTTCCGCCAGATTGTGCACTCGTTGATCACACATTTTCAAGATTGCAATGCAAGCAAGCATTCGAGTGTTTTTTATTGCTGCATTGTGTGCGATGTCTTGGATACATGAGCGCCGACCAAGGGACGATGATATTCTCAGCTGTGATTCTTCCAATCGGAGGTAGCTGTTTCACTTATATATTTCAAGTATAAGTAAACGTATGGCCCGAGGATTCATGGGCTTCATTAATCACGCTGTTGTGCTACCTGACTGTACGCTATTATATAAGCGATCGGTTTGTGTATTCAGTTCAGTTTATTCAGTTTATTCATTCATTCAAAATACAATATTCGTAGAATGTAGTATGCAGACGAGAGTCCCAAAGTCAAGCGACTGCAGAGGGACCTGCTTACACACTGGGTCCCTGCAGTGGGACCCAGTGTGTAAGCAGCCTTTGTCTCCAATAATCCAACGGTGCACATGCCTCTATGCAACAAACGGCAGTATAGTTATGTATGTTCAAGTTAATTCGTTTGACGCCTATTTGGAGTAGTTTAAGCTCAAATAATCGCCTCATACCCTCGAAAAAATCAAGCTAGAAACGGTGAGCACCAGTGGCGTAGTCAGGGTGTGACATTCCCCTCCCCCCGATTTTTTTGCTCTGGTATACAGGGCACAAAAAATATCACTCAACCACACCGTCCGGCCTGGCCTCTACTTCAGATGAAGGAGGTACCCTCTTCCCCTTGAAAATCTGCCTATGCCCTTGGTGGAGTTGTTTCATTTCTTAAATGAATGCGGTGAGTTTTCATTTTGTTCTTGCTCATTTGGCGCTCTCTCCCTCTCTCTTTTCAGAAGATTGCCTGGTCTATAGGAGCAAGACCAAGCACCGAGTTATGACGGCGGCTGCCCATGGTCTACAGAAGATGAAGCAGGCAAAAGACCAAAATCGAGGGAAATGAATATTTTACTAAAACATGGCCTCCTTATTGCATCAGGACATGCACCTTTTCCTTGGGAACATCATGCTTTTCGATTTAGAGTTCTACGAATTTCTTGCCAGAACAAATGTCAGTTCCTGCAGGAAAATTTCACGTTTCCGACAGGAACGACTTCTATTTCCAGTGAAAACTGCTTTGATTTCTAGCTTGACGGATTGCCATTTCCACCTAGAACGGCTTCTATTTCCGAATAGATTGATTTCTATTCCCGGCCAGAACGGCTTCTATTTCCGGCCTAAAAAATCTGGCTAGAAACTTTTTCCTGTCTCATAATCTGGCCGGGACTGGAAATGTTTTCCAGCTGGGTTGAATTGAACTCGGTTAGTTGTGGAACCACACCTGAGATGAGTAACACCAGTCGTAGCAATAGTGAAAAATTCAACCAGACGCGACAAGGCTCGTGAACACGCACAGCCCTCGGTCGACGCTACGCAGCTTTTGAAAACGTACGGGTGTCCGCGACAAACCGCGCGTTTTCTTGTGCACTGGGCATGCGCATTGAAGCCTCCGCACGTTTCATATTCTGTGCGGATGCTCACTGTCATTGCGACAAGACGCATGACCCCGCACAGCGCATTGAGCCAGCAACCAACGCTATGCAGTTTTTCTAAAAACTTACGGACGTCTGCAGCTATGGAGACGTCTTCAGACTCGCACTCTTTCTTCCCCTCAGCTGCTGTCCCACTACTGTGGCACTTCTCCGGAATGTTCCCTCTGCGGCGAACCTCATGCCACCCTTTCCCATATCCTATTCGGCTGCCCTGCTGATCCTCCCCCGCAGGGACAGCCTGCCATCTCAAGCTGGGAGGACTGGGAGGTCCTGCTCTCGTCTGGGGACCCGGCGATACAGCATGCTGCGGAGACTATAGGGCGGCCGATGTCTTCGCGGTTGGAGGCATGACCGTGTAGGCGTGATGCGAGACCACGCGGTGGTCCAGGGATCCCGGGGGGGGGGGGGGGTCCAAACACACTGGCTATAATAAAGCTTTTCTGTCTGTCTGTCTGTCTGTCTGTCTGTCTGTCTGTCTGTCTGTCTGTCTGTCTGTCTGTCTGTCTGTCTGTCTGTCTGTCTGTCTGCAGCAAACCGTGCATTGTCTTGCGTACTAGCATAGTCCCTGCTGCTGCAGTGCATTGTGAACTTGTTGAATTCCGGAGCCATTGTGGACGCAGTGACATGTGACAACTCAACAAGCAACCGGTCAGCTTTGAGATCATTGGGTAGGGCAATTGCTAAAGGGCATATTTGTATCTAGAGTATACATGATAAAATAAACTGCCTAACCTCATATGATATATCATTTTTAGGCATATGCGGTGAAATGGAACACAAGAACATCATTTGAACATCCATGTGACCCTTTCAGAGTGATCTATTCAGTGATAGACCCACCCCACATATTCAAGTGTATACGAAACAATCTACAGAAAGTTGGGAAGTTTTTGGTAAGCTAGAAATGAGTTTTGCCTGTTTGAAATGAACTTTCAATGATTTTTTAGTATTAAGGAAATTCGTGTGCAGCTCCCACAGGGGCAAGAAGTGTACCACTCCGATTATGTGGATCTTCTTGAATATGAAGAGGAACAGGGTGGTCTTCGTGCTGTGCTAAAGCATACAAAGGCACATGTATCACCAAATGCCTTTCAGAAATAGAGTGTGAAGCTTGCAGTTCAGGTAAGAAACATTAAAATTTTGTTCAGCTGAGAATGATTTTGATAATGGTATTTTAGCTAAGAACAATTTCATTAGAAGAGCATTTCCGTATTTCAGCTATTCAGTGAATCCACTGCTGCAGCAATAGAATTTTACAGTACACAAGTTGGCTGCAAGAAACTCCACAATTCCTCGGCAACATCGCAGTTCACAAGACGAATGAACAGCCTTTTTGACTGCCTGAACTCTCGACGGCCAGAGCACGTACAATATAAAGAAGCTGGGCATATTGCTGTAAGAAATCAGTTCTTTTCATTTAGTAAACATTTTGTTCTCGAGGCTGAAATGTGAACAATTTGCAGACACTGAAAGAAAACTTGATGTGGCTGGATAGCTGCTACAAGTATCTGGATGAGCTGCCAAAGCAGAGAAGAAGCTGCTTCCTAAGCAAACCTACGTGCGAAGCTCTGCACATAACTCTCCTCAGCATCATTTCTCTTGTTGAAAGCCTGCTTTCATATGGTTTTCGTTACGTGCTGGTTGGAAACTTCGGGAAGGATCCATTGGAGGTAAATAACTGTTTTTTCACAAGTTTTCACTGATAACACATGACCATTCTTCCAGAGATTCTTCGGCACAGTGAGACATGTTGCTGGTGATGGAGGGCAGCCGATGGTGCAGCAGTTTTTGTTTATATACAGAATGTTCTCCGTTAACAACCTGGTACAACCACCCGAACGAGCGTCAGTGGCAGCAGAGATGGGCCACAGTTGCTGCTCAAGCTCCAGGACATATTCAACCGAGCAAAAGCACCCATAAATCATGTGAGCAAAGCTTTGTTAACAAAATAGTTGTGTGGCGATACATGAGTGCATAATTGTTACCAATTATGGGCACCCAATATTGCTTTAATTGAAATATAAAAAAACTCAGGCATGTAAAAAAATATTGCTCTACCTATAGAGCACCAAATGTGCATTTCTCTCATTGGTTCACTGTACTTTTCCAACAAAATTGCGGTTTACATTACAGGCCGACTCTCTGGCAGTCCTCCTAGACGATATCCTAATGGAGCTGACAACAGTGTGGAAGAAGCTTCAGATTTGTGTTCCCAAGAATCGCCAAAAGAGCACATTCTGGAATATCTTGCAGGCTATATATATACGTGGTGAAAAAGTTTTCTTCTCTGAAATGCTCCGGCTGTGTCGCAACGCTAAAGTCTGAACGAGTGCCAGCTGGCCTAATACTTGCAAGATCCAAAGGTCATCTTCAAGTGCCCTCTAACCAGCTGCTTACGCCCCTGAAAATTGTGGAACATCACCTGGAACTCTTCACAATTGAAAAAGTGGCATGTGCCACTGCATACATGAGCATTCTTGAGGGCGTTTTGCTGGACGGCCGCACGGCTTTGGCAGCAGTTGGTTGCACACTACATTTCATTAGCATCACTGCTGAGATCATTCATTTTTTTCTTAGGACTCGCCTGCATTTCTTTACTAGAGAAAAAAATAAGCGCACGCGAGCATCAGTGCGAACAACCTGTTCAGCAAGCGGGGGTGAAGAGAGAGAGAGAGAAATAAATAAAAGGAAGAGACAGGGAGGTTAACCTAGGCGAACTGGTTTGCTACCCTGTACGGGAGTGGGGAAAAGGGTCGGAAAGAGGATAGAAATAGAGAGATAAAAATAAATTAGAAAAAAAAACCACATGCGCACACATTCAGGGAGTTCCGATCACAGTCGTTTGGACAGGCCGGTTAAACGCAAGAAGCGCAGGAGCGCCTTCACAGCCTTCTTCTGCGACATAAAGTCCTGTCGGCAGCGCAGGATTCTTTCTTCCGAAAGAAGCTGGTTGTCCAGTTCATCTAGTGCATTGCAGAGTGACTGTCTCTGCGAGCAGTATTGTGGGCATTCACACAGAATGTGCCAAGTTGTTTCATCACTGCCACAATGGTCGCATGCAGCAGTGTCAGCCATTCCTATGCGGAACGCCTACGCGTTGGTAAATGCGACGCCCAACTATAATCCGCACAGCATAGTAGCGTCTCGTCGGCGTAATTCCGGAGGAATTCGAAGACTGAGAGTTGGGTCCAAAGTACCTAACCGTGCATGGATGAAATGTGACTCGTTCCATTGTGACGAGGTGCGCTTGCGAGCAAGCATGCGGAGTTTCCGTGCAGCGTCAGTTCTGGAGAGCGGAATTGATATTTCATCGCTTTCAGTATGGGCAGAACTGGCAGCTTGATCGGCCCGTTCATTGCCAATTATTCCACAATGACTTGGGAGCCATTGAAAGGCTATTTCATGTCCTTCCTGAATGAGTTGGTGAGTCTTTTCTGCAATCTCAAATACCAGCTGTTCGTACGGGCCGTGGCGTAAAGGTGATAGAAGGGATTGCAGTGCCGCCTTTGAGTCACTGAAAATTGTCCATTTTTGTGGCTGTTGATCGCTGATGAATTGCAATGCGGCACGAAGAGCTGTGAGCTCTGCTCCCGTTGATGTCGTAAGGTGGGAGGTCTTGAATTTTCTTGTCGTGTCTTTTGTCGGTATAACAAATGATGCCGTTGAACTCTTCTGTAAAACAGAGCCGTCGGTGTATACGGCGAAAAATCTGCTTGTACGAAGCAGCAGGCACATGTCGGCCCTGCACTGCCTATGTACCTTGTTTTTGCTTGAATATTGTAAATAAAATCACCACCAAGCACAAACAAAAAAACTCGGCTTTGCTGTTTGAGCAATAAAATATTTTCGTCCTGTAACCTCGACTGCATTCTCTGTGTGTCAGTATTTATAGACAGCGAATTATTTGCATAACCACTTAGTTTCAGCTCGTGCATATGCATATCTTGCATGCTGACATCAAAAGCTATTGACAATTTTAACAGCTTGATTCGCTCCTCACCTTTAACGAAATTTGCAAAAATTATCAATTGGCCAGGCGTAGCTTTCCGCTCCCGCACCCGCAACTCTCTAGGGCCCAGTCAGTCACTTTAAGAATGCTGCAAACGGGTACTTACCCGTCGCCTTTAGTGTACAGCAAGTTTATCGACAGCATAAAGCCGCAATGCCCTCATTGCGAAGAGAGATGTTGCACGTTACCCCACATGCTCTGGCAATGCGCGGCGCTGCGCGATGGCGAGCCTCTCAGCACAGAAGCTGCCTGGAGGACGGCAATTACCAGCTCGGACCGAGAGGTCCAAATCCGGGCTGTCCAGAGGGCCCGCAATTTGGCGGAGGGGCTCGCTCTTCCTGTCCCCACGTGGGTGCGGCCCGCAGCCGACCCTCCCCCTTGAGGGGAATCGGCTCCTCAGGACAATTTGTAAATAAAGTTCATTGACTGACTGATTGACTGACAATTTTAACATTTTCTTAAGTTTGCTACTGCAGCTCTGTGCTGCTTGCAAAAAAGGCCATCCCACGGAAGTGGCTTCGTTTTCTAAGCAAAGTAGGCTTCCAGCCTTGATAAATGGGCCGTTCGTAACCTATGGCAACAGGGAAAAAAAAACAAGGTATAAGATTTCTGTGTCAATACTCCTTTACCATTGCTGTTGTGCTTTACCCTACCCCAGTGCTGAGTGAAGGCGAAAATTAGATGTTGATTCTCAAGCATCTGCAGAGCCTCACTTCATTCAAAATAAATAAATGAAGAAATAAGCTCGCGATTACAATCCTATTATGCGTCTTCGTTCATCAAGGAAATATGATACTGTACGCAATCACGCGTCAATCTTCGTCACCCTGATCGAGCGAGTTAGAAAGAAAAATACTTTATTTCTTCTGTAACATTACATTAGGGTGGCAAGAGCAAAAGGCACCACAGCCTGACAGATCTCCTGCTCCGAATGAGTTAGAGATAAAAAAAAGCGCACTGCTGAGACAGGGGGCAATAATATGCCCCTGTGTCACTCTGATTCACGAGGTTTTCACCGGGGATATTGACAGAAAAAAATTTGCGTGAGAAAACTTTGTCGCACACTTGGACTGATACGCACGAAAGTTAGCAAAGCTTGCGAGGCCTGAATACGACAATAGTTGCCGTCAAGCAAGCGTTTCATTGAGGGCTACAAGCCGTCGACCTACCTGTTTCAAACGGCGTGCCGTCAAGTGCGAGCTCACGTCCTAGAAAAGCTTATGTCGAGTAAAATTACAGCCCGTCACCACTGCTGCAACGACTCGCATGCAGTCGGAGTTCCGAAAATAACAGTGCACGACATTAAGCTCAGGTTTCATTTGCTGACAGCGCTGCTGATGTCTTATCCTCTGAGCGTATCACAGTCGCGTCAAATGTTTTTATTCGAGGCCTGTTGGGCCAACAAAACACAAATTTCACAGCAATAATAGGTCCGTGCATGTCGTCTGCTGGCACACTGAGCCGCCAGCTGACTGAAATTGTTTACTTTACTGTATGCGCCTTGTCTTCGGTAAGCAAACATTCTCAGAAGTTCAACTTAGTTAGTATGTTACTATAATTTCAGCGAGAAAATATAATGTAAATAATGTCTAGAAGGAGCCGGACTTTCGGCCGCGACGTACCCGAGACGAAAAAAAAAAATGCAAGCGTAGCCTGCGGCGGCCACTCGGCGAGATGGCCCTTCTTTGACTGTAGCGCCCCTAGCGGCCGGCGGTAGCTCTATATTAAACTGAGGTGGCAGTTCCGTGACCAGAAAAACGTATTGAAGGACTATGGTACTAGGCATGCGCACTGACGCCTCAGCGTGTTCCCTGCGTGCGCAGACGTGCTACGTACGCCCAACTAAATCTGTCTATATAGTAGCTCGATTTTCGTCGCGTCGGGCACGTTGAAAGAAGCACGCGAGCCTGTGAATTTGATCACCGAGGCACGAGAAATGCCGTCCACCTACTGCTCTGCGGACAATTGCTACCACTTCATGCGTGCTGCTGGTGGTGGCGATGATGACGCTCCGTCAGATTCGCCGCTGCCGCTGTCGTTCGTCGAAGCATGTCGCTCGGGCGCTACTTGATAGGAGTCTTAATTTTGCGCTCGCATGCGAGCCAAATTCGCTCTTCTATCTCGCTCGAGTTGTTAAGTGATGACATCGAAGCCGACCAACTACGGCCGAACGTGAACTATACTATGTGTGAATTGTCGATCGCGTGTAAACGTGCCGTTTCGTTTTCGAAGAATTGTCTTGGCTAAAGTCGAAAAGAAAAAAAAAGCTGCCCGTACACGGCCGAAATTGCTTGCATAAGAAGCCCCGGGAAAGGGCTGCAACTCCTGTAATGTAATTTAGCACGCTAGAAAGCAGTGGTCCCATGACTGCAGGCTTGACAAACACATGAAGTGTTTGTACTTAAAGTTTCACTTTTCCTCACTGCTTTCGTTACACCGGCGTGTAATCGCTATCGTGATCACATCCACTGTTTTCAGCATGTCTCCCTAAAACTGCATGATCGCCGAAAATCGAAAAATTCTGATTATAAATGTTCTACGATGTTTTTCGCGTTACCATTCCATGGTTACAAGCTCTGGCAGGTAAGCTTTCCGTTGCACTCAAGAAAACAGGTACCATAAAAATTGGTTGTTGGTTCCCTCTGAAGGTCCATCAACAAGATAACCAATTTGTGAGCAACAAGCAGATGCCATCATCGCCACGAAATTGAGACTGCGCGTTCACGCACGCCCTGTGGTAGTCGCTGCGACAGCATAAGCAAACCACGAGTGAAGAAACAAATTCAAGGATTACAGTCCAGAGAAAAAAAAGAATTGTATCCCCAAAGGGGCCTGCCCTGCTATAACGAGTCGAGATATTCGCATATTTTTCATATAGATTGAGTGCCGAAAACATACATACGACATAAACCATTTGCGACATGTTCGCGCCGTCGCATACTAATTATCATATTTGACGTCGAACGGATCAAAACCTTCCAGCGTGTCTTACCGAGTAATTTCCTGCCTAAAGACTGCGTCCCTTGATACAAACTTCAGCACGACGAAAAAAAAAAAAAACCCGACTGCAATCACACGAATACCTTCCATGCCTAGAAACATGGGTAAGTGGAGCTTTGCACACCCGAGCGACTGTTTTCAACAGGACTGAAAAGGGAAGAAGAGGATGTCATTCGTTTATTTAAAGGATGAAGTTTAAACCTTGTGCTTTTTTTATTGGCGCGGTATTTTGATTAGGTTATGGCGTATCGCATGTATAGCAAGCAAAACTTATCATTGAAACCAGGTCCAGCATGAAGGTTTTCCGGAGTAACTTCGGCGCAATGTAGCCCTGCGTATTGCAATTATAAACAGTGTACTCGTACTTGATAAATCAGGCAGTCAACTGCTCGACTTTGCAAGGGACGGCTCTAGGCTTTCCCATAGTAGAGTACCCTGTACTCTAAATCGTTACCCACATTTTTTTACCCCCCCCCCCCTCCCCCCATTTTGCTCAGAGTCCTGGGGACTAGAGTTACTCTATATGCTACCTTTAGGGAGCAGAGTTGCGCCACTGTTTTCCGGGCGCCGCTCACCCGGCTCCTGACGATTTCAGCAACACTATTGGTCGCGCGCCATCACGTGGTTATAGGTGGTTCAATTGCACTGCAGAGAAGCCAACTGTACGCAGAGGACGCCGACAACGCCGATGCTCCGTAGATTCCGGGCAGCCCAAGCGCTGTTAACATCGGGTGGTTATTCTCGCGCATTCTCGCGTTTTCACCACGCTTCTCAACGAATCGGTACTAAAGTGGCTAGAATAGGGAAGTGTGATGAACGCGCCAGCTAGCGCGTATTGCCTTAGGAGGAAACCGCCAGATGGCGCTGGCACACGTTTGCACGTCACCCAAGCTGGCGATGCGCTGCGCATGTATGAGACGGGAATGAACCGCGCGCGCGGGCAACGCACAACATATAAAATATATTATGTTGCTCGTGCATGGTTTCAAATTGCGATCGAGAAAATATGATAATAAGCTTCTGGAATTACTGGACGCCTACGCGGGTGCGCGACTGAACTGAAATATCGACAGGGTGCCGAAAGTGAGCGCGTTACGGCACTGAAACATTTTATTGATGTGAAATGGTAGAAGAGTGGAACGATGGACTAGGTTGCGAGCCACTGTTTGCAACACCTTCTACGGCGAACCACCATTTCAGGGACGAGAATCGCGAGTGGTATCTTAATGAAAACCTTTTATTTTCTGCACTCTGGTCATACAAGGCATTTCCGAGTACTGACTCACTATCTGTTTACAACAATGCATACTTGATAATTGGTCGCGCGTCTTTTTTTTATCACCAAGAAAAAAAAGTTTTATAATTCCCAAGCACCCCCAGAAAATTGTTTCCTTTGGACTGAGGGCAGATGACGCGCCTGGGCTTCAGGTACTTCTTTTCACGGGAAGACTCGCTCCTTGTGGAGTGCCTTTGTATACAGACGCAAATGGGTGAACAGAAAAAAAAAAAACGTGTTCACTTGATTGGTGAGGCTCGAACCATGTTGTGCGCAGCCCAGTGTGACATATTTGTTTTGTTTTTGTTTTTCAATCAGAGAAAAGGCTCTTTCAAGCTGTCACTGTGAAGCTCGTTGTAGCAAAACTACTTTGAAAAAGGGATTTCAAGGGCGTCTACAAATACGAAGAGCTTCACCGAAAAGCCTACCAATAGGCGCCCGCACAAGGGGGGCAAAGGGGGTGAGCGCCCCCCCCCCCATAGTCACCTGTGAGGGGGACGCTAAATCTGCTCTATACATTGACTAGGTAGCGGGGGCACTCTTTAAGTCATCTAAAGGGGGGGGGGGGGCGCAAAATATGCCTCATACACTGAATTAATAGGGAGGGGGCGCACTGCAACGAACCTTCGCCCCCCCCCCCCCCTGAACGACAAGCACGCCTATGGGCCTACCCCTTTCTATGCGGAACATTTCGCCGTTCACAGTGAGCTCGAAGTGCCGGGAGATGTACATACCTCTCGTCGAAGTGCAGCTTGCACAAGGCCAAGTTTTCTTGAAGCGGCTTGTCAGCGCGCGGGATCACTCTCCACCACTGCGCAGAGCTTTGTTCTTACTAACGCCGAACAACCTGACTTGTAGCCTGTAGTGCACCCCGGGATGAAGCAATGACTTTATTTTCGCGCCATGAGAGCGCGTACAGAAGAAGCATTGGTGTGAGAGTGCCACGGAATAAAAAAAAAAAAAAAACGAGGACGAACACGCCCGACCAACCTGTCGGAAACGTGCAAACAACGTGGATGGATGGATGGATGGATGCTATGAGCGTCCCCTTTATAACGGGGTGGTGACAAGTATGCCACCAGGCTCGACAAAAAAAAAAACACCTTTTTTCTTTTTTTATGTTGGCCTAATGCCTCTACTTCGATAAATTCTATCTTAATGGAAAAAAAGGTAAATTTTCAGCTTAAGTTCTCTGCCATTTACGGCACACTGTCCATATTTTATTTTTCCAATATTTATTTTTGTCCTTTCTCTCTAATTTTCTGCCACCAATACTCTAACCATCTCTTACTTATTTCAATCGCGGGTGTGTTCAGCTTTCCATTGTTGTCCCTAAAACCCAAGGCTTCCTGTAGGCTCGTGCCCAAACGTACACCTGGGTGGATATCTCCACATTCAATCAGAACATGCTCCGCCGTTTCCTTATCTTTCCCGCAGCATGTGCATTGTTCTTCTTCTTTACTGAATCTTGCTTTATAACTACGCGTTCTAAGGCAACCCGATCTCGCTTCAAACAGTAAAGCGCTTCCCCTTGAATTATCGTAAAATGCCTCCCTCCTTATTTCATTTTTGCCCTTTCGGTAGTTACTCAAAGCCGGTTTTTTCTCCATAGCTGCCATCCAGTAAATCCTCTCCGCCTCCCTGACTTTTCCCTTAACGCTCTTTGTTGACATATGGCTTACAATACCAGCCGTATATTTACTAGTGAGTCTTCTAGTTCTTTTTCTCCACTGTGTGTCCACGCTCTTCCTATACAAATAACGGAACACCTTCTCTGCCCATCTACTCTCCTTCATATTTCTTAGCCTTTCTTCGAACCTTATTTTGCTCTGCGCTTCCCTCGCCTCAAAACCTGCCCACCCCATATCGCCCTTTACAGCCTCGTTTGTCGTCTTCCCGTGAGCACCCAACGCGAGGCGTCCCACAGTCCTTTATTTACATCCATTCCCGATTGCACCTCTGCCCTCATGCACACCACTGAGTTCCCAAAAGTAAGCCCTGGAACCATTACACCCTTCCACAGACCTCGAAGCACCTCATACCTATTGTATCCCCACAACGCTCTGTGCTTCATTATTGCCGCATTCCTCTTTCCTTTTGCTGCCGAGGCTTTTTCCTGTACCTCCATGTATCTATCACTCTCATTTACCCATACTCCAAGGTACTTGTATTCACTTACCCTCGGTATTTCTTGACCTTGTATGGACACCGTCTGATCACAGGGATCATTGAATACCATCAATCCACACTTCGTTACACTGAATCCTAGTCCAAGTGCTTCACCTTCCCTTCCGCATATATTCGCCAGCTGCTGTATATCATCTCGACTGTCCGCAAATAAGACGATATCGTCCGCATAAAATAAACCTGGAAGCTTCTGCTCAATCATCATGCCGCCCTGTTTGTGTGACAGATTAAAACCAATGTTGCTACCTTCTAGCGCTTTTTCCATACTCACCATGTACAGCATGAATAACAGCGGGGACAAAGGACATCCCTGTCTCAGACCCCTGCTAACCTCAACGTTCTCTTTGCTACGCATTCCTTCCCACTCTATGCAAACTGTATTTTCTCGGTATATCTCCCTCAAAAGCTGTATACAGTCGTCGCCCATGCCCATTCCTTTCAATATATCCCACAAAATTTCCTGATTAACGTTGTCGTATGCCCCAGTGATGTCTAGAAAAGCCACGTACAAGGGCCTATTCTCTATTTTAGATATTTCTATACACTGAGTGAGAACAAACAGGTTATCGTCTAACCGCCTGTCAACTCGAAATCCGTTCTGAAGTTCTCCCAAAATATCGTTATGTTCGGCCCATGTTTCTATTTTCATTTTTACTGCTTGCATCGCCAACCTGTATAGTACCGATGTAATGGTTAGTGGTCTATACGAGCGAATCTTGTCCTTTTCTCCCTTGCCTTTATAGATTAAGTTCATTCTACTTTGTCGCCAACTGTCCGGTATTTGTCCGTCCTTTAAGCTTTTTTCTACTGCTTTTAACAATGCTTCTTTAGTGTTATGTCCTAGTTCGTTAATGAGGCTAACGGGAATCCCATCTAAACCCGCGGCAGTGCGCTTTGGAATTTTTCCTTCGGCCTTTTTCCAGTTGAAATTATCAAGTACTAGCTCTTCCTCTGTTGCTTTCTCCGCCACACTTTTACTCACCGGGGAGATCCCCTGGACGCTCTTTTGAAACGAGTCGGCTGTTACCTTTTGGATGTAACCTAGCGCTTCGTACCCTTCCAATTGATTTCCTCCTTCATCTAGAATATGTTGTTGCGTTGTGACAGACTTCCTACCTAGCGCCTTTATGTGGCTCCAAAAAATCCTAGGCGCGGCCTCCTTTTTTTCGTGTATCTCTGTCATCCAGCGTTCACTTTCACCTTTAATTTTTGCCTCTACCAATTTCTGTACAAGGGATTTTTTTGTAAATATATTTCCCATATTTTTTTGACTTCGCCCTGCGGCCGCTTCTCCTTTTCTGCCTTTCTATGCTCCCGTGATGCTTCGCGTCGCTTCTCGATCGCCTCCCGGATTTCCTTGTTCCACCAACTTTTTGGCTTCCTTTTTCCTTTCCAGCAAACAGTTTTCTTCTCTTTCCCTATCTCCTTCGTCATTAGATGTAACAGCTCACTATACTCCCAGTCCTTGCCTGGTATTTCGCCTACTTCTTCCTCGACTCTTGCGGCTATATTTATTATTTGTTTGTCATTTAAATACGAGCTGCCAAACTTTGATTCCATGCTCATATTTTCAGTTTCGTATCCCATTTGTAATGTTATTCGTTTATGATCACTACCCAAGCTGTTAATGCCTTCCTCGTCTATCCTCATTTCTGTCAGTTTGTGGTAAATTCCTTCAGTCATGAGACAATAATCAATACTTGATTGCTTGTTTCCGACTTCCCATGTGATCTGGCCGTCACATTTAGGCCCCGTGTTAACTATCTCCAGACTATGTTGCTCGCTAAGATCTAGTAATAACTTCCCATTGGTGTCTAAAACGTATAAACGACTGCGCGCGCCCCCACGCGGCTCCTCCTCCGACGCTTCAGTGGCTCCTTAGGCGCTGCTTGCCGCTCATCACACTTCCCTATTCTAGCCCTATTCTAGCCACTGTATCGGTACTGTAGCGATGTTGCCTGTTGGCTCGCGATAAATGTGGTAGGAAGGGCGTTCTATGTTGAATTGTACTACGTAAAGCCCATGGGGTTGGACGCATCGGGAGGTGTTTCGCAATGGCAGGGTGTAGCGCGCCGAACTGTCACAACCGCAGCGGAAATGGCAAGGCGCTTTTCGCGGTGCCACGAGCAAAATGTGCTGCGCAAGTACGCCGCCGACTCCAGTGGCTTCTGCGGATGGGCCGTGAGAAGCTGCCCCCGAAAAGAGCTAGGCTATGCGAGGTAAGTTGCATTGGGTCTTTGTGAATGTCGTGACTGCATTCATTAACAGCGCACATGAGCATTCACTCTGTGTGCGTGTCTAGGTAGAGGCGTTGTATTGAGACCATTTACGGGCTGTGTTCAATTTTTTTTTATGTACTATCGCTGACTGCAGGTTTATTAAAGTTGTTGCAGGGCCATGGTAAGAGTTAGCGGCATACTACGATCGTGTAGCCGTTGTGTCGAACTCGCCCGCCTTCGTAATGATCATGGTTGTCGTGCTTATGAGCTATTTGCTTTGGTGTATTTTAGTTGCGTCGTCTTCTTTGTTTTTGTTTTGTTTTTAGTGGACGTTACTGTGTTTGGAATCAAAAATTGCGATAAAATGCATGTAGTTGCTTGCCTCGGGAGTAGTTTACTATATCGGCGCAGCATCGACGAAAATTGGTGGCTATTTAAAATCGCCTAATGAGCTGCTATCTTAGGATGTGTATAATATTTATTAGAAACGAACTGCAGTGTCACATTTACCTTGGCATATAACTGTAGCTTCGCTATTGTGAATCTGCTTTTCGCGTGCCCATATTAAAACGGTTTTGTTACCTTGATAAGCAGTACTTTGAACAGCAGGGATAACACTGACAAGCTAGCTATCGAGTTGGGAAAAAATGCTAAATTACAGTGGTATGCATGGGCGCACAGTGCTGCATTTGTATTACTCCATTAGCCCAACAGTGCTTAGGTCTTTGATGCATTGTCTCTTGCACTAATTGTTAATTATTACTCTGTATATCTGAAGGACCACTTCACTTTTGACCAGTTTGAAGAAGATAGTCTAGCAGGAAGGAAGCGACTAAAGCCAGCTGCAGTTACCAGCATTTTCTGTGGTGAGGGTAAATTGAAACAACTCTCAGTTCATTTTGCTAACATTCTAATTTTTTATAGCTCACCAGTCTGCCATAGTATCTGACAATGGCAGATCATCATTGGCTCCTGACAAGAGCGAAGAAGCAGGGTTATCAACATCAAAGCTAGGTAAGTACCTAATGAAATTCACAATTTATCAAGATTACTGTTATGAATGAATACCTGCCTGGGACCTTCATATTGTCTTTACGTGTCTCCGTCTTGAAGGCAGGCATGGAGATGCAGCAGAAAAGAACTGCACCTACATTATCTACTGGTGCTAAAGACTTGTATGGATCTTTAAATGGCATGACAGATGTCTGCAATGGTTAGCGTGTTTTATGCAATCTTATGTTGCAGGTGAGATGCCAGAAGTATCAGGTACACCTGATATCCCTGCTGCGATGATCCTGGAACATTCATTGCTTCCACTGTCGACAGGCATGTAAATAGTGTACACTTTGAAAAATGTCTTCATAAATAATTTTCAGTTTCATGCTTGCGTAAGCATATTCGGTTCTATTTTATTTATACTGTAACGGCCAAAGCTTCAGCATTGCATTCAGACTACCGGGACGCTTGCATGAAGAACGTGCTGCTAGTGCACGCTAGCGTTCGGTAGCAGTCAATAAAAGACTTCTGAACCCAGCGGTCGTGTTGGGTTCACCCTCCGTCTGTTAAAACTGAGAGTTTGCCAGTCTGCCAGGTCGCTCATAGCCACAATACATATGCTCAGTATATCTATTTTGCACTCTCAAAGCGCCACTTTTCTAGTACGTCAGCCTTTGCTGGGTCATTATTGACACAGATATTCTTGATAATTTCATTCTGTGTTTGGCTTTGCAGGAGTGACCGGAGCACAGCAGTCCGTTGATTTTTCTCAGCATTCACTGCCTGCCTCGCAAGGTCCGCTCATTACTCCAGCTTTTCATTGGACAAATTTAAGCCAGTTGTAGTTAGGCAGAACTATTGTTTTAATAATTTACTCTCATAAATGTTCTAGAACTTTCAAACTAGCAATTTATACGTTGTCACAGAGTAATGATATCGGAGCCTATATAGAGGTCTGCCTTCTGCATGAGTAAGTTACTTCCTTTACTCTAAGCATGCTCATATTGACAAATGTTCAAACGAAATAAGATTAATAATGCTGTAATTTAACTTTATATGTCACCAAATAATATGCTCGGATGTGTAGACGGTATGTTCTTTTTGCTTGCTGTTAGCTTGCCTTTTTTAAACTCAGCATGGGAAGTAAGCCTGCATATATATAGGTTAATAAATATATAGCCAGGCATGGAACTTCGTATGACTTGAGATTTTGTTGTTCTTAATCAGCAGTAACTATGAGCTGGCTAACTCATGCAAGAGCTGACGTTCTCAGTCTCAAATCAAGTTGTGAGTCTGAGTCAAAGTGTGGGTGTGTAATATTTTGGTGAACTTGAGTCTACTTGAGAAAAATTTTAATGAGTGAGTGAAAGTGAGATCTAACTGAATAACATATTTATTGTGTGGAGCTACCCACTCAACTCCAGAAATACTGTCAGGCTTACATAGACCCATGTTTATACTCGTCTCTTTCCACATACTTCAAAACATGCAGAACAAGAAAATTTTGTCCAGTGGTAAAACTGTTCGGACTAATTCTGCATTATATGCATTTTTTTCAGCAACTGTGATACCTGCCAAGTCCGACAGAGTGCTTGATCTGGAGCGCAGGCTTGACCTGGAGCAGAAGCGGCGGCGCAAAGCAGAACGGGAGAGATACAGGCTTCGCGAGTCACTTGGCCGTGCGTTTTCTAGTGACCAAATCAATGTACTAGAAAAAGGAACCATGTGAGGGAAGTCTTGGTCGCCAGCATCGCTTCGAAAGGCGCTCCACGTAAAAGTTGCATGTGGCAGCAAATGACACGAGTTTGTAAGAGAAAACATTGCCCCTTTACCAGCAACAAGAACCCTGCAGAGACACATTGAGCACATAAAGTTCAAACCTGGTAAATACCACTGCATTATCATTTCTGAAGTATTTAAGACTTTCCCGGAGAAGCTTGAATCACTAAACTTCGAGCAGGTTGACTTTGTAGAGTACATAAAAAATGAAATAAAATAAAGCTAACCAACTATTTATATGCAGGTATCCTGCATAAAGTTTTTGCAGCCCCGAAAGAGAAGGTGGCTACAATGGCCCCTGAGGAGAGACATGCATGTCTTTTAATGGACGAAATGCAGATTTCACCTGGGCTTGATTACGATGCGTCCACAGGGAACATTATAGGTAGGATAACTGGGTTTATCAATTGACTATGCTTTAGGTAGTTATGTTCATGCGTTTGAGTGGGCTTTAACTTCATTGATTGTATCTTTTTTTTGTTCTTTCAGGTCAGCCAACCGTGCGCCCTTCAAATCCATCCACAAACGACCAACTTGCAAACCATGCCCTTGTTTTTATGCTGGCGGGGTTGAGAAGCAGGTGGAAACAAGCCGTTGCTTATCAGCTGACATGTAAGTTGTGAAGATTTTTTTCAAGCCTGTGCCACTTTAGAACATTTATGGTGTTTTTCACTGGGAGATTCAGAGCGACCGCCGAAATCCCGGAGCGAGCACTCGGATCGCACGAAGCCACCTCTGCCAGTGAAACACGAGAATGCTCCGTGAGAGGTGCCCCGGAAGTTGATTATGCATACGTCACGCAAACCGGTTCCGGAAACAGTTTCTTTTTCCGCTCTCTTCGTTTCCTTGGCAACTTTGGCCGCCACTGCAGGGCGCGCATTTCGACCACGCAGTTAAAGCTTTGTAGAACACTTTAACGCAGTCGCGAACAGCAGTTGTGTAGCAAGTATGGACGAGCACGCGGAATTGACACCGGCTGTGCGTCGGCTGTTGCTGGGCGTTTTCAGAAACAGCGGCAACGATCTGAACGGTAAGTGCGACGTACTTGACGCTGATAATAAACTCTGCACGGAATGCTAACTTTGATAGCTCCGCATGAAGACTGGTCAGATAATTGTAAAGCATGCGGGTACACGTGGTAACGGCCGCAATCGGCGCTCGCAAAAATACGGCATGTTGTGAGCAGGCTTTTTTTTTTAATCAGAGCAGTTGCTTACCCAACACCTTACAGTCCTACTATTTAGAATATCACAAGCGCCGGAATTTTCGCAGCGCTCACCAAGCTGCTGTATTACCTTTAATAAAAATGCATGGCGATCTCTGTATTCGCGCATGAATACATGCATGAAAAATTTACTAGAGAAGTAACGTTTTCTTGGTGATTCTTGACCTCTACTCTTTTGGTGTTAACCCGCAAATGTCTTTTCTTTTCTCTATTTGAAGGTGCTACACAGTGTGACGCCACCGACGCTTTGTCACATACACAGGGCGCATTTTTAGGAAATGGTAAATTGGTCTACATGTGTCTCTGTAGAACTAGTTTTGTATACAGTCGTCTATATATGTAGAGGACAATGCCTTGACGAGCAACGTGTAAGGACTACTTGAAGAAAATTGTGTACCTGCTTAAAATTAACACATATTAACATACTACAATGCTTTTCAATTATCAAACACAGATTCTGCAGCGTCTACTGGTGCGTCACCAAGTCGGGCTTGTCAGCCAGGGACTCCTGCACGTGGTAAGCATGCATACACAAACATGCTAGTGGCATTAGGATGAAGATAGGTCCAGCAGATTGCAAACCCTCTCAAAAAAACCACGAATTACGCAAAACCATTTAATGGCTTCTTGCTCACGCTTCTCAATATTGGGTGCTTAAATAATAAAATTGAATTCAACGAATAGTCAGCTGCACGAAGAGGCCCCATATGTATTATGCAGTGTTTTCAAATTTACTCTCTAAGAAAATTATGCTGTGAATAAGTTATGTATAGTAATATTATGAATTTGCATGATTGTCTGTTCTGATATGCAAAGCGATCCCCACAGCACCCAATATTTGCTGTGCCAAAACAGTGTGACAGTACTAATGCTTTACAGTAAGTGTTCTATGGCTCAGAGAGCATATAGCTTCGTGCCCTGTATCAAAAAAGTCTATTAATGCCAGTTTATATGTATTTTATGTGTGTATAATGCATATTTCAGCTGCAGGGTGTGAGTGGCGAGACGAAGCTGCTGCTGGACCTCTACGCCTCATATTTCCCTCAAGTTGGCCCTCTGAAAAAATTTCGCAACAAAAAGGCCATGTTTGAAAAAATTGCAACAGACATTAATAATAAACTGGGTGTAATGAGAACTGGTGAGCAGTGCTGCTCTCGGTACAAAACCGTACTGAAAAGAAAAAATGTGGCAGCTGGGAAAAATAATACGTCTGGCTGTTCCCCACAAGAAGTCCCCTACGAGGCCGAGCTTGAAAAAATCAAGTGGCTGGACGACAGCTTGGAACCAGAAGTGGTACGCGACGCAAGTGGAGTGGTATCAAAAAAGACATGTCCACAGTCATCCACCGAGTCTGTTCCACTTGCTGGTTCAAGCTCGTCAACGTCACACTCTCCATCCAGCTCCGTTGGGCAGGACGACACTCCTGATTCAAAAAGAAAACGCCCGAATTCAGCACGCGAGCTCCACCTGCAAACCTTCTTTGAAAAAATGAAGGAGTTAGATGAACGGCGAGCAGAGCGAAAGGCTGAAAGAGACAGCAAGAGGGAAGAGCGACGACTTGCTAAAACACAGCGACGAGAAGAAATGCACAAAGAAAAGATGAATCTTCTCCGTGAAATTTTCAACTTGAAGAAAAATGAATAAAATGTGAAAAGCATGTTTATTGTAAGCATTGTACACATGTGCACGTTGGCAGGCGCATTGATAACAGATTGACAATGTTTGTTGTTGAGGTGAAATAAGGGTTCCAGGGCCCTTTTACAAGACAAAGTTGCAATGATCATTATAATTTCACGCCGTTTTGATGGTAAGAAAAGCTGAACAAAGACTAAGAAATGCAGAACGTTTGTCCATGCAAATTTTCATCAGGCAAATGAAATGTTAATGCACAAGCAATAACCAAATTGCATGACAAAGAAGCCATTTCTCACAGCAGCAGTCACCATGCCTAAAGGACCCCTGACAAATTTTTGTTTTGACTTGAATGCTTTAATTAAGAGCATTGTGTCCGGTAGTCCCCAAACTTTGATCATAAATATTGCAATGTACTGTGTAATTAATGCAAGAATGGCTCCTTGTGACTAATTTTGGCATCACTGTAAAACTACTACTGGAATCACGAAAAATTACACAGCGAACAATCTCAGGAGTCATAAGACTATGTAGACTCGGGCTTTTGTGACGTTCAGAGCGCACTTTTTGAATTTGGGCACCATGCGTGGGAAACAATGAGTCGGGATGGGTGTTCATTACGAATATTCCTCGAAGCGACAGGTTTAACTGACAAGCATAGTGCCCCAACTGCAAGACAAACAACACAAACATTTCAAGCTCGTAATTTTGGTGACATTGTTCCATTAACACAAATGCTCCTCAGTGTAGCCTGCACTAGCTTGGACTTATGCCAATGTCACTACATGTTTCTCAGAATGTTTGTGGTGGCTGACGAGAGCTGGAGCCCAGCTATGTTTGGCCGGTTGACTTTGTCACTTTCTCGTGTCTCACCAGCACGAAGAGTGCAGTTACTATCAATATCACCAGCTATCTTCAGCTGCAGTAGCCATACCGACCAACACGCTGCGGCGTTAGCACTAGTCAGCAATAAGCATGCTGATGGCTTCGCATAGAAAACAATTACACTGATCCAGTCAGATTCCTGCAAACATCTTGGGTTGACTCACGCTATGTGGAAGCTGCTACGTGTCACAAAGCTAAGAAACAAAAAAATCAGGCTGCGCCCTAGCAAGATGAGTCACTACAACACAGTGCGGCATGCATTTTAGCTGGTTAGTACAGTGTTTCCTGTAGAAAACAGTGCTAAAGGATGGGACAAAGCAGGGACACAACCATGGCAGAGACACAACCATGGCACTGACTAACAGCCAAATGTGTCTTATTCTTCCAGTCTAGGTATATACACTCCACCACTAATCTGAAGGGTGAGAAAAAGCAAAAAAAAGACACACACAAATGTTGGCTGACTCAGGAGGAAAGAAATGCTCAATAAGACAGGAGAGGTAACTCCTTCAGAGAGAGGGAAATATAAGGGAAACTGATGCATGTTTCGCCGCCGTTGTAAATGATACGCTTCAGAAATGAGGGGCATGCATTTATCATGATTCTATTTTTTTTTGTTTCCTTGAGATTGTGGTAAAGTATATATACGCGGATTAGAAGAATAAAACGAATTTGCTTGTTAGTCAGCGCCGTAGTTTGTGTCCTTGCTTCGTCCCGTCTTTTAGTGTTATTTTCTGCTAGAAATCTCTACAACACGAAACAAAATTTACAACACCTTAACGTTTCTTGTTTGTGTACACGTAGGCAGTCCTAACTTTAAATCAAATGCGCATCGCTTGCATTAAGCGCTCACGCTTCTCCTCGCCTTGGCGACGCAGTGCATCTTCAGTTGATGCAAGCGGGCCATTGTTGGGGGGAACATCATCCGGTTGTGCCTCCCATTCCCACGGTGCATGTTCATCATCGATGTACGGCGGCACATCCACATCACCACAATTAATGCACATATTGTGCAAAACACAACAAGCTATAATGAACTTGTTCATTTTGTCTACAAACAGAAAGTCCAGGTGCAGCAGCTGGCGGAACCTGGCCTTGAGGTCTCCAAAGGCATTCTCAATCTTCACTCTCGTTGCCGAAAAGTGATAATTGAAGGCGCGCTGCCTCGCGTCAAGGTGACCATAATTCCTGAATGGGGTTATGAGGTAATCTCGAAGCGGGTAGGCAGCGTCCCCGAGAACGTGGTACTTCCCGGAACAGCACACATGCGGCAACTTTGAAGAAAGCCTCGATGTCCTGAAGATTCTCGAATCGTGAATCTTGCTGGGGTGTCCAGTAGTCACATCGAGAAACTTCTTTTTGTGATCACACAGAGCTTGCAGTGTCAGTGACGGATAACTGTGCCTGTTCACATAGGTTGAACGCACTTTTTTTGCAGGGCAGCGGATGCTTATGTAGGATCCGTCAATGCAACCGATCGTGTTGGGCACTCCTGACACCTGTGACAGTGAGAGAAAAAGAACACACCTGTAGTGAACTTCTTGAAGTAAATAATCTTAACACTTGATGCAGTAGTTTTGTTGGTCTTAGCGGAGTTAACTTTAGGTGACACAAGTCTTTTACATGCCAGAACTATGGAATCATTGTACGGAACACCACAGCAAAAGGCATTAGAAATTTTAAGTGCCAGGGGTCCCTTTCAGGGTGTCTACCAATTTCATATTTCTAAATTCCTTGAATTTCCCAGGTTTTCCATCATGATTCAAAGCAAATTCCATGACTGCCACGTTTGCATGGAAAACACTGTACACTGCAAACAAACCCGAGTAGAAAAAAAAAACCGGGCGCTCTATAAAGGTAAACATAATTACCAGACGCACTCAAAATGTTCTCAGGGCATGCGACAATTGTGAAAAAACATGTAAATCTGGCCAAAATAAAACCCCTGAGCTAGGCAGTGAGCAAGTCAGCTGTTTGATGTTCCGAAGAACCAGGAAGAAAACACACAAGTTAAGAGTAACCGCAGATGAAGTTTGAAGGTGTCTGCGATCGTTTGACATCGCAGTCAAAGCTGCTGAGAAACTTAGAAGTGGTGCCATTTGGTGGCATTCGTGTAAAATGAAAACACAGGAGCCTGGCCGGTTCTGCCACTGGAGTAAAATCTATTTTACTATAATGGCTGTAGCCCACGCCGGTTAGGATGTGGATTGGATTTAATTAGATCGACCTGAACTACTGTATTTACTGACTCACCTATTTATATGTAGATTAGATTAGAACTGATTCGACCTAGATTGATGTATTTACTATTGATTTGCGCCGCCGCCTAATTTGCACACCTCTAAAGTATACTTTTCAACAAAAAAAGTAAATAACTACTACTCGCATATTCTATGTATCTTGCCTTGACAACGAGTAACGACAACGTTGCAAGAACATAGCCATACTGCAAAATGTTTTTTTTTTTACGACAAGCACATGCATTTATCTGGGCTGTCATACTTGAAGTGAAATGAAAGCTGGGGTCAACGTTTAAAGTGCTGACATTTGAATATGTGGTGGTGAGAATGAATTTGTCAAGGTGGAACAGTTTCCTTGATTCTATAGATGAATCATGAATGTCCGCATGTTACCTTGATTTACGTACTCTGCTGTAGACGTGACACTGAAAAATAATTGCAGATTTATTTACACAATCTCACAAAACTGAAATGAAAAATTTAGCTGAAGTTACCCAAGTTCTACCCTTGAAACACGAGCTACCAGCATAAGTGTGTAGCTGAAGACGTTTGGTGTTGCACCACCAATAATAATAATAATAATAATAATAATAATAATAATAATAATAATAATAATAATAATAATAATAATAATAATAATAATATTATTATTATTATTATTATTATTATTATTATTATTAAAAGACATGAGTAGCCCAGCAAGCTTCAGCTGATAGCAGTTCTAGCCTAGAAAAACCAGACGGCCTTCAAGCCGGGCCGAAATCGTGGCATAGACAAAACATGCATAAATCTACAGACGTGAGTCAGATATGCCGTGTGATATGTAGAAGCAACAGGCACCAAAAGAGTGGATATACCAACATGGATGTTAAAGAATGCTTTAGCCAATGTGAAGGACAAGTTGCCGAGCAGAAATTTCCTTAGTCTAGTTTATGCCATAGGCTGACATAATTGTGACCAGTACATCGGTGAAACTGGTAAAAGTTAAACAACACAAATATGATACCACAAAACGAGGCGTGGCCTCGACTGCCCTCCCTGAACACACGGAATCACAGACCACCAAATAGACTTGTAAAACTCTCGAATCCAGATACAGACAACTGTACATACGCTGCACAGGAGTGATGGGAGGCTTCTGACAATGTACTCTCTCTGCTTACGTCACGTATTTAGGCGTACTGAAGTACACTGTGCCTTTTTCATGACTTTTAAACAAGGCTCTCTCCCATATGAGGTACTGAAATGTCAGTAAACTTTGTGTTCTATGGGTCCCTTTCGCGTTTACACTCAGAAGCAAGAGTTATGCACTGTCCTTTTTTTTTTTCACACACCTTCCAGCAGCCCACTGTAGTTGCAGCTGAGAGACTTTTTAAGCTTTGATGAATGGCGATGCTTATTTTTGTGACGGTCCCACAGAACTGCTGTCAGTTTTCATGACCTGGCCTGGTTTTTTTGAAATTCCCTGACTTTTCCACGTTGGCAGACACCCTGCTTTTATGTGCACTGTAAATGAACAATACATGTTTCTCTAGCATTTCTCATTTGATAGTGAGACTGCTTGACAATAACCCCATCTTTCAAGCGCAACTTAGTACCACATCCCCTGTGCCCCAACGGCAGCTTAACCTGCTACAATCAATGTATTATGTGACTATTCTCTAAAGTAAGCTTCAATTAGACAACTCATTTGTTGTGTTTGCCATGGAACAGTGAAATACCTAAAATTCTTACTTGTTCGAAGTCCGCTGACAGCTGATCAAGATCTCCTGGAAATGATATTACCTCTTCGGCTATATCAAGGAAATATTCGAGCGTGCGCTCCACGACTCTAAATGCTGTCGCAGTTGCCATGCCAAAGCGTCCAGCAACGTCCCTCAGGCACGCCTTGTTTGCAGCAAACCTGACACAGCAAACACACATTATGGAAGAAAGTGATCAAGTAAAGCCTGCTTTGTGAAATAAAGGCATGAAATATTTGCATCAAAATTAGCAGCCGTAAGAAAAGTAGAAGCTCTTAACACTGTTCTCTCTGGCTGTGCAGTTGCAAGCGGTCATATTTCATTGGTTTCCATTGCATCACACTTAGCAACTTTCAAGGACAAAAAGCACAAGCGGCGTAGCCACGGGAAGGCTACTAGGGAGATTTAACGCCGCCGAAATTGTTAAATTTCACATGTGTATATTCTCTACACACGCGCACATAAACACACGAACAAAAATTTATAATGGTTGGACTCCCCGTCAAAATTCTGCGCACGCAACGAAAAAACGTACTTCTACGCCGAAGCACTTGAAAGCATTAAGATTATACACACTGGTAGGCATGACTTTTAAAACAGCGTGCAGACTTACCACAGAAAGACCAGAATGTGCTCTTCCGCGGTTTTCGAGGGGGACCCACCACGATCACTGCATGGGTAGTGACGCGAGCCTTCAAAACCACGGATCAACGTTTCCGCGACACGCCTCGACACCCTGAAGTCTTGACGGAACTGCAGAGAAGGAAATGATAAAAAGATGAAATTAGGTTCATGTAGTATTATGAAAAGAGGGAGCTCCGCGCTTACCTGCTCGTCTGTGTACAGCCGCGCAACGTTCTCGATGAACCCCAAAATTTTGGGACGTTCGCGGTGGGACTCCGAAAAAGTTTCCCGAAAGAAGGCTTCGCATAGCGCTTGTCTTTCCTCGAAGTCTTCGTCGTCTGAGCTGGACGAGCTGCTGCTTGAAGTGCTTTCGTCGCTAGACAGAAGTTCCGCCAAGGCAGCGAACGCAGCCATTTTGCAAAACTCAGCAACGTACAACGACGGAAGTGACGTATGCTGCTCGTCGTGTTTCCGCCCGAATCTGCGACTTGTCGGCGGAGCAGTGCGAGCAATCCGCCTCGGAGCGAGCTGCTCTGAAACTACCAGTGAAAAGCGCGGATCCACTCTGAATCTACCAGTGAAATGCGGTTTCGTCGCCACGGAGCAAAAAAACCTGCTCCGAATCTACCAGTGAAAAACAGCATTAGGTTTCCTGGCCCCACATATTTTCTTTACCGCACCCATTGTGCTCTGAGGCTGGTTGCTGTTTTTCCTAGACGTTATATGTCTAGTACATTCACATAATATGAAATGCAATTTAGAATGTTGCCCGAGCACCTTTTTTTTCTAGAAATTGTACATATAGGCCTTACTCTGCTAAAATAATTTTTACACAGTTATCTAATGTGCGTTTTCTGAATTTCTTCTTTGGTAGCTTCATCTTTTGATGCAGGGGAAGTAAAGAGCTGCGTCTTCTATGTAATTAAGCATTCTGAAGCTGTTGACATAACAGTCAGCGCTGTTGGGACTGACATGGGACCTGGCAACATGGCCATCTGGCGAGTGTGTGGTGTACAAGCTTCAAAGTATGGGAAACCAAAAATCTCATACCCTCACCCTTGCGAGAAAGGAAGACAGCTGTACTTGCTTGCTGATGCCCCTCATCTCTTGAAAAATCTCAGAGGTCACCGTATTCGAGGCCAGGAGATAATTCTGCATGACACCACTGTTAAAAAAGAGAACCTTCCAAGCAACAAGGTAAGCTTAGTGTATTGCCTTCTAGTTTCACTGCATAGGCTTGGTTTGTGAACACAAGCTGTTCACTGGATTACAGATGCTGTCAATAGTTTTTTATTTTTTAGGAAAAGGGTGATACCACGTTGAAAAGGGTTTTTTTATTTGCAAGTAACTCCCCATACCTTAATGTAGCCACTACCGCCAAGCGGCAACAGGTATTGTCACTGTGCTGTAAACGGCATCTTTTTAGTAGTTTAGTAGCGCTGACAGTTGGTGTGGGTTCACGGTTAAGAACGGTGCAAGAATACGAGACACAAAAAGAAGAAAACACAAAGACAGGCACTTTATCTGTCTTTTTTTTGTGTGACCACGTGCGTTCATATATGTGTGAGTCGACTAATAAAAATTAGTTGAGAGTCCGGTGCCCGTCCTTGTGCTTTCGTCATTTTTGTGTCACATTTTCTTGTGCCATTCTCAACCACAATCATGTTTGCTTAATATTTGGCGAAATAACTAAATACCACTAAATACCATTGAATCGAGCTGTGCAACATTCTTCAGTATGCCTACCAGAATCCTAAGCCTAAATTCTAACAAGAGTGCCTCTGGCACTGCTGCTCAAACGTGTCCATGCTAGCGACCATATTCATGCGTTTGTTGCGCGTATTCATTGCGAAGCCGACAAGAGCATGTTGAATGCGAAGCCGTGAAGACAGTTCACACAGAAACTGAGCCCTGTGGTCAGTCACAAATAAAGAACACAATCACGCGTTCTAGATGCCAATAGAATAATCAGTTTTGTCGGCATTTGACAATAAACATCAGTCAAGTTGTCGTGACTTGTAAATATTGCCAACCAATTGCCTCGCATTCGTTGAAAACTACGCTTGCGAGTGTGCTCAGTGCGAGTTTCTTGTAATACAAGCATTTGTGAAAATAAAGATATAGGCTGCCATGCATTGTAAACTAGCCTTTGCAAAACAGTGCCAACAGCTATGTCAGAAGAATCCACCATAATGGAAATCGGCATGACTGGTTTTCTGTGCGCCGCCAACATTAATTACACAATACATTAGAAATCCAATGAGGTTTGCATCCAAGGGAGGACAGAAGATTTTGAGGAAAAATTCGTAAGCATGGGCTGTATTGCAGCGGATGTTTCCACAAGTGGGCATGTCTGCTTGTCGAAACAAGTTGTCAGCCAGTCCACTTTTCAAAATGCTGGCTCCCGCATAAACCCCATTTGTGAATTTTTTGTCACTAAATATTACAGGCCATTTAAGATTCAGTTAGGTGGTTATTAGACAGAAAGCCACTAATTAAATCGAGCAAGTAAAAACAAATAGCGGTCAGGGGTCATTTAACTAGTAATGCACATGCTATGTTGTGGCAACTTAATAACCATTTAAGTCAAAGTGCATACTTCTGTCCTATATTTCTCAGGTCTCCCTAGAGAACATAAAGAAGGCCTGTGAACTTGACGCCAAGCATCAGCTGAAGCTCTTGCCACACTTGAAGCTGCGGGACTTGGAGCCTTCGCTCTTCGAAAAAAAAAAAAAAATGGCAGCATATCCACGGAGTGAATGATGGAGAGTGGGGCGAAGAATTCGTCCGTTCATTCGTTCTTGCTTCAGTCCGTCCATGCGTCCGTGAGTGTGACCGTCCATGCGTCCATCAGCCCGTCCGTGCGTGCGTCTGTTCGTGCGTCCGTCCCTGCGTTCGTCCATGCAGCCGCCCCTGCATCCGTTCATGCATCTATCCATGCATCTGTCTGTGTGTCCGTTCGTCCATCTATTCAACACTCCAAGTACCACCATCTCGCATCTTTTCATCATATATTCCCCATATTGAAGCACCGCCATCCAGTGGACATTCCAAGGACTAAACGAGAGGTGGCACACGCACACTTTCTTACGGCTTGCGCTTCGGGTCCTCTTCCCACCTTTAACCACCTCGAGTTCATGGTATATACTAGTTCACTGTACTCATGGTACTGCGGCCGAACGCTCGCTAAACCTTTCGAAAACCAAGCAGGTTACGCCCAGCGAGTATGACCTGGCAAACTTTTTCAGTCAGATAGTGCTAAATGTGCATGCCAATGGCTGCTAATGGGAAATGAGAGGCGGAGAATTCGGCTTTTACTTTCTTACGGTTTGCGCTTCGTATCTACTTCCCATTTTTAACCACCTCGAGTTCATTCATGGTATATACAAGTTCATTGTATTCATGGCACTGCGGCTCAACGCTCGCTAAACCTTTCTAAAGCTAAGGAGGTTACACCCAGCGAGTATAACGTAGCAACCCTTTCTTGTCAGATGGTGCTCAATGTACATGCCAATGGCTGCTAATGATGATTGCAGCCTGCGAGTTAACTAAAAGCCGAATGCCTTTGTCTCTCATTCTCCATTAGCAGCCATTGACATGTACATTGAGCACTATTTTTTTATATTTCAACAACGCACAGAAGAAGTCTCTCACCGGCACCACCTTGGAGGTCAAAATGTTATACTTGTTACATACTACGGGGGACGAACGGGTGCCACTATAAAGAGTTTCGCCCCTAAAATGAACGTTGCTACAGCACATGCTCTTTTTCACCATGCTACAGCTGCTGGCCTTCGGTACCTTGTTCACAAAAATCATCTCCCAGAAGAAGCTGTCACTACTGCATTTTTCCTTGAACAAGTTTTCCGATGGTTCGCTATCATGACGTCACGAACCATGAAGACTGCTCTGAGTGAGCTCTGCGCTCAGAAAGGAGATGAAGCGAAGTGCTTTCTCATTACTTTCATAGGTATGGTGACAGACATGGTGATTGTCGACAGAACAGGTAAAAGTTTTTGGAAGCCTTTTCAAACAGGTGCGTGTCTCTCCACACTTTGTGCTGTGGAGTTGCGCCAGCTGTATATTGCAGAAAGGCAATTTAGGTTTTTGATGTTGAGCACGCTGAGCCAAGATGCCTTAGAAAATTTATTTAGCACAATTCGTTTGAAAACACCAATTCCACGTGCAAGAGAATTTAAGGCAACTGTCGGGGTAATTGTGCTGGCACAATTCTCGCAACCAAGCGGCCATGGCTCCTATGCAGTCGATGACGCGCAAGATCTTTTAGCTTTTCTGAAAGATAAAGGTGGATACGAGAAGCAATTAGACAAACAGGTGGATACCAGCTTTGACAGCATCTCAGAGCTGTCTGAAGAGGAAGAAAATAGCTTTCTTTATTTTTCTGGATACATCGCATATGCTGTTATTCACAAGTGTAAACTTTGCTGTATATGCAAGGGGAGCATGGTTGACAGCAACAAGGCCATTCTTGAGCTTGTGGCCTTGAAATGCTACATAAAGGAAGGACAAAATCCGCTGAAAGTTGCGTCTGACTTGCTTGTAAAACTGCTCCATGAGTGTGAGCAACTTTTTCGAGTGAATGAATCTCGGCTACTCGATTCAAGCTGCTCATTGGAAAGCTTAAGGAAGGCTGCTGAGGAAAAGTTTGAAACATTCAAAAAATTTCCATCATGTCACAAAGTAGCACAGAGGGCTGCAGCCCATTTTTTTTTGCAGGCTGAGGTTTGCATTAAAGAAAAAAAATGCTGAGCTTTTGATACAACTTCAGCAATCTGCCAAGTGTGGCTCCAAAAGCATTGGAATGCACATATTGTGCCAAAGTGTCAGCTAGGGCACCTCGTTTACGTTACCATTGAACTCATTTTAGAGGTATAGCAGTTATAGTTAATGGGTTTTGACTTGGCACAACCACATTATGATTACGAGAGATGCCGCAGTGGGGGGGGGGGGGGGGCAGAGAGACAAAGATTTGATCACCTGGGGTTCCTCATTCCATGCAGCTAAATTATTCTCAGTTTCAGCTGATGGCAATGCCACTAAAGTCTGCTACATCAAGCGTAACAGTGTGTATACTTCTTAATGGATCGCCATTACTATTTTAGAGTTCATGCTTTGAACTTTTTTTTCACCATTACAGGCACCACCCATGATGAATAGTTCTCTCTTAAAGCGGCAAATCTGTGTTTCTTTTTCAAGGCACTCGGTATTGCAACAAAGTTAGTGTAATATGGTAATTTATGTGTTATAGTAAACATTTTTAATTAAACTTCTTGATTCTGAAGCCATTCATTCTTTGTTAATGTATCAGTCAAATGAAATCTTCGGCAAGAAGTATACTTGAAACTTGTTTTTGGTTATGCGGACACTAGGAAGAGATAAGTTATACTTTCGGCAAAGGTCAAGGAACGTCGCACGACTGGCCGAATATGGTGCTGTCTTCATAAGCAATTGTAAGCTGCAAAATGAAATTGAATGAAAACAAACTTATAATGCAGGAGGTTACATATGCTCGAACCTCATTGTATTTTGCTCTGTTGTCCTATTGTAGATGCCGGTGTACTTTGCGATGTCAGTGCACGTCAGACACCCGATGGTCAAAATTTTCGAGTCCAATACGACAACATCTCTCATAATGATATCGTGATTTTGGGACGTAAAACCCCAGATATTATTTACTTGCTCCTAGTCAATTCAAATAGCAAATACAAGTGGTGTATAGACGTTTTTACATAGCGTGTAAAATGCTAAAGTTTATTCAGTCAGATGAGCTAGCATTTGTCATATATTTTTGTAATGTTATGGAAGTGCAGTGCAATATGTATTTGCTTGTTCATTGTATTAGGTTGAGAAAAGTGCACTAAAAGCCTCGATATGTTTTTGTGGTGTTATAGAAAGATTTCACGACTGCAATTGACGCCTCGCTATGTTTTTTGTAGTGTTATAGAGGTGGTAGTGTTATTAACGTTTCTATGTTTACTTGTGTTCTTTGTTTTAGGCTGTGTCAAGTGCAATAAAAGTCTCATGATATGTTTTCTTTGAGTTATAAAGATGCTAGTGCAAAAAAAAAATGGTTGTATACATGCTTGTGTTGTTTCAAAATGGAACTAGTGCACTGAAACCTTTATGATAAGTTTTCGTGGTGCTATAGAAGTGCAGTGCAATAAATATTTATGTGTGCTTGTGTTCATTCCTTGAGTATGTGGAGAGTGCACTGGAAGCTTCTATATGTTTTTGTAGTGTTGTAGAAATATGTGACGAGTGCAATAAGAGCCTTCCTATGACTATGTTTTTCAGTGTTATAGAGGTTCTAGTGTGATAAATGATTCCATATTTCCTTGTGTTCATTCATTCAGGTTGTGACAAGTGCAATAAAAATCTCATGATATGTTTTTATAGTGCTACAGAGGTGCAGTTCAGTATTTGTATGTTTACTTGTGTCCACTGATTTAAAATGTGACAAGTGCAATAAAAGCCCTACGAGGATATCAATTTTCTAGTCCATGTGCATGAAAATTTTGAGTAGAAGGCACCAGCTATGGTTCGTGCTTGTATAATTACTTTAATTGCATGTTGTGCAGCGGGTGTCGCTATAGAAAGATTAGTGTTCAGTGAGGAATGAGTAAACGCTTGGCTCTTTATCTATGCACGGCACTGCAAAACTTGCTGTGTTTGTATACCCAGAGATGCAGTGAATAGGTTATACTTGCTGAGTTGGTCAGCGTATGTCGGCTGCATACGTCCAAATTGGTCTGACTGTTGAAGCGCTAAAAAAGGGAGAAGTTAACCTAGAATTATTCCAATCGGCAAGGTGTTTTAGTTAGCGCGTTAGAATAATGCAGCTTTTAAACCTTAAGCGAAAGCAATGTTGGACGCGACAGGGCTGTTGAACGATTCAAATCAGCTGTCGTTGAGCCGCGATCGTAATACGAGAGCCCTGGGTTACACGGGCGTTGCACGGCCACTCTCGATCGATATCCAGCTCCATTCAGTTGAAAAATTAATTCAGCTGGCTTTCTCACACAGTTTACGAATGAGCCCAACGCAACAAAAATTATATCACTGACTGGCTCAATCGCGATCAAGAGTGCAAGAATAATCTGATATCTGTAAATGGGTTAAAACAGCGGAATAGAAAACGAAGCGAATTTGCGGACAACTATAAATATATACATATCTCGCTGTTTCAACGAGCCGAAGCACTATGTCTCATTATTATATATCAAGAGGGTAAGCATAATATCAAGGCTTGTTCGTGTGAATGTAGAACCGAGTTTTGCTCGTACCTTCCTAAAAAATGAAAAGGCAAAAAAAAAAAAAATTCCGGTACTCAGAAGCGCGAGCGTTGCTCCTACGCGTGTGGTGAGTGGCTTTCCCGCAAGACATTTGAACCCAAGATGGTGTACTTTGGCGCAACTCTGCTACCTAATGGTAGCATATAGAGTAACTCTACTGGGGACGGCTTTATGCTCTCCCAAAGTAGAGTACCGAGTACTCTAAATCGTTAACCACCTTTTCTAAACAATTTTATCTGGGATGACATGTGGCTTTCCCATTGTTTCTCAGAAGTGGTCTAATCATTCGTAGCATGAAGAGCTAGCAATTAAGGCTGGTCGAGGTCGGACACACACAGAGACAAAGACTCCTAAGGAAAGACGAGAAGTCATGCGCAGATGGGTGACACACTTCACTGAGAGGCTCCGAACGGCTCAGCGGATTTGAAGGGACAGAAAACAATTTTCTGAGTATCAGTATGTGACCGGGGAGTTCAGAAGTTTCCATGCAGGCCGAGCTGACATAGGAATACATGGAATAATGATGGCCTGTCTATTTTTGACCACCCCGCTTCCTTGTTCAAGGAACTCCAGTACCCTAATAGCGCTACTTTTACCTCGAGACGACGCTTGGCAGGCGAGCAAACGCGCGAAAAAAATGCGGGTGGAGACGCCTTATTGAGATTACCGTGTTAAAACGAGGCATGCCGTTGTCAGATAGGAAGGAGACGCGGCACCCGGAGCCACTTTGCCTCAGAGTTTAAAGTACCTCATCAACCCATCATAATCTATACTCCTGTCCCGGCATGTCCCCCCCCCCCCCCCCATGGTTGAGTGGCGGGGAAGTTTCTGTTTCGGGTGGACGGCCATACCCTGGCAAGGGGGCCGCCGCTCGGCGCCAAAAAGACGAGTGGCGCCCCCCTTGAGAGTACAAGCCTGAGAGACCCAACATAGGGACTACCCTTCAGTGCGGTATTTCAATCACGACACACAAAGGGGACGTACCCTGGCAAGGTGGGATAACGCAGCGCGTTGGGCGCGCTGCGGTCACGGCCCGTCTCCTGATTGCTAAAGCCCAGCGAGACACAATCCGTCCCTTGGGGACTACGGGACTACTGCTTGGTGCAGAAGCGAATTCCACTGCGCACAAGCCCAACGTATCCTGGTGAACTAGCACAGCTAAAAGCTGGCTTAGCCCTTCACGAGGAAGGGAGCCACCCTCCACCTCGTGGAGTATGGTCGCCGAGCACAGAGAAGGGGCCAACACGGACCTTGGGGGTACAGTCCGAAAAGGTGACAAGGTCGCCGTAGCGCATGCAAAAACCAGGTGAACAACCACACAGGCTAAAATCAGGGGCGACCGGCTCACTACAAGATGGTACGCCACTGATAGCTAGCTTGTTTGGCCACGCCGGTGTTCCTTTCAACGCCGTTTGTTTTTTGCACTCCTTGTCGGTACAAATATATATAAGAGGCTACAAGAAAAATTATTACAGTGGTATGCTCGCACATTTTCACTACATTGTAACATACCTTCGTAAATATTTCATTCTCCCAAAACAACATAATTGAGTGATAACAATTGTGATTGAAAACTACGCCTTACTGGTTGGTTTCTCCAGTGTGCAGCCAATAGTGACCACGGTTAAAAGTTGGGGGTTCAGCCTCCCCAACTTTTCTTTTGGAGGGAGGGGTGGGGGGTAGGGCCCCCCTTGCCCTTGCTGATACGCCTATGCTACCTATCCTTCGATGGAGGGCGGCTGGTAGTGCACACTGAGATAAAATGTGAACCAGGTTCTCCATACTGCCGCAAAAGGGGCACATTCCTCGTGTAGGGGTTCCGCTGAGGGGCCTGAACGTTATGGGCAGGCGCTATCTGGCCAGGTGGTAAATGAATGTAGCGCGCTTGGCGTCCGGAAAACTGGCAGTAATTAACCGCCAGTTAAAACTATGGTTGGACAGGTCATATTCTTTACAGCGTGCAGGTAACTCTGGAGTGAGTCTATTGACTAGCTCGTGGAATTCGATCGAAGCTAAGTCTTTCTCGTGGTCGACCTCTTGGAGATGGGCTAAAGTAGAAGCGGCCCCTGCATAGAAGGCAGAAGGCGGTTCTGCCCGTGGCACCGAATTCGAAAATGCCCCAGGCGAGAACAGCGTCAGCCGCGTGCTCAGCAAACACGACGCAAAGCTTCGAGTGAGGAGCATATCCGAATCAAGAGCTACCAGTGTCCATCTAACGTGTAGCACCGTGGTCACAACGCAGAGGTAAGGAATACCGAGTCCTCCTTAATCCGTGCGCAATTTGAGCGCGGGGTGCGACAAGCACGCAGATGTATGACTCCGAAGAAAACCGAAACGCTTATTTTCCAGGAGAACGCTGGCATGGGGCTTAACCAGCATAACTGAACCTACATACGTGAGAAAACTAAACAGTGATCGAATTATTGCGGCTCTAGCTGTAAGTGGACAAGACAAGGCACCGGGTTCCCGAATTCTGTCGGTCAGCTTTTCCCAAGCTAACCACCAGTTTTCGGTAGTCAGGTCATCCGGTTTGAAATGAAAACCCAATATGAATATA
Organism: Rhipicephalus microplus; assembly: GCF_013339725.1. Lineage (NCBI taxonomy): Eukaryota > Metazoa > Arthropoda > Arachnida > Ixodida > Ixodidae > Rhipicephalus > Rhipicephalus microplus. The sequence continues at coordinate 88,141,713 of NC_051166.1, forward strand.
TATATATATATATATATATATATATATATATATATATATATATATATATTATATATATATATATATATATATATATATATATATATATATATAGAGAGAGAGAGAGAGAGAGAGAGAGAGAGAGAGAAAGAAACAAAGAAACAACATTTATTCACGCATCCGGCGTGCGGGAAGTCACCGGCCACGCAGGGCGCGGGTATTCCCTATCTGAAGACTATGGCTAATAGTCCCATAGTCCCAGGGCCTAGATCTTGAGGACTTTGTGCTCCGGCTAGGCGTTGGATACTCGGGCTCCTCCGCTCCTGTTGTCCGGGGCGTCGGCTCCCTTTCTCGTCTGCTTTGCCAGGGCCTCCTCAAGAAGCTGGATGGCCCTTCGTTGCATGGTTGAGTCTTGGGAGCGTATCCATGCTCCCACCTCTTCGGGATACGTGGCGTCCTGGCACTGCCCATTCCCATTGTTCACACCACTGTTACGCCCGCCCCACATGATGTGGCGGAGGGTGGCTAGTTCACGTTCGCACACGCTACACTTTGCGTCCACAAACATGTCGGGGCATACGTGCTGGGCCAATGCTGGCGTTAGCACGCATTCTGTTTGCAGTTGTCGGAGCTTCACTGCTTCCGCACGTGAAAGTTCATGATGCGGGGGCGGAAAGGCTTTCCTGGCCTCTCTGCAAGCCGCCAGGATCCCTCCGTAGTCGGTGAGGGGATCGACGTCTTCTTCTCGTTCTTCACCGCTGGTTTCAGGGAGACGGGCTGCCGCGGTCCGGCACGTGATGAGATCACGGGCCACAGCGTCCGCCTCCTCGTTGCGGTTCTCAATGTCGGGAGCCAGTTGTCCCATGTGGGCTGGGAACCATTTGAGGGCGATGGTTGGCCCTGTAGCGGCGCCGCGAGCAGCCCGCGAAGCCGCGATGGACGTCACTAGCCGCTCCGTGCCCCGCCAGACCATGCCTCAGGCAAAATTCCTGATTGCCTGCTTTGAGTCGCTTAGCACCGTGCGCGTGCCCGGCATACCTGTGGCCAGGGCTATCGCCGCCTCCTCTGCCTGGCCGGCTGTTCGGGCGCGCACAGTGCTTGCTGTGAGTAGTTTACCGGTAGTAGCGCTGACCACCACTGCTTCGAAGGCGTTGCGTCTTCCCGGATATCTTGCGGCGTCCCCGTAGACTGCGCCCTCGTCTCTCTGATGTTGACGGGCCAGCGCCGCTGCTCTCGCCGCTCGCCTGCCCACATCCCTTTCTGGGTCCATGTTCTTTGGCAGCGGGTAGACGATGATCTTCCTCGCTGCCTCATCGCTCAGGGGGACTTGTTCTTCTAGCTCCCCGTCCGGTCCTGCTCCCGGGCGTTCTCCAGGAGGTATAGACGCTCCTTTATGGGGAGGCCGTGCACGGGGCGGGGGCTGGAGGGAGCGCAGTTCAGATGCATGACTGCGTTCTTCGACCTATTTATCCAGGCGCCGCTCGCCAAGCAGTACCCCTCCATAACATCCAAGACGGCGCAAACAGTTGCCTCATCCAGGACGACAATGGGGAGGTCATCTGCATAGGCAAACATTGCCACCGGGATGGGGGGGGGGACCTGGCGGAAGGGAAAATCTACCAGTGCTGGTGTCTATAGAAAGCCTCTGCAAGAGCGGCTCAAATGCCAGTACGTAGAGAGCAGGCGAAAGTGGATCGCGCTGCCTGACTCCACGGCACACACACAAAAGCTCTGAGACACGATCTTGTATGACCACAGCAGAACTAGGACGAAAATTGAGAGCCCTGACCATGCTGATGAACTTAGAACGGAAGCCCGCCTGCTTTAAATCTTTAAAGAGGTCCTTATGACTGATAATATCAAACGCCTTCGCTTGATGAAAAGAACAAACAATTCCACGAAAGTTGCGTGAATTCGACCATTCATAAGATCCCTTATAAACCCCTTTCATAATTCGCAAGTGCGCTTCTCGGCACTGCATGTTTGCCCTAGCTGCTGATGGCGGCACCTGTCCTACTTCAAATGGAGGTCCTTGTTAAAGACGCTGGGGCTCGTCTATTACGCGCAGTAATGTAGAGATAGCCAAACCTACATTTCCCAAGTCTTAGTGCAAGTAAACTACGCTTCAACACTCTGTTTGCAAAAAGTGACTAGCCGCCATTAGTAGGGCAAACTGCATAGCAGGAAAGCTAACTTTACATTTATGAAAAGGGTCTATAGCAAAACCATGAAGTTGAAAAAGGAGCCATGGTTTTGACAACCATCTCTTCACCTATTTCGACAAGTCGTCGGTGTCAAACGATAGAGACGGGGCCTCCCCTGTCAATGAGTGAGCGGAGAGAATCAGACGAGAGAAAGAATGGGAGAAAAGCTTCCAGTGCGCTTCGGTTGGTTACCATACGTCATGTGACACGTCGCTCTTTTAGGAGGTTACCCCTCCACAAGAGAGTGGAAAGGAAGCCGCCACTGCCGCGCCAGAGCACTAGTTGGCTTTGGCCACAGAGACCACGACTGCCTCATAAACTACAGGAGGTCGTGAGGAAGAGAGAGAGCCTGTTTCTTGTAATTCTGTGATCATTGTGCGGGCATCGCTCGCGTAGGGAGAGAGCGTGCTGCTCGTTGCGCCATTTTGTATTATCGCGAAGGCGTTGAGCCGTGCTCCCGCAAGGGCTGCAGAAGATAGTGCCTCTTTCCTTTCCTTCAACCACACATTCATTCTTATTGCCTGGTGTGCTGGAACGACACGAGGGCCTGTGTAACAGGCGTGTGGGCTTGGAGCTGCAGCCTTAACCCAGGTGCAAGGTAAGTGTGCTTGTAAGTATACACAATTCTTTCGTCTGTTTACATCCTTCGGCTGTCCTTGGTTTAACAAGACACTTAGTTTGCGAGTAGTAAAGAAGCAAGTGCTAGTTTTCGCGTGTTGTGGAGTTGACTGCTTTCGTACGTCTGTGCGAATTCGCCTTTTTGCAATATGCATTCGACTGACATGCATGCACCATTGGAGTTGGCCCGACACCGCCGTTTTGAGAGGTGCTTTCGCGTCGAGGCTGAACCACGTGCAGTGATTTTCGGGCGTCAGCTCGCATCTAATGAAAAGAAAAAAGGAAAGAAAAATTGTCTTCCTGCGACAAAAAAAAAAAAAAACACGAGCGTAGCGAGCGCACGAGGAGCACTGACTCGTGTTTATTTCATGGAGTGATGTTATAGCGCACTTTCAATCGCGATGGAAAGTGGTTAACCCTGCAAGGACTGGAATCGAGAGGCCGAGCTCTAGCGCGTTGAGTACTGCTGAATACACTGAGAGTATCTGATGAAGATGTTCAGTAAGCACTTTTTGTTTTTACTTTTCAATACCCGCGCTATAAACCGATGATGATGATATGCTACTCTGAGGACCTAAATAATTTGGACAATACAGCCGTGAATTCATAAAATTCGTAAAATTAAACGACACCCATAATTTTTTTGTCTAGTACTCTGGTTGAAAAGTGCATTTCTAGCGCAATTTATTACTCTGTTCCGTGATTGCCTTGTACTGTGGCCGAAAACTGCACCTTGCGCATTTTCTTACTCTGGTTCTTGATCGATAGCCGGCATAAAAGGCAAACGTTGGTATCTGCAGTGGCGGATCCAGAGGAGGGGGGAGCGGTAGGGGCAATTGCCCCCCTCCCTCCAAACTTTCTGTGAGCACCCCTTTTCTCAATTAAGTGCTCGCAGTCTACCTCCTGTGACCAATTAGTACAAATGAGTGAAACCACTGTGAGCACACATAAGCAGTATTTATGCTGCAAAGGGATTTTCCTGCTAGTGAAAAAAAAAAGTCGTGCCCACGCTCCCTCTCCGGTGTTACATTGGGCGACCACCCCTCCCATAAATGAGTGGCTGGATCCGCCCCTGGTATCTGATGGCGATCGGGCAACTCTACCCTAATTCTCGAATCGCAATCGAAACTGACCTCATCTTGTAAACGCAAACGGAAGCGTGGATGCGTCGCGGAAAAAAAGCCCAAGATGGGAAACCCAGAGTGCATATTGAGAAACATTGCACCTAGAGCAACCACGCCCATGTGCTGACTTTGAGTTACTTAAAAAAAGTTGCCACCTATCAAACGAGCAAATATGTCTTCGTAAAAATTGACAAACTGGAGTAAAGTGCAGCGTTATCGACATGTGCAAGCATTTAAAACAAATTAGGGTCAGGAGGACTCTAAGACATGTGTCAAGTGCTTGCAAGTTTGTATGCAAGTTACTACATGCGACCGTCTAATAGACATGGTTCACTGACTGCTAGTAGCTTCAATCGCCTCTGGTTCACAGGCAAGGTCTGAAGAATCAACAGACACCTTCTGGCGTACGTGGATGAACTTCAAGCATATTTGGCCATGGATGTCACTGCAACTTTGTCACTGCCAAGTGAGGTATGTACTCAATATCTCACATTTTTTTATTTTGTCTACATGTTTTAACATTTCTGATTACAGGTCATTTGTAAAAACAGAACAGATCCTCAATTCTATTTTCTGAACTAATAGCTCAAACTTGATGTCCAGGCCACTCTTTCCATGCACACAAGCCACAGTTGCTTGTCATCATTGTGAAGAAAGCTTTTAAGGAAACCGAAACGTTGTCTTTTTATCTGTTATTTGGTCTTGTATTTCCTCCCCTTCAAAAATGTGGAGGCTTGTAATATGGACTGCATTATCAGCTGCTTGTGTTAAACAATGCAAGGCAGAAGTTGTAGAATGTGCTTTGGAAACAGCTGGGCCCTTAGAAGTTTGGTTATAATGTATGATTTAGATAGGTATGTCTGGTTCTTACAATCTTTCGCCCGAGTCCAACTGATGTTTTGCTCGTGAATTCCCAGCATGCTGGCGAAGAGAGCCTGAAAAGGTTGCCATGGTGGAGTGTGTTTACGTCATGTACAAATCTTTCCCTCAAAACATGACTTGGGTAGCTTATCTTATTATTCAAGGCAAAAGTTCTTGGGAAGATGGAAGAGATTAAAAATTGGAGAACACCGAGTGTCACTGGAGGGAACATTTTGACAAGAGAGCTTGTCTTCTTCAAGGCTGCAACCTTGAAGAAGACAAGTACGCTTGTGGAAATGCCGTTTCTTGTAACAATGCGTGATCAGAAATGTTTCAACCAAAATTGTATTGATTGATTAATATGTGGAGCTTAACGTCCCAAAACCACCACATAATTATGAGAAAATCCGTATTTATTTATTCCTTTATTATTTCTTTATTTATTTGTACCTTAAGGGTCCCGAGGGACATTACATGAGGGGTGGGCATCATAGGTAAAGAGAAAACAATAAACAATATAACAATAAACATCAATAAGACTAACATACAAAATGTAGATACAAATGGCGGCAATAAAAATAAGAGAATCTATTTCACAAAGGCAAGTCCAAACGCATCTATTCATGTATGTTCGATAGTATATCGGAAGCATGCTGCATCACGGACAAGTGCAACATCTTTTGGAAGGCCATTCTTGTCTCGGGCAGTTCTGACGAAGAACGACTGATGGAATGTAGCGGTGTGGGTACGGGGTGGATTTACTGCGTTCAGGTGGCTTGTTCTGAATCTACGATGAGTCAATTGAATCAACCGACTGTCACGAGGCATGGTGTGAAAGAGTCTGTGGTAGAGGCAAAGGCGTCAGATGTGGCGACGAGAGGCAAGGGGCACCAGCTCCAGTTTAGACGTTAGAGACGAAACGCTTGCGTGATACGAGTACTCAGAAAGGATAAATCTGGCGGAATGGTTCTAGACTGATTCGAGAGCTTTAGTGAGATTAGATTGGTGGGGGTCAAAGATAGCGGAGGCATATTCAAGTTTAGGTCACACGAGCGTTATGTATGCAAGTAATCTTACATGTGACTGAGCCATGAAAAGGTTTCCGCGAAGGTAACCAAGCATTTTGTTCACTGAATTGATAATGTGGGTTATATGATCCGTCTACAATAAGTCTTGAGACAGGTGAAGTCCTAGGTACTTGAAGGAATGCACATTAGCTATAATGCTGTTATTATTCCTATACACGGAGGGTGCATGGTTGGGTCGACGATGGAATGAAATGTTCACGGTCTTACTGGTGTTCAGTGACATGAGCCATGTGGTACACCAGTCTTGAATACGAAGGAGGTCTTCCTGAAGAGTACAAATGTCGGAAGAGTTATTGATGGGGCGGTACACGACGCAATCATCTGCAAAAAAAAAAAACGTATTTGAGAGGTTTCTGCAAAGAAAAAAAAACGTATTTCAGAGGTTACAGTAGATGGCAGGTCGTTGATGTAGATTAGGAAGAGGAGCGGCCCTAGAACAGTGCCTTGGGGCACGCCAGACAGAACGGGTGAAGTGGATGATGTGTAGTTGTTAGCGTATACGAACTGTTTCCGGTTGGTTAAGAAACACTCAATCCAATTGCGAACAAGCGGATGAATATTTAGGCGCGATAATTTCAACAAAAGACGAGAATGAGGAACCTTATCGAATGCCTTTTCAAAATCTAAGAATAGAGCATCGGTTGGAATGTTACTGTCTAAGTTTAAATTAATGTCATGAGTGAATGAAGCAAATTGAGATTCGCATGAGTGACCCTTCCTGAAACCATGTTGATTTGGATGAAAGAAGTTCACCGAGCTTAGGAAATGAGCAACTTGAGAGTAGGTGACGTGCTCCATGATCTTGGAGCATATGCTGGTGAGGGAGACAGGATGGTAGTTTCCAGGGGAAGACCGGTCACCTTTTTTGAAAACTGGAATGACCTTCCCTGTACTCCAGTCATCTGACACTGTACCTGTGTCAAGTGAGTCTTGAAAAATAATACAAAGAATCACACTGCACGAATATTTTGTACCTTTTAGTACTTTCGCATTGATTCCGTCAATACCACAGGATGAAGAGCACTTCAGGAGTCAATGACCTTGACAATGCCCTCTGTCCTGAATTCAAAACCCTCAATTGGACGAAAATTGAAATATGAAAAGTGTGGTAATGCATCTGTACTTTCTTTTGTGAACACTGAACGAAACGCTAGATTCAGTGCGTCGGGAACTTCGGAATCAGCAATGGGTGTCCCCATGTTATCACATAGTTAATTGGCACTTTTATTATCAGGCTTAATCGCTTTCCAAAAACGCTGCGGGTTAGACTGCAGCATATTTGGTATGGTAGTGGAATAGTAGTCACGCTTGGCGCGTGCTTTTAATGAGTTGTACTCTTTAACGACCTCATTATGCTTCTGCCAGGCCGAGGATGAATCAGTTTGTTTAGCAACTCGAAATAATCGTTTTTTTTTATTATTAATGCCTTTTAAAGACTTGTTAAACCGGGAGGAACGCGCTTTTTCATTTATAGTGATAGTTGGGATGTAAAGATTCATTAAACGCAGCATTTCGGCTTTGAATAGTATCCAAATGCGCTCAGTTGAATGCTGCCGATATGTAAGGGCAATTTTCTCGTGAAAAACAGAAAGTTCACGGTTGATGCTGGAATAATCGGCTTTGTCGTATAGCGTGAGTACTTTTTTAGATTTCTTGCTTTTTAAGATGTTGCAAGGAAATGTGGCATGACGTTGTGGTCAGAAAACCACGGATATACGTAAGGGGGAGGGGCACATTATCGGGGTGGGACGTGAAAAGGAGGTCCAAGACTGTTGACAAGTGTTGGGTTACTCGGGTAGGTTTATTGACCAGCTGTGAGTGGCCAAAAAGCAAACATATGTTTACAAATTCTGAGTGGAGGGCTTCGGAAATTCCGTAGTAGAGGGTTTCCGAAATTTCCACCTGGGGTTCTTTAACGTGCACCCAAATCTGAGCACACGGGCCTTCAGCATTTCCACCTCCATCGAAAATGCAGCCGTCACAGCCTGGATTCGATCCTGCGACCTGCGGGTCAGCAGCCGGGTACCTTAGCCACTAGACCACCACGGCGGGGGCTAAAATTTTGTTCTTTTATGGCTTGACTTGATCTTCTGCAAGCTGTACTATGTGTACTAGGATGGACTTAAAATTAAATAAAATGAGGCAACCTCAAAATGAGAAGGTTCAGTGCTTCGCCATTTATACGAATAAACTAAGTTATTCAGCCACTTTAAGTGTAAAGACCCAGTCAAACAGATTTCTGTCGAATACATTCACCTTTAAATTGTGCCATTGAATGCATGAACGACTTGTCTCATTACATTGTGGCTATTGCTGCAAACGTGGACAACAGTTCTGCATTCCCAGTGGCGAGAAATGTGCGCCAACTGGAAATGACCGTGCCGCTCCAAAAGGGTCTTTTTTGTCTAACTTGCACCATTGTGGCCCCACAAGGTGGCTTTGGAACAGAAAGTAATGAACGCACCGTGAGCGGATATGTATGACTGTGTAAGCGCACCAGTATGACTTACCGCCGACAAGCCTATGTGTGTGATGTAGTTCCGTTTTAAGCCTACTGCACGCTTTTAATAGCTGGCGACTATACCTGAAAGCGCTCAGGCGCCGGTCGCTACCACCTCAATCATTGCCCGGTACCGTATTTGCGTGCACCGCTTGGCAGTAACGAAAGCAGCTCGTGGTTGCTGAGTTGAGCGTTGTGGATCGCGGGCACCGAGATCATGTTCTGAAGCGGAATGGGTGCAAGAGGCCAAGAAGGCGAAGCGCTGCACGCAACTAGCCCAGTAGACAGTCGGCTCCTTCCGACCGCACCGCGTCTGAAAAAAAAAAAAAAAATGCCAGTTTTCGCTAAGTAGCAGATTGCGGTACATATTTATCGAGGACAGGCGATTATGTCAGTTTGGTCGCTATGCCAGTCGCTGTGTTACCTGCGTATCCCGGGCTCCGCAGTAGTTTCGGAATGTTCTTTGGTTTCGGCATCGCGAGCCATCGGATGGTCGTGCAAGGATGCCTATAGTTTCTTAACATTGGCAAGAAGAAAGAAATAGCTTCGTGGCAGCCACTTTAGGCAATAGGGAGCTTCAGAATGGCGTACGCTAAGTTAGTTGGCGTAGCGTTTGCGTACGGGTGCCATATGAGTTTTCGAATAGCGTTTGTCCCCCGCCATTGCAAAGGGCTCTGCGAGCTGCACGCTATCTCGGATTTTATGCGGGCGGACCGCAAACGCTTACGTCAATTGACGTTATGGTGCATGCGCAGTGGCAGCGACCGCAAAGCTTTGCGGTACGCTATTTGAAAACTCCCTAATATTTTCTGTGGCACTGTATTCATTCCTGCTTTATCGGTGATCGTAAAGAACTGCAAATTGGTACTTGATCAGAGGCGTACGCTCGGGGAGGGGTACAAGTCCCCCCCCCCCCCTCTGAAAGCCACCAAGTACAGTGTCAATTTTTATGGAAGGGAACACGACGACACGTGGCCTGCATGCTCCCGTGTTCCCTTTCATAAAAATTGGCACAGTATACCTGGTGGCTAATGCATACTACATTTAGTGCGTAGGTAGCTGCGTTCCCTGCAGGTTGTCGGTATTTATGTAGGCTTCCTACTTCTATTTACTAATAAGAATGCTTTTTTTTTAAGCATGCGATAGTTTGATTGTTGCTGCTCAACCTTGCTTTTTTTTTTAATGCGAAGCATTTTTTAGTGAAATTCGGCAAGTTTGACCGTATCTATCTAGCCGCCTACGACTTTTAGCTCTCCTGGCCGTTTCGATAATGGGATCTATACCGAAATTGGTATGGCATAACTTGACTGCATGACGAGCTTAAGTGACTTGTCATATGAAAATTGTGACATGAATGTCGTGATTTACATGTCATGCTCTTGCTGCACTTGCGGTGGTTTCGTTCACATGACATGCTGCAAAACTGGTATAGTATAACATGACTGAACAGCACAGGCCCTCACGTGGAAATCATAACATGCATGACATGGAAGTCATGACTATACACAAAGACAATGGGGCGCTTGAGGTAATTTCGCTAGCTTCACATATACCAAATTTGGCATTACGTGACGTGTATGGAGGATGAAGGTATATTACCGGTGCAAACATGATAATCGTGACATGCGTATCATGTAAAAACATAACTACATACCACGCTCATGATGCGCTCGCGGACGTTTTGCTAGCTTCACATATACCAAATTTTGTATTACGTGACGCCAATTTATGACCAACGTAAATGATACGTCGAAACATGATAATCATGACATGCGTGTCATGTGAAACATGACTACATGCTACGGTCAAGGCACACTCGCGGCCGTTTTGCTAGCTTCCCATATACCAAATTTGGTACTACATTACGTGATTGATAGATATGTGGGGTTTAACGTCCCAAAACCACCGTATGATTATGAGACGCCGTAGTGGAGGGCTCCGGAAATTTCGACCACCTGGGGTTCTTTAACGTGCACCCAAATCTGAGCACACGGGCCTGCAACGTTTCCGCCTCCATCGGAGATGCAGGCGCCGGAGCCGGGATTCGATACCGCGACCTGCGGGTCAGCAGCCGATTACCTTAGCCACTAGACCACCGCGGCGGGGCAACATTACGTGAATGGAAAACGAACACCAGTGTCAGGTTCAAGCATGATAATCATGACATGGAGGTCAAGTTCGGCATAATTGACGTCCGCCTCATAAATTTGTGCTCATTTTAATGCGATATAAGAATCTTCTTCATTCGTGCTTCGCATATCATCGATTCCCACTGTACCTGGGAGCTGCCATTTTTTTTTTATTTCTCGCGCAGTATCCGTTTATAAAGCTCTTTGCACTGACAAATGTTATGTGTTTATCTAAGGCTAACACCTGGGACATTCTAAGCCAATCGTTCCAACCATTTCGGTGGCCATATCCAATGTTTTGGGTTATTCCGTATTAAGCATATCCGGTCAATTGTCGACCATCTTCGATCATGCTAAAAAAAATCATGCATGATGTGAATGCGAGAAGTAGGTATTGAGCCATTATATTTAGGGAAAAAACATGTGTTGCCTAGAGTGTTCTTCAAACTTTGGGTGCCCAAGTGAAACTGTGTCGCACTAAATCATATATATAACATTGCTGCTTTGATCAATTACCATGAAACAGTGTTTCACTTAATGTGAAGGTGCTACTCTTTCAAGACCATCTTAGGTTACCCATTTATATTTTTACCTTTATCTTTTTCCTTGACAAAAAGTTGCAATATGGTGCATGTTTAGCGTTTTTTTTTATAAAAAACACAACGTTTTCGCAATATTTTATTAACAATTTATGTTTTATTTGTTCCCATATTTTCAGCATGTGACAAATATTGTTACATTTTCTGCACAAGATATCTATCTGGTGTCCTTTAATTTCATCATACAGCGTCTGTCTTGCACAAGGCAGTGCAGTTGACACATGTCAGACATTTCACTTCTGAAGCCCAAGTATGTGATTGGCACAGTTTATGGATCGTGGATTCATTCTCTTTTTGTGCCCAGGCACAAGGGGCAGATCAACCCGACTAATGGATGTGGGAAGGGCAGAGCCAGCGGAATAGCACCAAGGGTGCTCAGCCTTCTCAAAGTAACTTGAAAAATAGGATGTGCAAGTATTCACAAAGGCTTTCGTTGCGTATTTTATGCGGTGCTACCTATGTCGATTGACAGTGGCGTGGAGACGTACACTACACTATAGGTAATAATGAAACAGAATGCACTCGTTCTCTTGGGCTATTACCGACAATGCAGTTGCATTTCATGTTAAGAGCCTGCTGTCACCTTGCAAAGAAAATGCTACATTGATGGTGTTATAATAGTTTTAATTGACAAATACGTTAAATGACACTAATTACTGTCGTCTAAAATTGACAGCTTGCCGTCATTTTGACGGTCAGAGGTTGTCAATCTGACAGTTCAGTGGTGTATGGTGTTCACACAAGGAACGTCAAGATCATTAAAGAAAACCGCCATTCACAAGTGACCACCTTTAGTTATCTTGATGTAAATGTTATTAATTTGATGGTTTTTTTGTATTTTGAAATGACGGGAAACACATCAGAATGATTAAGTTGTGCAATCACTGAAAGTGACAGCCTGTCATCATTTTGACGGTAACAAGTTTGAAAATAGAGCTACCTGGACATTTCTCGTCATTTTAAAATCTATTTTGACAGTGTCTACTGGGTCCTATGTGGTTCTTAATCAGTAAAAATTAAGTAGAATTGTCATTTCGGGGGCCATAGACATATGAAGCGCCACAAAATTTCATCGAGGCAATGTCGTCAAAATACGAAAAGTATATTTTGAAATCAGTGACGCCATGCGTGGAGATTTCGCCACGATATTTAGAAAGGAAACTTCAACCTCGATTTTATTTTTCAGTGATGAACTTACGGTGATGAAGCTTACGACGTTAGAGTTCTCAAAGTACAGTACTGTTTATCAATCCAAACCAAGTCACTGTTTCACTTTAGCGTCCCTCTAGGTTAACTGGTTCAGTCCAACGGCTCTCCGGTGCACATTTCACCGTGAACAGGTGACACTGGTTCACCGGGAACTGGTGAGCTACACGTAAACTGCAGCTTGCAATCTCCACGGAGAAAGGGAGACCACTGTAGGAGGCAGATGAGAGACAGCCTTTTCTCTACTTCCTCCTGGAATTTTGAATACTTTTTTCTGTAATGGCTGCTTGAAAGAAAAGATGTCTGCGCTGGTTGCTGATGAATATCCCCCCCCCCTCTCACTTATGCACCTTTGGCTTGTGCAAAAAGTTCTGCATACGCACCTGAGTGCCACGTGCTTCCGAGACTCTTGGCAAGCTACTCTCTCACTGACAGTTTTTTTTTTTTGCAGGTCGATCCAAATCACCCTCGAGACCATTCCGGTGATGTACCCTAAAGTTCACGACTGCCATGGCGTTTTTTTTTTGTCTGCAGTTTGTCTGAAGTCGAGACATGCTAGGGCGAGGCGAAAACTGCGAACATCATGGATGAAGAGATGGGATAAAGAGTTCTCTGAAGAAGCCTAGGATATGACCATTTCTTCCTCCGTGGAACAAATGACATCGGCAAAAAGCTCGTTGTCAGACCAATCGTCGTCAAGGTTTTCGCATGATCAGAGGTGTTTGGAACTTGTTTCGCGCCAGCCTTCTGTGCACACCAATATGCGGAGGTCACTTAGTTTGCGAAGCGACTTGTGCTTATTGTTTTGGGAACTCTCGTTGCTATCAGATAACGAGTGCCGAAATGCCGCGTGTTAAGACTTCTTTCTTCGCAATGTTTACCGTTGCAAAAAACCGCCTCCACAGCATCCCGTTTGTACGCACTAGTACGTACTGTGTTACATGCTGCCTACGTATGTTAAATATGTCGGGGTGTTAAAACTGGCATAGTCCAGTTTTAAGCAAGCTGGCCTGTGTCTTGACACCTTGTAGATGCTTGTTTTCATTGTTCTTTCCTTGATTCTTTTCCTATTTCACAGTACGAGCGGGCTGATTGTTTCACTCGCGAAGACAGAACGAAACAGTTCCCTGTCTACGTTTTCCCGAGTTGTGTTTGCGGTACAGTGCCCATAACAGCCTACTCGCTTCCTTGTGGTATTTACTGTACCAGTGCTAGACAGTTGAAACTGAAATGCAACCGTACATATATTTTTTCTAACGTTGCTTTTGTTTCTGCACGTATTTAAATCCAGCCGGCTGCCTGGGCTTTTCTTTGTGAAACGTGCTGTGACCCTTCACCTAGACATGCCATTTATACTGGTGTTGAATGCCCACGAGCGATATCTTTATTTGTTGTAAAAACCAGAACAAGAATGATGCCAGAATAGACTGTGAAACAATCAGTTATATGAGGGCACATATGTGTTTTATTGCATATTTTCAAGCACTTGCCATACAGTGTAAATTCAGCTGCAAGCCAACCTGCTTTGCCTCTTGCTGTGTGCGTCGATTGATTGTATTGCGACTAAGATCACTCAACAGATATGCAGGGAGGCTCAGAAAAACGTTTGTAACATTGAATGCTAAAAGTAGCTTTCTTGAGCCCCGAGCAGGCAGCAGGTCTCTAAGATTGCTTTGTCAACTCCACAATGAAGCATAATGTTCTCACCAAGTACTGTAGGCTTGGACAGGTTTAGGAGCACAGAAATATGCGTTTGTTAGTATATTGTCTCGAACAAAACAAAACCAAAAGCCAAGAGTTGAGTGGAACCAGAGCAACAAACGTTCTATTTTTTTTTTCACACCCAAAATGAGTATGAGTCACAGCACTCGTTCTTCAAGGGTGGCATGTGTCATTACCCCCTCTCCCAAGAAGCATCGTCTCAATGCTGTACATGAAGGCAAAAAAGAAAAAAGAAAATGAGACGAAGGTTACTATAGAAGCAAAAATAATGGCGTAACGCAAAAAAAAAACACAATCGGTTGTGAGTCATGAGTCAAATGAGAAAAAAATAGAAAAGAATGTAAAAAAAGAAGGAAACAAAAAGAACGTGGCAAAGTCACCAATAAGGTCAGTCTCTCCACTGGTGAGTCACAGCGCGAGAAGTACAGTTTGAGCCTTGAAACATGAATGACTTCAGTTTGCGGGGGGCGACGGGAACGTCTCGATGTGCCTTCTGGGAGAACCTCTTAAGTAACGTCGGTGAGACGTCGTACCACCTTTTAAGGGACGAAGTAGCGGCGAAGCAGTTTTTCTTAATGGCCACGCTGTCGAATAGAGGCCCACACCCAGACTTCATCACCAGGCTTGAAAATAACTTCACGGTGGCGAAGATTGTAGCGGCGGGCGTCTGCAGTTTGGTGACACTGAATACGGCGACGAGCAAGTTGACGGGCTTCCTTTGCGCACTGCGCGAACTTCACTCTAATAACTAAGGGAGTGTTGGGCACTCTCTTTGGGAGAGTACATTGTTGTCCCATATTTCACTCTCTTTTCCAGAGTAAATCACCTCTTGTAGGCAGAGTTCAGTGATTCCCCCATAACGGGTCAAATCACTCCCCTCAAACAGAGTAACATAAAGCTGCCCGAAGCAGAATAGCATGACCTCACCGAAGAGAGTAGCAGTAAACCTCACAAAAAAAAAAACAGTAGAAATTCGGCCGAAATTGGTATTTTTAATTGTTTTTGACAGATTTACCTATGCGCAGATCGTAAAGATGGCTAAATATGAGTACTACGACAAAAAAAGAAATTGTGAAAAAAGTTTACCGAATGGCCCTCGAACCTTCGACCACTACATCCTCTACTGACCGCGAGCCTGAAAGGCTAACCACTACACCACACAAAAGTTTTTTTTCATGGTATTTATTAAAGTACTTGGGCAATAAAGACAAAATCAAGCGAACAAAAGTACAATCAAATCGCGAAAGTAAGCGTTCAAGTGTTACTCATAAACACTAAATGCCTAACACAGCGCGAGTTCTTCACATGGAGAGTTCTTCACATCATGTTATACAAACAAAAAAGGGGTGAGGTCAAACAGTTCTCTAAGACGGAGTACCAGTCCGGTCTAAAGTTTAGCTCGTCGTAAATGTTTTTTAGGTGGATAGCCATTTGAATGAAGTGTGCGCTTGAAGAGGTGGTGGGCCCTGCATTGCGGTCTTGCATGCGTGTCTTCCACAAGCTGTGCAAACCCACGAGGAAAAACATATCATATGGTACTTCATCATGCGTTGCCGGTAGAAGATAACGTATTGTGTGAGAATTAATGACGAAAAGTTTTTTCAGTGCTCGCTGAAGGACATCCCAAAATAGTATGGCATCTTTGCAGCTAACAAAGCAATGTTCAATCGTTTCCGGCACATCACATAGGCGGCAGTTAACAGATGGAATGAAAATACCTTTTCTTTCCACTTTCCAACCATGTGTTTACGGTCAATGTTTCAGAGTGGAGTTTATAGAAGAATGTTTTTGAATTCGGTGGAATGTACATTTTGCGCACTCGCTTCAATACATCGTGACCTGGAAGATTGGAGTACAGTGAACGGTACAATGGAGGTGGGAAGAGTGTACTCAGTAGGTCCTTATACAGCACCTTGCGCGATACTGTGTACAGGTATTCTACAGAAAAGCGAGCTTTAAGGAACTGAACTGCGAGGTAAACTTCCTGCATAAATCCCCACAAGCATGGGCGTTCGGAGAAGTTGGATGAAACAATTAAATATGGTAAGGAATCAACAAGTGTAACCTGCAAGAAGG
This sequence comes from Rhipicephalus microplus, assembly GCF_013339725.1. Classification (NCBI taxonomy): domain Eukaryota; kingdom Metazoa; phylum Arthropoda; class Arachnida; order Ixodida; family Ixodidae; genus Rhipicephalus; species Rhipicephalus microplus. Next base: position 88,157,819 of record NC_051166.1, read on the forward strand.
AACGGATTACAGGATGGGAATTGTCTCGAAAAAAGAAGAATCGGGACACTATTTGCCATAGATAAAGGTGTTTTAGTCCTAACCCACCCTCACTAACTGGCTTGAATATATTATCACGACGCATGGGCTCAAAAGTCGAAGACCATATGAAAGTAGCGAAAATCCGATGAAAGCGTTGTATATAGAATCTTGCACAATGAATTAGTTGCAATACATAGTAAAGCTTTGTCGCTAAGAAAGTACTGCAAGCTTCAGCTCTCCCAAATATCGAAAGTCGATAGGGAACAAATGTCTGGGCCTGTCGTTCAAGCTTAGGAACGCGTTCCTTCCAGTTATGCGCACTGAATCTATATGCATGCAATGGCACTCCGAGGTATGTTGGAGGAGTTCTTGTCCAATTAATCCCTGCAAAGTGGTTCGGTGTGCTACCTCACAAGCCAAACCACAATCCTAAACTTTTAGAGGCATTTAAACGAGCTCCTGATACTACGGCAAACTTTTCAATAGTATATACCACATTTTCGACACTTGGTTTATCTGTGCAAAAGAATGCGACATCGTCTGCTTAAGGCAATACTTTAACCTCACTGCCTAATATTCTAAAGCCACGAATGCAACTCGACTGTATTATGCTTAAGCACAGTGGTTTTAGATAAAGTGCGAATAAAAGAGGTGACATCGGGCATCCCTGTTTTACAGAAGAGCGAATAGAAACTGGCTTGGAGAGTTGACCGTTAACTATCAGACGAGTTGATCATTCAGTATAGCATAATTTAACGCCTTTAAGAACAACTTTGCCAACATTAGCTTGTTCGAGAATAGAAAAAAGGAAGGAATGACGAACACGATCAAAAGTTTTTGCAAGGTCTACCTGTAGCATTGCAAGATGTTTTTGAGAACCATGACAGTATTGAAACACTGTTCGAGCGACATGTATATTGGTTTGTATAGATCGACCTCTGATCCCACATGTCTGATAAGACCCAATGAGGATCAACATAGCAAATTGCAACCTATTTGCTAATACTTTTGCGAAAACTTTGTAGTCCACGTTTGACAGCGATATTGGTCTGTAGCCCTCGACGAAGCGAAGTTTTTCCTTGTCAGTTGTTTTCGGTATTAACACAGTGTGACTTTCGCAAAAAGATTGTGGGAGTGTATCCGTGTCATAACTCATCTGAAAAATATTCAGCAATATAGGAGCAAGTGTTTTCTTGAAAGCTTTGTAAAATTCGCCTGAGATGCCATCAGGGCCAGGGTCAATAAAGGCAAGTTGTTGATTGCTTGCTCGATTTCCTGTATAGTAATGAGCCCATTAATGACTGCACAATCATTGTCCTTCAAGGGGTTCACAAGAGAAACAAAACTAGCCTTGAGGTGAGCGTCAAGATCATCAGAGGGAGAGCTAAATAAGCTGTTATAGTACGTTTCGAACGCCAAAGTAATGTCTCCGTTATCTTTTATGAGCACATCGTTAAAGTAGAAGTCTGGAATAACTTTAGAAATCGCATGGCGTTGCTCATCAAGTAAAGCTTGGCGCGTCGGTTGCTCAGAATTTAAAGTGCGCTGGTTCCGAGATCTAATACGTGCCCCTTGGTAGCGAGCAGCATCATATCTCTGTAGTTGGCACTTAATATTCTCAATGTCTTTGATGTACTTTCCCGGCATTTCGCATTCCATCTCATAAAGATTGCAAAGACTTTTAAACAAGTATCTTTTCATCATTCTTTCTATAGAAAGACTTAACAGCCCCAATTTCTAAAGCTATAGCACGAACTTCTTGTTTAAAAAGCTCCCAAGCAGCGAAGATATGAAAACCGATCGAAAAAGATTGCCTCAATGCTATCTTGACGCGATTCATGAATTCCTGATCACAGAGGAGCTTCGCATTCATTTTCCAAAGGGCCCACTGGGGACGGACTTGTTTGTGGCGATTTTCACCAATTTGCGCTATGACAATACAATGGTCTGAGAATGATACAGCTTCGGTGCTCCAGGAAATTTTACAAGATAGGAGTGATGAGGACACGTAAATCCGGTCAAGGTGAGCATGAGAACTGCCTTGCACTCTTGTATATGCTGTTGCCCGATTCAAGACCCCGATGTCAATTAGTCCTGCATTATCTACAATACCGGGTAAAAGCTCACCACTCCTGTCTCTCTTTCCAGACGAATTATAACGATCAATAGCTTCACATACGCAGTTGAAATCTCCCATAAGTACCGTGCATCTGTCGACGTCAATTAAATTACGCACTTTTTCAAATAACTCAAGTCGTTTCGGAACATCATTAAACTCATATAGATTAATAATTCTCCAGGGCACTCCTTGCAAGAAAAAATCACAGCATATATACCTGCCCTCTTCATCAACACTAGTGCAGAATGCTGAACAGGGTAGGCTCTTTCTCAGAAACAACCAACAGCCCGCAGATAAACTTTTAGCATGTGAGACACACACATTAAACTGAGACAGAAAAGGCCGCAGGGCCTTCTCGGTCTCTTCCTCGCTCTCGATCTTTGTCTCTTGGATGGCGACAAAGTCGAGACGCTTCCGATTGAGAAGTCTACGGAGTTGTGCTTGTTTCTGCGAAGACCTAAGGCCGCGTACGTTCAAGGTGGCAAATATGAGTCGCTCAGACTGCGCCATGGTGACTACCTTCCAATTCGCTTATCGTCCCACTTGATCAGTCCCAAGAGTTGGCGCTGAGGTTTCCCGTGAACGCCCACCAGGCCTCCTAGATCAGGATCGGCGACACTTCCCCTTTGGCATGGACTTTCGGCGACGGCGTGACTCCCTAGTCACTGACGCTGGGTCACTCCCTTAGCTTGAATCCGAGCTGGACGATGCACGACGTTTCAGGATTGCTGCATCCGTAGAGATCTGCATATCATCTTCCGACACTGCACCATGATGAAAAAGCTGCTGCGGAGCTGCAGCGCAAGCAGGTGATAAACTTTCTGCGGCATCCAGCCCAGAGTCTCTATCTTGTACTGGTGGTTCTTCGGCATCTTTATGGGTCAGCGCAACAGCACTCTTCGTAGGAACTCCTACTTGTGCTAGGGGTTGTGCGGAGTCATTTTGGGTATGCTGCTTGAATGATTCACTTGGCCCTTTGCACGCAGAAGTTTCAACTGTGTCAACAGCGAGTGACTTTCTTTCCTCTTCTGGATTCCTTGTGGTAGAGCCTGCAGCATATAACATTGATGGAGTGTCTCCCGTTGCGTCCAAAACCTCGGTGGCATCCATAATATGCTCTTGTAGATTATCATCTGGCTGTTTTGTGTGCTGTCGCAGCTTGTTGGCGTATGTCATAACACAATCTTTGGCCGAATGACCAAAGCGTCGACAGTTGTCACAGCGAGGGGTCCTGCAGTTTCGACGGATGTGTCCGACCTTACTGCACCGAAGGCAAAGTGGTGGGCGGCCAGGTATCAGGACGAGGCTTCGCACTCCGCAGACAACAAGAATATGAGAAATATCCGCAATGCGAACTCAATCAGCAAGGGGCAAAACAACATCTCTATTTAGCGTCCGCATTTGTTCCATGTCCGCTACTTTCCAGCTTTCTTGTGATATTGTCTTGACCTTCCCAAAAGCTTGCAGTGCCTCGCACACATAGGCGTCCTCCAAGCGCTCAGGAAGCCACGTAAGCTTCAACTTCACTTCCGTGGGCTCCGGGTCTATAACGAGGCATCGACGATTTTTGACGAAAAATTCGCCTCTTGTGACCAACTTTGTTTTCGTCAGCGTTGACTTGCATGTGACCATCCAAACATGAGCCATTTGAAATTGACCTATGGAGCTTATTTCCTTCAAGTCAATGATGTCCCGAAGAGCATCTCTAAAATCTTGAACCTGGTAGGGGCGACCAGCTAAGTCCGCATGTAGAAAAACAGAGTCCACAACAAGCTTACCGGTGGGAAGGCGAGGAAGTACCACACGGTAGTCAATGCCGCTGGCTGAAGCCTGAGCAGCATCTCGGCCCATGGCCGATAAGTCCTTCGAAGCGGAGAACATGAAAAAAAAAGACGAAGACGACGTTCTGAACGGACGCGTTTTTCATACACCACACAAAAGGACGCCAGTAGGTGTTTAATTTTTTTATGCCACAATTAATGTTGATGATATGTCTGCATGTTCTTGTTTAGATGCGTGTGCCTCCGCGCTTCTCAAAACCAGCCGGACTGTAGGTAACGTGTTTACTGTGTTTGTTTTGTGCTTCGTGAGATCATAACGTCTATCCGACACGTTTGTTTATAGTAGAAAAAGCAAAATTAGCGCCACCGATAATACGAATGTCATTTGCATCGACTCGCTAAGTGATTAGTCATTACTGCCTACAAAACATTGTGCATCAGCAGTGTACACTAAACAATTTAGTTTTTATTCTCACCCCCTTGGATATATTTCTGGTCATTCTTGCTCACGTTCTACGGCTAAAGCCACCATGCTTCACTGCAGCCGTACCGTACGTTAGGCTTACAGCCCCATCGCCCATGTGCGATGGTTGTAGCTAAAAACATGAATATTAATATAAGGAAAATGTCATAGCCATTTGCGTTGTGTTTCGATCGTGACCGATTGAATGGGATAGCATTCGCTTGTTTCACTACACCAATCCAAGGCTAAAAACGTGGATATTAAAGAGTTCCAAGTGCCTTCCAGTGCGCTGAAATTCACTGGCGCACGCTGGAAACACTTTTATTTTTGTTAATCATCTCCAACGTCTGAACAAAAAAATGCAGTACGTTTTACTGCATATATTGCTAGGTAGTGCTAGGTTGCTAGGTAGTGCTAATCACTCACGGTGTGCCGACGCATCTAAAAGTGATCAAGGGAAGAAAACCATGTATTAGTCTCTCATGTCTTAAGAGTATATGGGCATTTCACTCTCTCAAAAAAAGGAAGAGTAAAAAGTTGTTTCACTCTCTCGTTTCATACAGAGTGAAAATGAATTTCACTCAATATGAAAATTCGCTAGAGTAAAAGAACACTCTGAAGAGTAACTTGGTCTTTTTACTCTTGCGATACCCTCCAAGTTTTTAGAGTGCTGGCGGCATCCAAGAAGTACATTCCTAAGTTGTCGGGCAGGAGCACGGCGTCGAGCATTGTCGTCACCTCACGACCATGGACTAATCAAAAGGTGTGAAACCGTTACTTCATTGTGCAGTGGTATTATACGCGAACGTTCTATAAGGAAGTATATCGTCCCAGTTCTTGTGGTCGATGTCCACATGCAACAATAGCATGTCGGTAATTGTCTATTCAAGTCATTCAGTGAGCCCGTTTGCTTGCGGGTGGTAAGCTGTTGTTTTAATATGTTCTGTGCCACTTAATCGCAAGACTTCCTGCATCATCTCTGCGGTGAAAGCTGTCCCATGATCAGTTACGACGACGGCTGGCACACCGTGACGTAGGACGATGCTGTTAACAAAAAAAAAGGGGGGGGGGGCGACGTCTGCGGCGGTAGCTTTTGGGAGCGCCTTTTTTTTTTTTTCGCAGTATCGTGTTAGGTAGTCAGTATAGCGACCCCAATCCAGCGGTTTCCAGACGAAGACGAGGGAAATGATCGCAGCAAGTCCATGCCAATCTGATAAAAAGGCGCCTTCGGTGGGTCTATTGGTTGCAGCGTCCTGCTGGTCGTAAAGGTGGAATCTTACGTCACTAGCAGTTGCGACATGTGCGAACGTAGTGCTTCACTGTTTTTGCGAGACGTGGTCAGTAGTAGGAGCGGCGAATCTGTTGCAGCGTGCGCGTATAGCTGAGGTGTCCGGACGATAGCTCGTCATGACACGTGCGTAAAATGTCACCACGAAGCGTGGTTGCCACAACAAGCAGATACGTAGCATGTGTAGAATCAAAGTTCTTTTTGTAAAGCACTCCATCTCGGAAACAAAAGAAGAATAGCGAGCGTGCAAAACTTCGAGGAGGGGGAGAATTGCGTCCTTCCAGGTAGTCAATGAACGGGATGAGCTCCGAGTCATTACGCTGTAGCTGAGCCAAGCTGGTTGCTGATACGGCAGAAAAAAAAAGTGTTATCGTCTTCAAGGTCAGTGTTCGTATTTTCGACTGGTGCACGTGAAACGCAGTCAGCGTCAGTGTCTTTCCGCCCAGATATATTGACGACGGTGACGTCGAATTCTTTAGCCAAAGGCTCCATTGTGTAGGCGCACTGAGGGATCTTTGAGATTCGTGAGCCAACAAAGGGAATGAATGGCGGTCGCTAACTACCCTGAATGGGCGGCCATACAAGTATGGGCGGAACTTAGTTATAGCCCAGACAACAGCGACGCATTCTTTTTCGGTCGCAGCATATAGTTCTTCTCCGCAAAGGATAACGTTCTTCTCGCATAAGCGATCGCGCGCTCTACGCCATTTTTCCACTGAATTAATACCACTCCCAGTTAAACGCTGCTGGCGTCTGTGTGCAACTCCGTGTCGGCGATTTCGTCAAGATGACTCAATACAGGCGGAGCCTGTAGAAGGTTTTGGAGGGTGTCGAACGCATGGCGCTGGTCTGGACCCCAACAAACGAAACACCATCTTTTGTAAGCTTGTTGAAGGGTTCAGTGTTCTTCGAAAAGTTTCCCACAAAGCGCCTGTGATACGCACAGAGCCCCAGAAATCGGCGTAGGTCGCGCTTATTTGTAGGCATGGGAAAGGTGGCAACGGCGCTGGTTTTCTCCGCATCTGGGCAGATGCCGGCACGGCTCACAACATAACTAGGAAACTTCAGTTCTTCGTATCTAAAATGGCATTTCTCGGGTTTGAGAGAAAGCCCCGCTGTTCTAATTGCCTGAAGATTTGCCTGAAGGCGCTGGACGTGTTGTTCGAACGTGTCTGCAAAGACCACGACGTCGTCAAGGTAAACCAGACATGATTTTCACTTGAGCCCCGTGAGAACCGTATCCATCATTATTTGGAAAGTAGCTGGCGCTATATAGACCGAAAGGCAAGACTTTAAGCTCGTACAGGGCGTCGGGAGTAATAAAAGCGGTCTTTTCGCGGTCACACTCGTCTACTGCGATTTGCCAGTAGCCGCTACGCAAATCCATGGAGAAAAAATACTTGGCATTGTGAATACGGTCCAGTGAGTCATCTATCCGGGGTAGAGGATAAACGTCCTTTTTGGTGACCTTGTTTAATTTACGGTAATCAACACAAAAGCGCAACGTACCATCGTTTTTCTTTACTAACACAACTGGCGAAGCCCAGGGACTGGTCGATAGCTGGATGACGTCGTCCTGAAGCATGTGTTGGACTTGGTCACGTATAGCGTCTTGTTCCTTTTGCGACACCCATAGGCATATTGTCGGGTGGGTCTCTCTGTTGGTTCTATAATGATACGATGCTGGGCATATAGCGTCTGGTTAACCCTCGACGTAGTAGCAAAACAGACTCGAAATGAGCTGAGTATACGCAAAAGTCTTTCTCGTTGTGCAGAAGGTAGGCCCTTGTTCACGTCGAAAGTGCTCGCGAAGGCCTCGTCAGGGTGGTTATTCGACGAAATTGAAGCTAAAGTGGGTGAACCTTGGGTACCGGCAAGTTCTTCAAAATATGCAATGGCAGTGTGTCTCGTAAGGTGGCTGAAGTTCGCTGAAGTTCGTGATTAGGAGATGAGCATGTCTCTTGCTGGGCCGAACGATTACTTGGGCAACGCATATTTGTTGTGAAATAAGGACAGACAAATTGTCCTCCGCAATTATTGTGTCAGACACGTCCTGTCCCAATTCTACCTTGACAAAAAGGCTGCTTCGAGGCGGGAGAGTTAGAGAGTCGCCAGTAACATGGAGCGCTCTTTTTGAGAATGGCGTACCGTCAGTTGCAGCACTGAAAGGATCCTCGAACGACACAAGTAATTCACGGAGGTCGATGACTGCGCCGTGTTAACAAGAAAGACCATTCCCAGGATGATTTGCCGCGAGCACATGCACAATACGAGGAAAGACCCCGTAAATTTCGGCGTACGGATTCGAATGTGCGACGTGCACATATCACTAGGCATCACCAGATGGCCACCCACCCTGCCCAACTGGGGTCCTTGCCATGGTGTGGTAACCTTCCTCAGTTCAGATGCCAGTGCGGCGCCTATTATGGAATAGTCGGCGGTGGTGTCGACGAGAGCGTTGACAGCATGATTGTCGACGAAGTCGGCGATTTCCGCAGAAAAGATCTTTCTGCTGTCAAGGAACACGGGAAAGTCGGAATGGTCGTCATCGGGTCGTTGCGTCGAGGGAGCGTTTTTAACAGTTCGTCTGACTTCACTCCCAGAAGTTGCCGTTTTTAGTTTCCCCTACGGGGACTTGGTGACCGGCTCCTGAAGGGAGCGGAAGACGACGAGGGCAAACTGGGCGACGTAGACCGGCGAGGCGATGGTGATCTAGATTGGTGGTGCGGAACAGCCGAAGGAGTTCACTGATCCTTAAGATAGGCTTCGATTTCACGGGGGCGCTTACTGTAGCGTGGTCATCGAGCATCAGAGTGGAAACCACAGAGACCTACTTGGTGGTACAGACAGTTCCGGTACACGTGACCCACTTCGATGCGGTGATAGCAGAGTGGGCGGTCATCCGAGGTGCGCCACGTTCTTGCCTTGCTAGCACTTTGTCTTGAGGCCAGCAGATAGGAAGGAGGCTGCGCTTGAAAACCTTGAGCTGACTGGTAGACTCGAAGCAGTGTCTTGGACGGGGGGGGGGGGGGGGGGGGGGCATAGCCTGTTACATTGTCCACATAGTGGGGCCTGTAGCCGGTGGTGTAGAGGATCGTATACTGCCGCCGCATATGTCAGAGCGGGGGCATCGGTTATTGGTGGTGCGATTGGCGCCAGGTGTGCGGCGGCCTGCCGGACTTCTTGTCTGATTACATCCGCGATGTCTGGCACATGTGGATGGGATTCAACTGCCTGAAGCTGTTTCAATTCATCCCACACGATATTTCGAATGAAGTCTGCGAAGGCCTGTTTCTCGTTGTCAGATGCGATACAGCATGCGGTGGCCGGGATGTGGCGTTCGTTCTGTGACGACGCTGCTGCAGAGTACGCTCCATAAAAGTTGCCTCATGGATGAACTCGGCGACGGTAGTGGTTAGATTGCGCACGAGTCCAGCGAAAAGCTGTTCCTTTACAGCCTGCATCAAATGACGTGCCTTCTTTTTTTCCGACATGGCAGGGTCAGTGCGCCTTAAGAGCCAAAGCATGTCCTCGGCAAACACGGAAACGCGTTCGTTCGGCCACTGGTTCCTGTAGAATACGGCTTGTTCAGCCCTCTCCTTTCTTTCGGCGTTGCGGTAGGGGTCGTGGAGCTGTCGGCTAAGCTGTTGCCATGTAGCAAAGAAGCCCTCATGGTTCTCGTACCCCGTCTTCGCAGAATCTTCTAAGTAGAAGTAAACCCTGCGCAGCTTGCGAACATCGTCCCATTCATTTATACTGGCAACCCGATCAAATTGGTCGAGCCAGTCATCAACATTCTTCATGAAACTGTTTTGGTGCCTGTGGTGCATGAAAAACATGCGAGAGAGGAGAACTATGCATGGACATCGCTGGTTTGGACCACCTGGCTTGTCATCGGAGCTGTCATCTTTCCGGTTGTCGACGCCAAGGAACCAAATTCAGGGGGTGACCCACGCAGGTGGCGGCTGCTTGTTGCCCTTGGAGATGTAGCTGTCTCCAAGAAGACTGACACCACCGAAACACATGTACCCAGCGTCTCCACCAGTAAAGCCACGAACAAAACAAGACCGACAGCCAGGAGTTGACTGGAACCAGAGCGATGATGTTGTTGATGATGATGATGATGATGATTCAACAGCCATGGCTCGTACCCACTCAGGAGGATCGGCCAAGAATCGATGACTTAATTCCGTAAGACATTTTTTTTATATTCAATATCGAAACCACCCACCGGATAAAAAAAAGAAAGAAAAAAGAAAAGACACCCTAGACAGAATGAAAGGAGTGCAATAGTTGTTTGCCACTCGTTCAGATCCGACATTCATTCATCACCTTGAATTGTAATGAGCGTGGTTAGACAAAGGCCTTGTTTACGTTGGAATATTTGTGCAGGAATAATAATCATGCAATTAAAAGCCTAATTATTTTACTTTCATTAAGGTACTTACAAACTGCATAGAAAACGTTCTCGCGGCTGAAGCCCAGATCGGAAGCACCGAAGGAAAGTTTATTTTCTATTGTGAAGTTCAGCCCTAGGCTAGCGAATGGGAGGACTAAGAGTGTTTTTGTTCGCTTCTTTTTTTTTTCTCACACCCAAAACGAGTATGAGCCACAGCACTCGTTCTTCAAGGGTGGCATGCAGGCGTCAATATTGTTTGCATTGCCTAGCACAATGTTGATATGAATGAAGTATGGCTTCTTTGATGTATTTTATGCATCATAGTGTACTGTACTTATTTTATAAGTGTGGATTGCGAATTAAACGGATTGCGCATGGAAAAAAAACGACGTGGCAATCGTGGCGTTTTGATGACGTCACCAAAATGGTCACGTGGGCGAAACAGATTGACCTGCAAACAAACAAACAAACAAACAAACAAAAGAAAACAGTGCCATCTCTAACACCACACCACTCGCACCTCGGGTTCTAAAACTCGGACATGTTCATGGCTGATTCTGCGGGGGCCTGTGCACGCTGCCCTATTTAATGAGTATTGCTGCTCTTAACCACCGTGAACGCAGAGGCAAACACCCTCTGATGACATGGCAGCTTTTGACATGACCCGCTTTAGCCATGCGAAAGCGTTGCATCGTCTGCGCTCCCTGGTCTACGAGCAATCTTCTCGCGTGTAACCCAAGTAGCGCAGTGAGTATAGGACGCCGGGCACCTAATGTTATAGAACACGACGTTGCGGGTTCGATTCCCAGACAGTGAAACTTTTCTTTGGCATCTGTTCAGGTTCATCCTGCTGACGTCATTTCTGTCATAGAAATGAAGTAGGTAATGTTTTAGTTGACCCTGGCATAGAATACTCTAATGGTAAAACCTGCATGACCATAGCGCTACACTATATACAAACAATGACGGGCCAGGACAGGTTCGGCTGGCTGCGTAAAGGTATGGGCATGGTCGTCAGGAGGAATTTTTTTTGAGGGGTGCAAACCAGTGTTGCATCGCGGCTGAGGGAGGGAGAAAGCGCTGCTGTAGCTTGGGCGAGTGATGGTGAGGCTTGATGGGGGCAAGTGCCCCTCTTGCACCCCCCTGCCGACGCCCATGGGTATGGGGCCGACTTGCACCCCTCCCCTTCATATGCTCATGACGCGGTAGATCTGTTTACGAGCATATACACGACATAGTTCTGGGAAATCTGTTTCGTTTGCTGAGGAAACACTTATTCAACACCTTGTTGAACACTAGATCTGTGCGCTCATTGACTTCCAGGGGCAGGGAAAATATAACAGGCCCGTTGTTCAAGAAAGAAGACAAAGAAGTAATGTAAGCCGGAAGATTGTTTGCGCAGCAGTGGCTCAAAAAACTACAAGATGGCGAAAGAAGCCCGCTGGTCGCAGCTTCAAACTACCGACTGAGTCTTTTTAGGGGCGAAGCTTCTTAAGCCATGGGTCTGTACATGCATTTCTCTCTTAGTACGTGACCACCTAGTTCAATGGACAGACAGACAGACAGACAGACAGACAGACAGACAGACAGACAGACAGACAGACAGACAGACAGACAGACAGACAGACAGACAGACAGACGGATGGATAGACGGAGGATTCACGGATTACCGATAAAACCCTCCCCACTCATCATCATTCACTCCATGGATAGGCAGTTTTTTGTTTCTTCTTTGCACATGATCACGATATACGCGTATGTAACATGAGCGAACAAAGGAAAGACAAAGAAAGCCAAATCAGCCCAACAGGAATAACTCATTCGGGCAGCCAACGTGACAAAAGCAGTATATCGTTCCCTCTTGTTTATAGAGTGATGGGCAAAAGTAGAGATTAAAATAAGAGGTTCTGTTAGTTGTGGCTGACTCGACAAAAGCAGCATTTTTTTCCCAAAAAGAAGACTGGCCCCGAGCATGATAGTCTCTTTATTAGAGAAGAATATATTTTGTCGCATTTTCTGCGTGCAGTCAAGTTGAAGCTGTGCAGATATAGTAATAATAATAATGATTTCATTTCTACCAATGCAAAGTCAATGGAATGGATTCAAATAAAAACGATTATCCGCTTGACTACAATTTCACACCCTTATATATATATATATATATATATATATATATATATATATATATATATATATATATATATATATATATATATATATATATATATATATATATATATATCGGGCAGAGGCGAAGGCAGCAACAGAACACAAGATCTGATGAAAATACACATTACAGAATTAGGAATTACCCAATTTTCAAATACACTGCGTACAGGTGGCATTGGTAAAAAAATGTAATAAATTTATACAGGAGCATAAATTAGAAATGACAAGAAACTAAAAGGCACAAACTACAAAATCTACGCACAGCCATGGTAACGTTCTCATCTGTATGTTCTTATATATATATTTTTTGAATTCTTGGCTCCGAAATTTGACGACAGTTTTTTTTTTTAATGCTAAGATTGTTAATAAGATATTTGCGCAGTTGAAAAGGGGTGATATCGGCTCTGTCTATACCTGCGCTTTAAATATTCTGTTGAATAGTTATGGTAGCTGATAAGTTACGTTTTGACGTCCATAGTTCTTGTACAAGGACGCATCGAGGGTGGTTATGTAGGTATTTTGGGGGATAAAATTTGATGTAAGGTAATTCTGTAATAGTGGATAAAGTTTTTGTGTGTGTATGTTCGATCTTATAGTGGCGCGAAATCATGTAAGTGCGTAGGTTGAAAACATTGTTAATTTCGCGCTCATTAAACAAGTGATGCGTTGTCTTTAGTGTTAACGTTGAAAAAAATTACGGCATATTCACGGGGTGAATGATGGTGAATGGGCGAAGCTCCGGAGGGATTCATCGGTAAACTGTGAATCTTCTGTGTAATTCGCCCAGTCGATCATCATGTAAAGACGTGAGAAACGCTGTGTGTGTATATACACAAATCAACTTTTATTTGTTCTTAGACGATGGATGGCTTGGGATGTCCCTTGCCTCGCGCGCTCGCACATCGGGATTCTGTCTGCGAGCGCGCGCTGCTGCCGCCTTGCGCTCTCTCCACTGTGCAGCCTTATCCATCCGGCGACTCCGAGCGCGCGCCAACAGCGAACGGATTTTATTACAACGCTCCCCCTAGCGTACGTCGCCGCACTAAATCGAACGATTGCCTTCAACCAATGACACGCGCCATATGTGACATCATTCCTATTTTATAAGATCTCGCGTCTTTCATCAACTACAAATACCGCTTTCTAGTTTATAACGTCTTGCATCTTTTCATCATCAGCTACAAGTACCACCATCTAGTAAACACTACAAAAACTAAACGAGAGGTGGCTATACATACAGGAGACGGTACCGCCATCTAGTGAACACTGCAAGAACTAAACTAGAGGTGGCTACATACAGGGGACGGTACCGCCATCTAGTGAACACTGCAAGAACTAAACTAGAGGTGGCTACATACAGGCTACAGGGGACGCACAGCCCACGCCCTAAGGAGCTTCGCCCCTAAAAGCCCATATATTCTGCCCTGGAGTACACCGGCTATGATATCGCGCATTTTGACTCAAAATTTCTGGTTTGAACATGACTTAAATATATCTTTATTAAATCTAAAGCACCTTCTTTAATACCACAGAGGTGAAATTTTGTAAATATTATGCCGTGTGCTATGCAGCCGAACGCTTTTTAAAATTCTACTAAAATTCCTAACACGAACTTGTTCTGTTATAATTTATTCAGAATGTATTCTTTTTAATGAAGCAGAGTGATTTCCGCGGAGCGGTATTAATCCATACTAAGAAGCATTGATTATGTTGTGAGAGTGTGAAAACTTGTTCTTGCGTTTCAGTATAATTTTTCCCAAACATTTAGAAAAACACACGAAGACTACTAATTGGCCTGTAGTTGTCAAAGTCATTTTTGTTTTTTTAAGGACAATTGTTATGCCATTTGCATAGTCGGAGGAAATGTTGTGGTTTGCAGGCATAAATTAAAGATACGTGTAAGTGGTGAACATATTAATTCCATAAAATATTTCACTGGATAAATCTGTACGTTGTTTAAATCACATACTTGATAGCTCACGGAAAATGTATCTGTGAGTTCTCTTTCCCCTGCTGGCGCTAGAAAACGTCGATGAACATCTGGCAATATGGGTAGATTGATAAGGGTAGAAGGACGATAGGGGTAGAATGATATAGATTGATCCCTAGCGAAGTACAAGCAGACTGTTTCGGCTAACTTTTCACCCGTGTAAAGCTCTTCTTTATGAATGATCTGGTCAAAAAGTTTATCATCAGAAAACTTAGTCGAGAGACCATATTTTTTTTCATAGTTTATCAGGATAGCTAAATGAATTTTGAATTGATTTTCATTATTACGCCTTGTCGGATTTCGGATATCTGGTTCTATAGCATCTAAGCCCTTGGAATAGGTGTTTTTCTAGCTTAAAGTGCCCATTGTAAACATACCAAAATTTACCGAGAAATTTCTCTTAAGCCTCTCCTGCATCAGTTTCAATGAACAGATCATTCCATGACATGCTAGACATTTCGCTATAGAAATTTTCAAGAACATAAGGTGTGCTGTATGAACCATTGAGGCACGTAAATGTTTGGGTGTAGGCTTATTCTTCCAGAAAAACAAATAAATGCCCTCGTGGTCACTCAAGTCACCACTGATTAATCCCGAATATATGGCAGAATTCTTAACGATAGTATAACCATTTCACAAACGCTGGGCTCTGCTGCCGAGATTACAACTTGGTATGCTTGGATCCCCGGCAATGGCTGCTGCATTTTGGGAGGCGAAAATACTTGAGTCCTGTGTTTTAGGTACACGTTTAAGGACCCCAGGTAGTCGAAGATCAGGAGCTTCCACTACGGCATCTCTGATGATCATATGGTGGTCTCAAGACGTCAAACCCCATCAATTATTTTGAATAGTATGTCGGCATGCATCGTTAACATATCGGCAACAGAACTGCCACAAAGCTACGCGTCGCTGGCGTCAATCAAACCATTTCAGGACCCGCTGCGGAGCGTTTGAGTTAAGCTCTCTGACGACGATGCATCTGCATAATAAAATAAAACCAGCAAGGTCAACTGATACACATGGCTAATGCGACAAAACCAGCATTTCTATCTCTGATAGAAATGCTGGTTTCTATCTCTGATAGAAATACTTTGATCTGGAGATGCGTCGGCGGAACAAAAACTTGGAAATTCGTGGGAGACTTCCCAAGAGCCGCAGAATCTTTTCCAAAAGATGAGCGAGGTAGCAAGGTTGATCGAAGTTCCAGAGGTCAGCTATTCTGACCTTGAAGCTTATCAGCGCCTTCCAGCTAAGAGCCTGGCCATTACAATCTCCAACGTCAAAAGCTGAGGAAGATGTGACTGCACGGAAAAGGTGATTACTAAGGAAAAAGAACGCAAACATGCACAGTCGTGCTGAATATGAGTTGCAACGCGCCGGCTGTCGTTAAAGTGTCTTCAATACTGAACAATGACACCGACAAACGTTAAAATGGTTGAGAAAGTACTCCTAATTGAGATAGTTTAATTTACCATTCAATGTAGGTGTCACATTGCTGCGTTGGCGTCATATTGAGTACAAACAGCGTGTTGCAACTGATACGGTGCGTGACTGTACGTAGGGCAAGGACGGTTTTGTAGACTGTCAGGCAATGGGCTCGCGATTACGGTTTCCGTTACGCGTGGCGTGCCAACGGGAGCATCTTCATCCGCAGCAAAGATGACCGCCACCTCAAATTTCGACGTGGTGAATGACGCGAGTCAGGCGGCCAATTTTACTGTGGCTCAGACACGTGAGCACATGTAAGACTGTGAAGGTCAAGTCATAATGGCTAACAATAGATACGTGTTGCCGTGCAACATTCGCCGTATCATGAATGCCTGGCGATTGGTGGACTCATGAATGAGATGTTGTCATTTGAATGTATGATCACTGAACAATCACACTGATGATCTGCAAATTTCTTACAAGTTTGACTTGTATTTTGATTTTGTTATTATATCTAAATACGGGTTTAGCAGTAGCTTTTAGCCTTCATTATCGATAGTTGCCCTCAGCCGTGATGTGGATTGTAGCGGAGGAGTATTTTAGTCATTAAGAAAATTGAGCGTGAATCTCTCCCGGAAATTTGTTGCATATCTACTGCCATTGAAGTTGTTTCCATACTAGCAAATAATACAGTTTATTGTGGGTTGTATGTACTAAAAAAATAAATCAGCATCTCCAATAGGTGGGCGGTACAACCCACAATAAACTGTATTATTTGCTAGTATGGAAACAACTTCAATGGCAGTAGATATGCAACAAATTTCCGGGAGAGATTCACGCTCAATTTTCTTAATGACTAAAATACTCCTCCGCTACAATCCACATCACGGCTGAGGGCAACTATCGATAATGAAGGCTAAAAGCTACTGCTAAACCCGTATTTAGATATAATAACAAAATCAAAATACAAGTCAAACTTGTAAGAAATTTGCAGATCATCAGTGTGATTGTTCAGTGATCATACATTCAATGACAACATCTCATTCATGAGTCCACCAATCGCCAGGCATTCATGATACGGCGAATGTTGCACGGCAACACGTATCTATTGTTAGCCATTATGACTTGACCTTCACAGTCTTACATGTGCTCACGTGTCTGAGCCACAGTAAAATTGGCCGCCTGACTCGCGTCATTCACCACGTCGAAATTTGAGGTGGCGGTCATCTTTGCTGCGGATGAAGATGCTCCCGTTGGCACGCCACGCGTAACGGAAACCGTAATCGCGAGCCCATTGCCTGACAGTCTACAAAACCGTCCTTGCCCTACGTACAGTCACGCACCGTATCAGTTGCAACACGCTGTTTGTACTCAATATGACGCCAACGCAGCAATGTGACACCTACATTGAATGGTAAATTAAACTATCTCAATTAGGAGTACTTTCTCAACCATTTTAACGTTTGTCGGTGTCATTGTTCAGTATTGAAGACACTTTAACGACAGCCGGCGCGTTGCAACTCATATTCAGCACGACTGTGCATGTTTGCGTTCTTTTTCCTTAGTAATCACCTTTTCCGTGCAGTCACATCTTCCTCAGCTTTTGACGTTGGAGATTGTAATGGCCAGGCTCTTAGCTGGAAGGCGCTGATAAGCTTCAAGGTCAGAATAGCTGACCTCTGGAACTTCGATCAACCTTGCTACCTCGCTCATCTTTTGGAAAAGATTCTGCGGCTCTTGGGAAGTCTCCCACGAATTTCCAAGTTTTTGTTCCGCCGACGCATCTCCAGATCAAAGTATTTCTATCAGAGATAGAAACCAGCATTTCTATCAGAGATAGAAATGCTGGTTTTGTCGCATTAGCCATGTGTATCAGTTGACCTTGCTGGTTTTATTTTATTATGCAGATGCATCGTCGTCAGAGAGCTTAACTCAAACGCTCCGCAGCGGGTCCTGAAATGGTTTGATTGACGCCAGCGACGCGTAGCTTTGTGGCAGTTCTGTTGCCGATATGTTAACGATGCATGCCGACATACTATTCAAAATAATTGATGGGGTTTGACGTCTTGAGACCACCATATGATCATCAGAGATGCCGTAGTGGAAGCTCCTGATCTTCGACTACCTGGGGTCCTTAAACGTGTACCTAAAACACAGGACTCAAGTATTTTCGCCTCCCAAAATGCAGCAGCCATTGCCGGGGATCCAAGCATACCAAGTTGTAATCTCGGCAGCAGAGCCCAGCGTTTGGTCGCTGACATCAGTCTATTATATCTGTCATAATTATGCGCGCAAAAAAAAAAATGAGAGAGAAAAGAAAGACTCACTAGTTAGCGCTGTGTCCCGTCAGCTGCTTTCACAGTCTGTGGTTTTGTTGTACTACTGTAAGGATAATGTCGTACCTACTCTCCAACCAGGTTGCCATTTTGAAAGAGGGCGAATGCTTGATCAGCCTTTTCATAAAAAAAAAAATGCCGGTTCTAGCCCGTGATTGCGTATCCGCTGATGTAAACTCCACGTTAGGCAGATTGGAATAAAAAAAAAAAAAAAAACTAGAGGGCGAGTTTGGCGTTATTGATTCGCAGCTCAGCAGTGCTCCCTGCATGCGCTTTGCTCACTTCCAGAACGTGAAAGCATCGCACTCGTATAGGCGGCTTTCGCACCGCGGAGAACCTACCACGTGTCAGGTTGGGGCCCGTTAGCCGAACTTCTCGAAACATGGGTGCGGTCTAAAGATCATTATACACTTATGTGGCTGCTGTGTTGAATGAAAACTTCTCTCTGTCTTTGGTTTGCCTGAGTGCTGCCGACAAGTGACCCCGCTTGCGCTTCCTCTCCACCCTCTTCACCGAGTAAGTACGCCTATGACAAGACACGTAGTGGGCGAAGTGGTCAACATTTATCATAGTTGTCCCTACAGTTGCTGAAAAAAGGGCTAACTTCACCACGCTGAAGGGTTGAGGGCGCGGGGTGAAGTTGTGACATTCACATTCGATCAACCCCAGTCAACAAAAGTACGCGAAACGTTTCTCAAACATCAACAAATTTTGATTTTACCGCTTGAGTGGTTTGAATTTGGCGGGTTTTTATTCACGGTGTAAAAGTAATCACAACGTCACATCAACGCATTGTATAAAAACCAGTGAGTGTTTTATAAATAAACAATAGATTTGGTTTTAACGTTTATGTGTATGACGTGGAATAAAAAAAAAGAAGACAAAAAGACAACTTCCGGTAGAGCATCTTGTGTCGAGAGTCTGGCGCTCACGTCGCGCCATCTAGGGAATGAGAGTGCCATTCATAACATGGCGTTTTGGAGGGTGAAGGTTTCGAACTGTGGACTATTGCTATCTCATTTGCCTCGCCGGAACAGGACAAAATCAAGGAAATACGTCCAGGTAAGCAAGTTGAGCTCGATTCCTTCTCGCCTGCATCTGAAACCGGGGCGGCCGCGAAAGCTGGGCGCTTCCGCGGCCGCTATCGGAGTAGCGTAGCTACGGAGAAAGCCGCTGCAGACGACGTTCGGCGCCCAGCATCGCGGGCGCTGTTTGTTTGTGTTTGTCGCGTATGTGCGTGTGGCCGTCGGCACACGCCGGGTGGTAGCTGTCATTCGTCGTGTGGCGCAAAACGTGCCAGCTTTTGATGCTTCTCGCTGCGCGTCATCAGCCACAACGATCACGGCACCTCCGACCCGTAGAAGCCGCGCGAAACAGCGCGGACTCTGCCGGCTAAGGGCGCGGTTGGCTCGTCCGAGTGGTGCGCTGTTTGAAAAATCTGCGGAGGCCGGCGTCACCCGAAGACGAAAATAAATACCGAGCGCATCGTCGTCATCCTCGCAGACTCCGCGCTCGTTTTCTGTGACGAGTTTACTGGCCTGCTCGGCACAGTGTTTACGTTTGCGGAGGAGGAATGCGACGTTTCGAGCGGTTTTGTAACAGCCGCGGGAGAGGCGGTTGCAGTCGTGCGTCGTGATCTGGAAAGCCGCGCACGTTGCTTTCGTGCTGAAAGGGGGAGGTTCATCGTTCACAGTGCTTCTCTCCCCGCAATGTGTTTTTTCCTGAGTCGCGCTGCTATGCAGGCCGCGTTATTTTAGCGCTGTCGCAATGGAAACGGTTCTGCAACTCCGTCGATCCGTTCATCTCCGGTTCTCACTCGCATCATGTGTAACGACCGGATGTCATTCGGTGCGTGTGCAAGCGCATAATTTTGCTATTTGCGCACCATGTATGTTTTTGCTTAGCGTACGCGAATGGAGCGCACGTAACGTGCATCGCAATGTGTTTGACAGGATGAGTCGAGTTCAATCTTTGCGCCGGCCGCTGTCGGTAATTCGCGCGTCGGATCGCGAGCCGCTCTCGGCGTTTGTCAGAGCGGCAAAGAAGTGACAGGCTTGTCCATTTTGGCCCTGTCAAACACAGGCAAAAAACGTTGACAGTGTGGTCAGAACCTTAATAGAACGTTCTCGTTCAAGGCTGTTGTCTCGACGTTCTGACATTGAAATAAAAGTCCATCGTACTACGGTCGGTGTCGTGCGCAGCTTCACGGAGACATGCCATACGCGCTGCTTTGCGTAACGACACTGACATTTGTAGAATACCGTTTGCGAGCGTAGTGGGTGCCATAGAATAGCGTTTGCCCTGCTGCAAACCGCAACGCACGATCTCAGTGACACCGTATAGCATCGAAACCAGCGTTTGGGGGCCGTGATCGCCGCACGCTATTTCGGATTTTGTGTGCGCGGGCGGCGAACGCAGGCTCGCGTTACGACGCATGCGCAGTGCCAGCGACCGCAGCGCAAGAGCTTGCGGTGCGCTATTCTAAAACTTCCTAATAAATTAAAACACTCGCTGTAGTATACGTTTCAAGCACATTGCAATGTTTGCAAGATCGTTTCTTATTGCACCTGCTTTGCGGCTTCGTCAAAGTTCATGTTATTCGCGATTCGTCGGTCGTTTTCTGCGTCGTCTTTCTTGTGCAAATCTGATATTGAGTTGAAAAGAAAATTAAGTGACTGATTTCTTCGGTTAAGCAGCTATAAGTCACGATGATCCATTTATTCAGTCAGCCTGTACATGGTCACATGTGCAATACCTTGCCCTATTTAAAGTAATGAACTCGGTACTTGTGCATATTAGTTAGGAGTGGGGCCTGCTGGCGGGTTGTGTAAGTAGAAAGGCAGCGGGGACGTACGGAAGGAAAGTATTTGTGAAAAACTGAGAAGTGCAAGAGACCAAAGCAAAAGACACATATATACAGTACACATTTGTGTGTCCCTTTCTTCTCATAGGGTCCTGCGTGCTCTGAATTTTGCCTAATATGCGGTACCTCCATCTATCCATAATGTATGTTTGAGTAGCAAAAATGTGATCCATAAGTTTGAGTGGATGCACCTTAAAGCCAGGTTTAATGTGATATTCATAATAAAAGCTTTCATTCTCTGAAATAATAATAAGCCATACACGGATAGACGTATATGTCCACATTAGGCGGTGTGGATCGCGTGTGTTGATATGGGACAGCTCGTTAAATACTATATGTCTACCGGGTGCCTCTTCGCACTCACAACAACACCGTTGACAGCCTCCTCAGTGCGTTTGCATGTAACAAGAAGCTCCGTTTAACAAATTATTTCGCCGGCCTGACAATGCCGTCGGCGTTTGCGGTGCGAATAGCGCATTAGTCAGATTTCTGCCGTTTACTACGCACGCCTTCGGCCGCTGCAGAAAGCGTATATGTCCAATATCCGACCATGGTCGGCAGTGTTCTCGCGACAAGGTGCGCTTTGTAACTGTTTATGACGGCGTACGAACACACAGAAGTGAATGTGTCTCCCGTTGGAAAGTTCAAACGAGAGGTTTAATACTGTTCGGTTCACCGGTTGAACAGGTCGTTAGTGTAACTCGCATTCGCGCGAATGTCGGCCGCGATGCCCTGACGACGCCTCGGAACAATGACCTCGTCTCTGAACAAAAACATTGCGAGGCAGCTTTCCTGCATTGCGCCGGTATAGCGCTACGAGTCGGCTCGCCCCCACCAATGGGCCCGTTTCCATCGCCGTGGCCGAGAGCTGCGTTAAGAGGCGCGCGGCGTCATTCTGGCCTGGAACGCAGCTGCCTCCTACGCCGCCCTACCGAGCCGCTCGCGACTTGAGGAATGACGAAGACGCCTCTTGCGCGCGGCTTTCCCCGCGTGCGGAAATAGATTCCCTAGGCGGCGTCACCTCCCATGACGCGCGCTCTTTCCGTGGTGCAGTCTTCGCCGGGTTTAGTGTGTCTGTAACCGCGCGATACAGCGGTAGTCAAGACAAACTGCGGGCCACGTCGACACTTGGGAAGGGGGTATTGGGAAGCGCCCGTGAATTACAGGTCATAACCAACCAGCACTGGTATTGAAAACGTTCCATGCAGCGAGCCCAGTGCGACTTCAAGAGGGTGCGCAACGTTTATCGGCATACATACACGGCAATAGTGGAGACGGGGACTCTCGTTCTTAACCCGCTCCCAATGGATAGCGCGTTGTGCTCCTGTGAGGTATAGACGTAAATAATTCAGGGGACACCGCGTGCAAGGGCGCCCCCTCCATATTACAAACATCATATTAGGACTGTTTCACAGTGAACTGTAACGCACTTACGATGTCTGTAAAACTGACTGTGCAACCTGAAGGCCTTCGAAAGAGCAGAGTGAAAGCTGCTTTCTGAAATGCTACGGGTTCACGTGATGCGAAGGATTTATTATGCTGCATGCGCTAAAATTGTAAGGTAAATAATCCCCGATCGTCTACCTTTGTGTCGACTATTTGGCGGAAGCCATTTACAGTGAAGCATGAACCCGATTGCCCGATTGCGATCTTGTTATCTTCAACAGATGCCGCTCGGTTTCCAAGCGCAGTTTTAACTTGCTTCAGAAATAAAAGCTGTGCTTATAAAAACAAAATGACCGCCATGCCAACATGTGTTCGTCCTCTTGATTTTTATTGGTAGACGCCAGTGGTTACAGCATAGAACAAAATACATCTTTGTTCACACTGTGCCCTTGGTCTTCAGTCAGCACGTCCAATTCGGGCAAAAAATGAGTTAGCGCACATGTTTGTCTTGGCAGTGCACTCTAGGATTTTGCAATCATAATCAATACACTTTTGAGTTGTAAGAGGTTCCTTTAGTTAGGTTGAATCTTTATTTCAAGTTGTATTGTTGGTAGTTGAATATAATAAATTTATCTCGGTTTATAGTGACTGTACGAGGAGATTCCCGTCCAAGTACGGCCTTCATTGCAGCGCAGCTCTCCCTTCTTCCGCACTACCGAGATGAACTTGCCAGCTCGGATTTGTATTTGCTGTATAGCGTCACTGAAGGTCCCATAGGACGTAGTCGCGCTCCGAAATGGGTCGAATATACAGGCAATATATGTGACAAGTTCCAAACTCGCGTGCGAACATCACAGATTGCTTTGAATGGCCTAGCTTATTCATAATGGCATTGTTCAAATGTTAATTGCCCATAACAGAGCTTCTGTTCTTTTCGGCTACAATTAAAGTCCTCGATTAGTAATTTAAACAGAGTGGCTATTGCTAGCTCTGGCCGCGTGGAACTATAGTGTGACGCGTGATCCTGTGCCGCTGCCCCGCTTTCAACGCGCATTTGGCCCGTGCATATTGTTTCAAGTTGAAGGGGTCGGGCTCATTTGCACACACAATGGTGCCTTATCTAGCTCGTTCACTTTGCTCAAACTTCGCATCACTCGACGAGGGACAAGAAAGAGGGTTGCGCGGTGCGTACATTCAACTCGACCCTACCGTTTGAAACAGCAACATCAAGCTTATGTGCGTGATAGTGACAGGTGAGACCGGGTAAAATATAAGAACGCTTGTTGGCGGCAACGATTGTTTGTGAATGTCAAGTGAGGCTATTCATCACACAGTGCCGGAAAAGGGTTGAGTGACGCAATACTTATCACTCTTTGCGATACGAGAGCCTTGTACCGTCACGCGTGTTGTATCATTCCGATCTGTAAATAAAACCGAGTCAGCAGCAAAGCTTGCGCAGCATCTGCATTCGCGGCCGTGCTATATCCTGTTGCCGCGACCTGTTGATGCACGGTCATCCTTGACTCACTCGTTACTGGATGATTCGAACTTCGCGTAGATGTACCTGCTATGGCCGTTTCGCTGAACAGTTCAGCTCGTGAAGCAAATCCGTACACATTTAGACTTTACACAGGCGTGAGTGTGTAACCTCCGAGAGTATAATTGTTTGCGAAGGGCGGTGTCGTGATCAAATGTAACCTTTTCCCGTTCGTTTAACCTGTTTCGGGTGCGCCACACGGCATAGGTATATCGTATACAGCATGAACTGAATGAAGTGTCGTGGGTTTTTCTCGCTTTTGAACGTTTGCCAGTACGGAAAACGTGCCTTCATCGTCACTCGCGAGCGTGCACAATGGTCTGTGCAGTGGGTGCGGTTTTCCCTGTGCTGTTACTCTTCAAGCGTGGCAAGCTTTACTTCATCAGTTTTTGAAATGATGACATCAGGACCTAAAGAGGGCGCATCAAAGGTAGCTACAGCGGGGTGTATACAATAGAAGGCAACCAAAACAATCATGCGTTTTCTATGTTCGCTAGCGACACGAGGAGGCCTAGCCTACGTGGGAGCGGCCCGGGATCTGACTCCTATAAAACGGGAGTGCAATCCTTCAGGACCCCAATACATTTTTTCTTCCATCTTGCGCCACGATTTTAATCTTTGCGGCTCTTCGTATTTCGTGGAAGCAACATAAAATATATGTAGAAGGGATGTTTTTTTTTTTTTTTTGCAGACCTGGCAGGTATAATTGAGCACTACTTTGCAACCACAGTCGTCGCCATCTTCGTGTTTGCATTAAAAACATCTCGGACACCAACCATTTGCGTCGTGTGGCACATACGGGTTCGTGCACATAGTGCCTTCGTGGTTCTTCAATACCGCGATCGGTTCGTGACGGATATAGTCCACCTGTCTTGTATGCTCGTTTGCGGCAACAGCTGCTTGCACAACTCAGACGAGGGTATATAAAGCTTTCGAAAATGCTCGCATCACGACGACTTCTAAATAAGTATGTAAAGACTGGCGAGTCGGATTATATATTCGTGCTGAATAGCGATAAGTAACTGTGACAGACGAAATATTTGTAATTTCTGTACATGACCTGCAAACTTAATGGTTTCAATTAGTCTCGCTATACAACATTACTTCACCCTCACCTTTTGCAACACGGGATGATACTCCCGTATTGCAAAAGGGGCGGGTGACTTGTATATGTAAACTAAGCTACGCCCTGGTACATATACCAGAGTAGCGTAGTTTACAATTCATATTACTCACCCTGTATACGCTCCAAGGAAAATTATTACCTGGCTGTCAACTTTTTTTTTTTGTGGGGCCTGACATATCACATGTATGACTCCCTTTAAAGATAGACCTTAACTCTCTCTCGGAGACTTGGGGGGTCATTATACTTCCTTTGGGGAGTCCTGGGAGGAGTGACTATCCAAAAGTGAATTGACGTGTGTCTTCAAAGAGAGTTATATACTATGTGCCAAGACAGGCCCCACGAAAAAGTGACAGGTAATCTATCCCCCCTTTTGTTATTCTTTAAATGCACGTTAGAGCACCAAGCGCCCCCAATCGCCAGCCTTTCGCGAAACGCGGCGGCATCAGTAGAGGGATGTTCTCGCCAATAATTTCTATGCGGCGTGTTGCGCACTTTCGTCTGCGGATCGTGTGATTTAGTGCCCGTTTCGTGTCTTACTCGCATTGTAGGTAGCTACAACGGGCTATTAATGCTGATGAATTCGAGAGAATTTTTATTCTTGTCAAGTCAACGATGTCCTTGAAAAGTGCTATGGGAGAGAGCATACGAGGAGTGACGCATCTGCTTTCTTAGCTACCCGTAGATACGTGTTTTCTGTTGTTGTTGTTGTTGTTTTTTTCATACGCCGACGTCCCACAGCACTGAATAAACGTGCAGAAGCTGCTTGGGCAGGGGCGAATCCAGCCTCTTAATTCAAGGAGGCCAGAGGGAGGGGGTCCCGACTTTTTTGAAAATGTTTAGTAGTTACTATCATCACAAAAACCCCAATCACAACATAAATACCGCTCACACTGCTCCCTCTCATTTGTCGTAATCGGTGATAGGAGGGCGACGACAAGCGCTTAAGGGAGGGTGCTGACACAGGCTTTAGTGAGGGTCCTCCTCTGGTTCCGTCACTGTGCGTGGGTGGGTGACGTCACTTGAAAGCTATAGTGGTTTTCTTACCACGGCTTTATTTCGACACTTCGAAGTTAATTTAGCCGTGCGTATATATCACGTCTGCTGTGCCACACTCAGCCCTTTTATGGGGGCGAGCTCGCTCGATCACATTCGTGGACCCCATTTTCGAGGCATACACGCGGTGATTGATTGATCGTCTAGTCGCGCAGATAACAGGCGTTGCTTTGAATGGCAACGATGGACTAACGAGGGTGATGAAAGCACTCTCCGAACTGTAAGCCGATCGGTAATCCTGGGGGGGGGGGGGGGTCATTGCTTTAGTATAGCGAGCAACCATACGCGTTTCCGTTTTCTTCTTGTTTTTTTTTATTTTACTTGCCGGTAATACCCCAGGTGTACAACTGTTCCGCCGCTTGAGAAAAAAAGGGGCGTCCGAACAGAACGTTTGACGATACCTACTTTGATGAAATGCGAGATGAGCCGCGACGTGACGCCGAATGAAAGCACAATCGGGATATCGCTGCAAGGGTTTCGAATGGCGGAGACTCCGCCGGAGAGGGGTGATTTTGGGGAATAAAGTGTACTTGTTCAATGCTGCAAGATGAGAAATGCGTCTGCAGTTATTACAGTCGGTGCCTTCTGGCGTCTTTTTTGTTCAGTCGTTTACGTGTTTGAAGTATGCGGAGTCATTGTTTTCTGGATCATTGTTGTCGTTCTTTTCGAGAAAGAAATAAAAAAACTGACAAATTGGACGCAATTGCTGTCTTGCAGCCGTAAGTTTGGGATTATTGTGGAAACTTTCTAGCGCAGGACGTTGCTTTCTTTGTTTGCCTGCACCTGTCTGTTGCAGACTAGAGTTCGATGCGTTCCAGGCTGCAAAGACTTGAGGCGGTCATTCCGAGTAAGCCTGCGTCTCTGAGTGCATGGAAAGCATGTATGGAAGTATTTGCTCGCTTTCGGTGTGCTCGTTTTGCAAATTCGCCCGCGCCCCCCAACCGGCGGCGCCGTTTGGGTCTGCCCCTTCATCCACTGACCGCTTGTTTGCACCGTGCTTTGCGCTGAAGCCTCCACCGTGGCATTCCGTTGTTTGCAAACACAGAGGGCCGGCCACGATCCTGCTCTGTCTTCACCTGATGGCTTATATTCTGCATAAAACGTTGCATTTGTGGTTTCCTTGTGGTCTGCCGTCGCCGCTGTCTGTGGTTTGCCTTTCGCTTTTCGACTTTTTGTGCAGAGCGCCATGTTTGTCGTATACACGCTGTAGCCTTTGCACCGCTCTTCACCGAGAAACCCATCAACGAAATGCCGTACGTATCGCGCTCTTTTGCTCGCCTATTGCTTTTTTTTTGTTATCTACATATTGGTGCAGACAACGGGCTGGAGAAAAGCCTCAGTGAGGCAGCGTAGTTGAGTGCATTCATTAATGTCAACACGTGATCGCGCTTCTTGTGAGTCAGTTCTGTGGAATCCCTCAAAAATCGCAGAATGGTTAAGAAATCAAAATGTAAAACTCCTATGTATTTCCTTGTGGGGTTGTGCTGCGAACGACGGGTAGCCGATTTCCCTTTCGCCGCTCTCGCTTTTTCTGCAAAAGAAAAAAAAGCACATTGTGCATGCTGACGAGCAAAATATTGTGTTAGTAGCTCCGCCAATATTGCGTGGGAAAGGCTATCTTGCTGATTTTTTATGTTATAGTTTCATTATAGCGCTGTTGGGGCTGTACTATACACTAAAACATAGCGGGCTCATAACTACGCACACACAGAACGAAATTCCAGGTGTGTGCCTACCGCTGTAGTTTTCTAATTTAACGCAAACACCGCCTATAGCGTAGCGGTGCCACCGAAATTACGGCCTTTCACATCGAAATTGTATCGTATACAACTCGCCAATCAGCAGTAAACGATGCTGGTCACGGATGTCGCCTCGCATCGTCTTCTTCCCTCGGTAATGGACTACGGATATGCGTTGATTCGCGCGTTCCTTATTTCGACGTTGATTTTCGGTTCAGCACGCTGCGTCGCCTGTGAAGTCTTGCGCTTTACGGCACAACCTTGTAAACTCCACGCTAATAGTTTTTTTTTTTTTCCCGCATAGCTTTCCGCAAGGTCTTAGCAGGTGGAACACGCAACTAACGGCGCAAACGTTTTACGCCACACTAAAACTGTCTACTGGGTGTAACGAAAAATACGGCCGCCGTGCCCTTTTTTGCTAATTGAACGTCATCCGCGCAATGCAGGGGGCGTGTTTAACGTCCCTATCGGGGTTTTATTTCTTTTTGTTGTCGGGTTCTCTCAGATCCTGATAGTGGCTGCCGCCTTGCGAAATAGCGCGTGCCTCAGGTCGCGAACTATGCGTGCGCGTGCAAGTGCAATTTTCATACACGCTGGAATGAAGCGAAAAAAAAAAAAAGGTCGCCCTTGACCCAAGTCTTTCGTGTCATACTCTTCTTGTTAAAGCCGTTCATCTACATTCGCCATTGTTTCCTCGATGGCACATAAACATTGCGTGGGTTTGCCTGGATGAAGACAAAGACAACTTGGTACAAAATTTTATTTTATAGCAATTCAGGAGCTGCCCCCCCCCCCCCCCCCCCCCGATGCGTTGCTTCCGATTCCAACGTGCGCATTGAATGTGCAGGCTAATGAAAACATCTGAAAAAATCGTATTTGTGGAAAAGGTGGTTCTCCTTTTTAATCGGTATGAGGCTCGATGCTGGGACCGTTCCTTTCTTTCTTTCTTTCTTTCTTTCTTTCTTTCTTTCTTTCTTTCTTTCTTTCTTTCTTTCTTTCTTTCTTTCTTTCTTTCTTTCTTTCTTTCTTTCTTTCTTTCTTTCTCGGTTCTTTACGTGTCAATACTATAGGCCGTGTGCTCAGATTTGGGTGCACGTTAAACAACATCTATTAAAAGGACGTCTACTTAGGACAGGTAATAACCGTGGAGCCGGACCACGATAGAAGTAACTAGAAGAGCACATTCAGCAAGCACTTTCGAATCATGACTGGTAGATTGCCACTATCCCTCAAGAAAAAAAAACATATAACAGCTGCACCTTGCCGGTACTTACCTAGAGCAGAAACCTGGAGGCTTACAAAGAGGATTCAGGGAGGAAACCGGGATTAAGGATGTCAATGTTGAAATCAAGAAGAAGAAATGGACAAGGGCCGGGCATGTAGCGTGTATGGGCAGGATAACCGCTCGTCATTAAAGATAACTTACTGGTTTCCCAGAGAAGGCAAGCGAGTTAGGGGTAGAAAGTTAGGTTGGCAGATGAGATTAGAAAGTTTGCGGGTATAAAGTGGCAGGAGCAAGCACAGGACCGGGTTAACTGGCGGTACATGGGAGAGGCATTTGTCCTGCAGTGGACGTGGTCAGGCTAATGATGATGATGATGATGATGAAAGAACCCCAGGTGGTCGAAATTTCCGGAGCCCTCCACTACGGCGTCTCTCATAATCATATGGTGGTTTTGGCACGTTAAACTTTACATATCAATCTTTACGTGTCAATAGCACGCGTACGTGTAGGCACCCGAACTGTGTATCTCTCCGCTTATTTGTGCTCTCAAAACATTATTTTTTCGTTTTATTTTTTAAGGAAACGTGGTCGGCAGCACTAATGTTCTCCTCAAGCTCGTTTCATTCTTTCTTTTTATTTTCTCCCTGACCCTTATCTGTTAATGTGAGAATGCATACTTCCCGATATCAGCCTGGCCTCGTTGCCCGTAAACGCGTGCTATGCAACACCCCGAACAAAACGAGCCCGGCCCCGCCGTGGTGGTCTAGTGGCTAAAATACTCGGCTGCTGACCCGCAGGTCGCGGGTTCGAATCCCGGCTGCGGCGGCTGCATTTCCGATGGAGGCGGAAATGTTGTTGGCCCGTGTGCTCAGATTTGGGTGCACGTTAAAGAACCCCAGGTGGTCTAAATTTCCGGAGCCCTCCACTACGGCGTCTCTCATGGTGGTTTTGGGACGTTAAACCCCACATATCAATCAATCAAAACGAGCCCGCGAAAGGAATGCAAGCCGCGAACTCGGCCTCTCCTGTCACCTAAATTACCTACCGGACTGTACACGTGTAACTCTTATCGTGTTGTAAGTGGCTATAAGTGTGTGTCGCTTACTTATAAAGGACGGCCAGGGACATATCTGGTGCTGAAGCATTACTGCTGGATTCTCTTTCGCTATATATCCATATATACTGGCTGTCATTCGTCCTCAATAGGTCCTCCGGGAAAATACATCCCGGCCTGTCATGACTCGACGCACTCTCATGCCGCGGCGTATCTGTTTGCTGGGCCACTCGAGAAATATTTTCAACAGCGAGCATCCGTTGTTGTGGGTGGCTGAGCGCCTCGTTTTATTATTTTTTTTTGTACAAACATGCAAGCAAGCGTGCACACGCTGTGCGCGTAGCCCCTTCTCTTTCGGTGCGCGGGTCATGTTTGCGCGATAAGCTTCCCGCCGGAAGTTTGCACAGCGGAGATCTTTCCCAAGAGGACGTTGTTTGGCATTCACATGTTTAGGAGCAGTGCGCGAGGCACTGTGTATATCTATATATATATCTATATATATATATATATAATATATATATATATATATATATATATATATATATATATATATATATATATATATATATATATTAGTGCGAAATGGGTTTGGTATGGTACGTATAAGAAAGAAGCTGGTACACGTACGAGAAAGCAGCAGTTCCTTTATCGATTTACATTTCGACCGTGGCACGGCCTTCGTCTGTATATAGTATATATATATATATATATATATATATATATATATATATATATATATATATATATTATATATATATATATATACTATATATATATAAACATTTGCGAATTATGATGTAGTGACGTCATAATTGGCAAATATTGAAGCTTTGGTTCGAAAGAACAGAACGCTGCTTTTCACGCTCGGAGGCGACATTGATTTTCGTATTCAACTATGCGAAATGCAAAAAATGGATATAAATAACCGCTGTAGCGCTTTGAATGAAATGTGCTGAAGTCAAAATTTAAGCTTTGGTTTCGTTGATGAAAGCTACCCAAAATTGAAGAAAAAGTACAAAAAGAAGAAATGGTACACGCCCCCTTGTAGATGTGCACCAGTATACGGTTCAATGCATCTGCTAAATGCGCCAGCTGTTCACAAGTATGTGTGCGTGTTTATTTCGCACTTTACGTGGCGTTGGTAGATCGTTTGTGGGAACTTTGTGAAAGTTATTGGCATATTTTAGAGACGCTACGTTTCCAACAAGAAAAGCGTCGCCATATACTGCATACCCAGCTTTTCTCTCTCCCTCTCTCTCTCTCTCCATCACTCTCGCAAGCTTTGCCTGCAATATTCTTATGGTGGGGGTGGAGGCTTCACTTTTTCTGACTCAATAATAAGCGAGTGCGCGAATTCCCACCAGGCGCTAAATCATTGTGCAAACAGTTTTCTGCAACTGCGCTGTTGGAACTATCAAATTTTCGGTGTGAACCTCGAATGTATATCTGATGCATTCGCTATACCGAAAACAATCCTTGATCGCCGAGGCACTACTGGGCAAAAGTAACAAGGGAACAAAGTAAAACAGACACAGCTGTCGCGTTATTTCATATCGAAGTTTCGTTGCCCTTATAGCTTCGTTTCCGTCAGCTTGTGCAATGGCACTTAATTAGGGCATGTTTTCCGACCAAAGGCGCACCAAAGTGCCGTGAATACAACGTTTTCTTGCGATATTGAAGCCAGTACATGGACGATATATACGCAGTCCGCCTCGGTGGAACAGCTGCTGCCCCGAAGGTCACGGGTGCGATCCCTGCCGCTGCGGTCGCATTTAGATGGAAGTGAAATGCTAGAGGCGCTTGTATACTGTGCGAAGTCAGCGCACGTTAAATAAAACACCGGGTGGTCGAAATTTCCGGAGCGCTCCACAACGACGTCGCCCATAATGAAATCGTGATTTTGGGACGTTAAACGCCAACAGTTATTACACGGTTAATATTACGTATTTCATTTACCACTTCCACCTTCCATGGGCCGTCGAACGCGCGTTTTTTTTCCCCTATTTTAGGATATTGCGACGTGAATGAACCAGTTCCTGGAATTATCATGCAATTTTCATGCGCATGCGTTTGCTGCATCATTGCTCGTTTAGTTCTTGGACAAAAGGCAAGGTAACCAGCCCAACTTGGCGCCGAAACCGACCGTCAGTCAAGCTTCCTCCTGCTACAGCAGTGCCAAAATGCATGGCGTAGTGAAAGAAAGGGCCAAAATTAGGCAGGCGAGATAAACATGTAGGTCGCGAGGTTGCATATTTCACATTAAAGACGCGAGAGTATCTATTATCTGGAAGGTGCCAAGTGCGCATGCTCTTGATGCGAGTCGTGATGAACCTCGAAGCGTTTTTTAGGCCTAGCTTATATAACGACACTTATTGGCCAATGACAGCGGAACGGGGCCGATGAGGTAAAGCACCCTGGCCAGTGCATGGTGCCTATTCAGTCTTGTTTACCGCGCTTTGTGTGATTTGCACACGCGTGCTCGTGTATTTAGTATGCGCGCCCACGTTCATCCGCTTTCGTGGCTGTGTGGGCGCATCAAGCGCGGATCTTGCATGCCGCGGCCGGTGAAACGAAACGAGAAGACGCACCCACACTACGCGGCGTGCACGTCGCTGACCCGCGGCCCGAAATACTCACATTCTGCGCTCGCTGGGCGGCGAACTCGCTTCTTGCGCCGCACGCCCCGTGTATATATAATTATCCGTTATGGCAATCCTTCTCTTTCTTTTGCTCTTGCTTTTTCTCTCTGAGCAATGTTTAATACGGCACTTACTCTACTGTAACGTGCGGTAGCCACCGATCGACAGCAGGGCTCGAAATGGGGCGTCGCTCACGTTCTTTCTCTCTCTGCGGCCCCTGTCGCAGTAAGTGTAGTGATAGATAGATAGATAGATAGATAGATAGATAGATAGAAGATAGATAGATAGATAGATAGATAGATAGATAGATAGATAGATAATCAAATGGTGGTTTTGGGTCGTTAAAGGCAAACTCCGGCGATTTTTTGACCATGTCAAGGTGGTGGTGCTTTTATGTTCATGAGACACTTTTGTCACGAGCCCAATAGCTAAAATGGTCAGGAAATTTGAAAATAATTTTTTAATAAGCAAACATGTGCAAAGCCGAAACTGAAACCTGACCGGACGCCCTGTCTGCGTATGACGTACTATTTGGTAAGAACTGGAGGCGGTATGCTGGTCCCGAGGGCGCGTAGTATGAAAACTGCAAAAGCCAGACCAGCGAAGCGCCGGACAAACTCCACAGAGGAAGGAAGAAAGCTTTCCCGTGCTATACCGGTGCCAAAGACTGACGCTGTCGCTTTATGGACAGCACAATAAACGCTGTAGTGGCCGAAGTAGCAATGCCATCGGCTGCGTCACTTTGGTTCACATGCCAAACATGACGTCACAGAGACAGTATTACCAATAATTCTGGCAAGCGAGGTGAACTTTTCGAGGCAATCTTTAAAACTCATTTGCAAACAATCAACGCATCTCTCAAGCCTGTAATTAGGCATGAATGACAGAGATGTGCAAAGAAACGTACCCAGTGAATTTCATTGAGATCTATTGACCTCGAAAAATTGCCGGAGTTGGCCTTTAAACCCCACATACCGATCAATCTACCTAAAAAAATAGCACGTTATGAACTAATTGTCGCCTTTCGGAGGCTTCCTCATAATGTGCACCCCGTAGCATTTCATCTTTGTCGTAGCGTACCGTATAGCACTATAAAAATAGTAGAGTTTTTAAACTTTAGATGCCAACCGGTGAATAGTTTACTCAATGAAGCGCGGGCACAATGTTGCAGCTCCAGAAGCTGCAGCCGATGAGTACATTTGCTCGGATTAGATGCAATCTATAATGCGGACAATACCTTGCCACCACTGTACTTTTGCTTTTCGTATATTCTATACTTAATGCACACTTGTTATAACGCGCACTTGTTTTACATAACACTTGTTATGTAAAATATTACATCAAAATAAAGTATACGCATTAGACAGCGTGTAACGTCGTCGTTCTTGTCCGCTTTTTTTTCCGGCGCATTTGCGCATCCCGATGCACAAGGGAAAGGGCAGTGCAGGGGGGCGCGATGACGTTATTGCCAATGAACGTTAACGTTGGTTATTGCTGTGGACAACGAACTGTATACGTACGCAAGCTACCGTATAGGGCGGCATTCTTACGCAGACGTTCGATCGCTGTCTCACCTTCTGTCGTTTTAAGAGAGCTACATAGGTCCGGGGGGCCACTTGCAGGATAGCACCCCGCTCGTACCAGCACAAGCCAAGTACACGTGTTCTTCGGTTTGTATAGATACGTTCGCGCTGCTTCCGTGCACTTTCCTAAAGCTCTCCTTACAGACCGAGGAACACGCACCGCACTTGGGTTTGTTCACTGTTGCCGCATTGCGACAAGAAGCCGAGGTGAAAACCGGAGAGGTCCCGCTGTGTATGCATATATACCCACGGCGAAAGGGGAGGCAGCGCTGCGACACGGCGCATATGGATCGCGCGCCATCTCAAGATGCACGCACCGCCGGCCATGCGGCCCTCACATGGTGCGCGATTAATTCTGCGTGTAGCCTCGCATTCCACGTTGAGTCGGCGGAGGTATGTATAATGTCCCCCACGGGTGCAAGTGTGGCTCACCGGACGGGGAGGTATGCATACGTCAGCGCTTATGCGCTGTGTGCACGAATCGCTCAAGCATGCTCGGTGCATTTCTACGAATTCAGTCGATTGAAGGAACCTTGTATATTTGACAGTTTTGATCCTGGGGCGCCCGGATGTGTGTGTGTGTGTGTAGAATCGCTAGTGTGTGTGATGCATGTGCTTGGATGAGCGTGGTTAAAAA
Organism: Rhipicephalus microplus; assembly: GCF_013339725.1. Taxonomy (NCBI): domain Eukaryota; kingdom Metazoa; phylum Arthropoda; class Arachnida; order Ixodida; family Ixodidae; genus Rhipicephalus; species Rhipicephalus microplus. The sequence continues at coordinate 88,192,655 of NC_051166.1, forward strand.
CCCTAGATGCGGCCAGAATAAATCGGGAGTTCCGCATGAACTGCGTGTGGCGTCGGTCTTAAATAATCATGGTGTTTTGGCATTTAAAATACGTTGAATTTGAGGGGGTTGGTTCTGATCCTATCGACCTAATAGGCGTTCTTTCGTACACTTTAGTTCACTTCAATTGACGTCGTAATTACCACTCCACAGCTTAGAGGGAAAAAATGCGCCTTGTGGCTTCTTGTACCTAATTGACTGTTGGATTCGTTAGGTTGCCTCTGAAACAGGAACGAGTCCCTCGGAAAATTGTTGTCGGTGTTTTGTGTGAGAGAGATACGAACAGTTGAACGGTTGAAATTTCTTCTTGTCCTCAGTTCACTTTTTTCCGTTTTTCTTCGTTCCATCGGCGGGCTTAACGTGATTTGCTAACATTCTCCCCTGTGTTCAGAAAAAAAAAAAAGCTTCGCTTCCAAATTGTCGTTGTGGCCGAACAAGGAAAAAAGACCGCGCCACTGCTTTGTACCATTCAATTTGGAAGCTCTTTAACATCTCTATATAGGCTCACTATTTAGATGGAGGTGGCTGCTTTTCACTTGCTCCGCACAGAGGATATGGATGCGGGGTTCGCGCTGCGTGTATCACTTTTAACGTGTGATCCCTGTAAATGAGCTTGGCGCAACCTCCTCTGAGCCCCTATATCAGACGAACAGTTTGGATCGTGGCAGTCGCATTTCTGTGTAGGCCAATTGGTAGAGACCCGTGTACTGTGTGATATCAATGCACGTTCGGGCAATACGATACGGCGTTCGGGCAATGTTATTGATTTGGGCTTTAAGGGAACCTTATGTCGACGTTGACGTCGAGTGCATAAATCCGCCATGGTGTCTAGTTGCTGTCGTAGTGAAATAAAACCGCAAATTTTAATGAGAATACTGCAGCGGAGAACGCGAATGAGTTGTCTCACGAATACGGGCCTCGAGATCTGTCACACAGTATACGTACCTGCGTAGATATTTCTCGTTGAAGGAATGTTGATTGGCTCGCGGCTTTAGCAAGTGCAGCCGATGTATAGCTGCAATCACATCAGACAGTCGTGCTTCGTTAGTTTTTTTTTTTATTTCCATGAGTGCGTATGTTTTCTCCCGTGCCCTATGTTCTTTTTTTTCTTTTTCCTTTTATTGTGTGACATATGGTGGCATTGACGCGCTAATTGTCTCAGATTCTTTGGATGGCTGCGTCGTCGACGAATTCTTGTTCCCGGCGTTTTGGTATTTCGTGGGACATCATGCTTTACCATAAACGTGGTAACCAGCGTATGTGTATAATATTCGCTTTTTCTCCCTTCGAACAGTGCTAGTTCAGTGATGTAAGAAAAATGTCCATTTCATATGGCTTAGTTTTAGCGAAATTACACGTGGGGGGGGGGGATGTAGGAACCGTTTTTCAAAGCGTTGGTTTTCGAAACAAACAAACAAACAAACAAACAAACAAACAAACAAACAAACAAACAAACAAACAAACAAACAAACAAACAAACAAAACGATCTGGCAGTGTGGCCCGTAAAACTAGCTTTTATATACATCCTTACCGGCCGTTTTTTTTTTATCTTGTATTGCCTGCTTCGATACTTAGAACGAGTTGTGGGATGAAAAAGGCTGTCATTGACTGGTGCACGTGTACACGGGGAAGTTATTACATTGTTTTCTGTGAGCGTGCAGAATAACCGCGTGTTCGTATCTGAACGTCAACACCCGTTCACCGAACTCCCCCCCCCCCCCCCCCCCCCCCCACACACACACACGCACTCTCTCGCTCGCACACTCGCATGTTGTCAGTAGTCTTACACATGTGTCTGCAGGGACAGGCTTATCTCCTCCGCCGTGGTGATATAGCTGCAGCGAGAGCAGACGGGACGCTTTGTCATCCGCTATGACAGCGCTTCCTCGTCTACCTTCCGGCTGTCTCTGGTATGTGCGATGTCTTTGTTTGGCAGCAGCTCGGCTGTAGTGTGCATAAGCTCCGGTGATGGCTGACCTTGGTCATCACTCTTGCGGTACGCCCAGCCAATCTGTCAGCCGAAGACGCAAGACGCGCTCTCGCTCTCTCTTTTTTTTTATCCAATGCCGTAAAAGCCGCTATAACACTGCGTGATTCACATATCCTTAGACGGAGCAGTTGCGTGGTTATTATTTTTTTATTTACAGTTCTCGGTCGAGGTTATGTATATATATTATAACGGGCTCAGAAGATAGCTTCGCATGATGACGACGAAGTGCTGATCAGAACGCGCTTGGACTGTAGCAGCGTCGTACGCATTTGCTCGCAAAGATATCCTGCGTATACACCTTCTTCCCCGTAACAATATGGATGCTATGTATTTGTTGTATATTGATATATCGGAGAGAGGGAAGAAGCACGTTGTTAGTGATAGCTTATGAATAAACCATAACGGCTTGATTCTGAAAGACGGGACGTGCAAACAAGCACACAAGAAAGCATTCAAGACACCACAAACGCCGGGGAAGTGGTGCTTTTGCCTGGAATGATTCTTATCAGGATGAATGCTTACCAACGAGCTGAGCGCTCTCTTATTCTAAACCATATCAGCTGCTTTTATGGGCATTGGTTACCGTGGAAGTATACGGTGTGCATTTAGCTTTGCGATTTACTTAAGGCGTAGGTGACGGCGCCTTGTGTTCGAAAGCTTTAGGAATAAAGGCTCTCGCAGCCATCTCATCCGGCCGTATCTGGTTAAGACTTCAAACACTTTCTGGAAACAAATATTGTGTGGCCACACTGGGTATACTGTCTTTGTGACTTTCTTACCTGCTTGAGTGCTGTCCAGTGTCATTGCATTCTTTTGTTTCCTGTTTTGCTTCATTTTTCTGTAGGATATGTCACGTCGCCTGTGCGAGGAATAATCTTATGGACATTGTCTCAATGAGCTGTATAAGGTAATACTGGGTGACGTTGCAATGCATGTTGAGGTAAAAACAAACAAACGAAAACCCGTTTCGTGTGCTTGCGCGCTACAACAGTGTGCACATTCATCACTAACACAGGAGCCCTATTTACATGCAGGTATACATATACATGTCAGTTTTTCTTACACGCTGCGATTTTTTTTATTCGAAAACAGCTTCGAGCAAGTATTTAACAGAGATCGGGACTTCGTAATTTAGGTGTATAATAAATCTGCAGACATCAGCTCTTGTGTAAATACTTCAAATTTTGTGAACCATGTCATCCATGCTTAAGTAGGCATTTTCATTTTTATTTCTTTTTATGTCTTTCAGATTGCTGCTGAAGTATTATCCCCTTTGGTACTTTGTAGCGCTTTTTATAGATTTCAAATATGCTTTGATCGCCGAGCTTAAAAACTTATTGTTTTTAATTGATTAGTGTCAGTGGATGTCCTTCCCGTATAAATCAAACAAGATCAGTTCAGGGGAATATCGTGAAAATCTCGATGATTGTGGTCGACGGAGATACTTATTTGGAATGCAGTTGCCATTGAACCAACATCATGGTGACAGTCAAGAAACTGCATTGGTTTTATTCTGTGTATGTTCTTTCAGAAGGCGAAGAAACGGGACGACCTTATAGCTACAAGTGACCCAGTCCATTGAGACATCGACATAGCGCAGTGACACTGGCGAACTGAACTATAAATGCGGATGATGTCGCTCTTCATCGTCCTCTCCCGTCGGTCTGTTTAGGCCCTGTCAACCCTTCATTCCGTCTCCGGAAGAGAACTTCTCGGTCCCTGTGACAAGCGTGTGAGCGTTCTTTCGTGGGCTGTTGTTGCAGTCCGCACTGAGATTTCCTCAATTCTCTGCCCTTTTTGGAACTGTGGCCGCCGACAGCCCAAACATCGATCTCGACGACAGGAGGGTGCGGGATGACAGCAGAATGCGACAACTGGTTTTGTTGTAATACTTAGGAAGTGGCCATGGGTCTCGCCCGTGGCTCTACTAGTGAGGGCCACTTAAAAGGGATACTTAAAAGAAAAAAAATCTCTTTCGCACCGAAAGCACTGCTTTCTACCGCGAGAAAAACGCGCTAAGAAAAAGATGCAGGCGGCGACGCCTCCTCGAAATTTCCGCACCAAACACCCTGACGTTATAGACTTTAACGGCGTCACACGTAGTTCCTAATCGGTGAATAGGAAGTACATTGTCATTTGGGGGGGGGGGGGGCGTATACAGCGTACCTTAGATTCAGGTTTTCTTGTCGAGCCAATTTCGCCTGTAGGGGAAACAAAAGTACTTTGAAATTGAAACTTTTACATTACTTTTACATTGATTTTCTCCTCTAGTGATAAAGCTCCGATGGTAAAGTCAACGACGTTGGGGTTGCGTTCGCAGAGTACAATCTATCAATCTGAGATCATTCACTGTTTCTCTTTAGGGTCCCTTTCGGTAGCCCTTATAGTCTTTCTCTTTTTTATTCTTCTCTGTCGTCGCCCCTACAGATATTTTTTTTTGCTGTTTTGTTGTCAACTCCAGTGCCCGTGTGGCACGTCTTACCCTCTTTCATGATGACTCGCCGCCTAACGCCTCCCTCCTCCTTTCAGACCTTCGGTCACTGCTTCGTGGCCGAGTATATGGGCAACTTGTCGCATGGTGTCACAGCCGACTGAGTGTGATGCTGCGTCGTCGCAGGCTTTAGAAGCGCATGACAGATTTCGTTGCAGCTTCTCTCTCTCTCTCTTTGTTTGTTCCACGTGAACGTGCGTTCTCTCGAGGTATTTGAACCAGGCACCCGTGTTGAGTGTAGGCAAGAGAACCGATTTCGAGTGCCAGACTTATTGCGGCCGCAAGTGAGCCGGCAGACGCTCTCTTAGAAAACCAAGAAAACGATTCGAGTAACACGACTATGTTTGTCGTGTATAGTTAGTCTCTTAATTGTCTTGCGCAGAACTATCAATATAGGCCAACTTGGCCAGCTTTCTGCTGTTTTGAAGGATGTTAATGCAAAGCTAGCTATAAAAATATCCACGCATCTCCACGAAGTGAATCGTGACGAGTGGGTGAGGCTTTCGATATTGTATCTGTAAGTAACCGTATTTTACTCGAATGTCACCTTCTACATTGTGAATTCAGAGACATAAAGGGTATATAGATATGCGAATTCATTTCGCTTTCAAGACGTCTTGGGCGATCCAACGAGTATTCAGAAAATTGCTGGAGTGGAGGGTATGTTTCGAAAGCTAATATTGAAACCCGCCATTTCACCGTGGGGGCAAGATACCATTTTAATAAGGGTGATTTGTTGGGACATATAGAGCTCGACGTGTGACTTTGTGTTACAGGTTTCCAACTCTTCCGTGTGAACCGAACAGGAAGGTACACTATAATTAGCGAGAACAGGGTGATTCACGCTGCCTGAAAATTAACGAATCAGAACGTGAACAACGCCGCCGCATTTAACATTTATTTATTGTGCAACTTTCACAAACGTCATGAACGTGCGTTTGATCTGCTTTTTGTACTGATTTCTTTAGAGCAGCTACCGCGAATTAAAACTCGAAAGGTCTGTAAGGTGTCTCACGCAATGGTTCATTGTCGAGATTAAGTATAACACAATGAACACCATGGGCGCGCGCGATAACGTAGCCATGAGCGAAACGTGGCGAAAACGGGATACCAAGTGAGTGCATACGACCCGCCGGTCAGGCACACTGGAAGTAGAAATTTACTAGCGAAACCGACGTGCGCTCCATCTATTTTTAACTGCAGCAAACATCTCAGTTTCAACGCTTGGCAGCGCTGACGTCAGTTCAAGTGAGTCGAGGCGTTCGAGTTAAAGGTGCTGATGGCTGTACCTTGCTGACAGAACAGCTGCATTCGCAGTAAATGTTTAGGTCTCTGTAATATGAGTTGTATGTAGGACGTCGTACCTGAAGGCGTGGATATCCGACGTTTGGATAGGTGAAGCTATCTCTGTCAAAGGCAGCTTTGTCATCTTTGCTGTTTTAGCTTGAGCAGGTTTGCAACGGACGCCACGTTTTGTTGCTGTCGGTAGCGCTTATCTCTAAAGAATGATGATAGCGTCTCCCATAATCTGATGGTGGTTTTGGCGCGTTAAACCCCCATATCAATCTAAGAGTGATGAAAAAGAGCTTGTTTTTTGTGTTTTGAGACAGTGTTGATGAGGGCTTGTATAGTTGCAAAGAGGTGAGAAAACGGGAAAATCGTGTACACTTCACGTAAATCAGCAGTACAGTGGATCGCCGTCGTATAGGCCTTTGTTTGGTGTTTTACTATGTGCACGAAAGGCACACGAATAAATAGGGTGGGCGATAGCGTAGCACGTGCACGTTTATTCACCACCACCACCTATTAAATTTTTTACCCTGATTTGTTTGTCTTAGCGAACGACGGATCCTACCGTATGTAAATTATTGGGCCCGACAAACGAAAACCTTCACTTGTGGGTTGGCAAGCGCCCGTATAATTCAAACATTACCGGCTTCGCAGCCATCCTCCCGAACCTCCAGCTCCTCAGAACGAGATTGCGGGAAACATGTCGCGAAAGTTATTGCCACGTGTATGGTGCGGCTTTCTTTGGGTTTAGCGAACTGCTGTGCGCTGGCAGAGCATTTCTTCGCTTTGCGTGTGCTTCTACCGCGTTTGCACGTGCGCCGATTTCAGACCGATTCCCGAAGTGATGCGTTTATGTGCGTACATACTTGCAGCTATGTCATCCGCGCACATTCTCATGGAAAAGATAACGCGTTGGAGGCTCGATCGGTTGCTTGCCTTGCGTATGCTCACAGTACATTGGTCCGCCGCGGTCATGCAGCGGCTACAGTTTTTGCTGCTGGTCGCGGGTTCGATTTCGCCCGTGTCGGCCGTATTTCAATGGAGGCGCAAAGCTATAAGAGGTCCGTGTGCCGTTCGATCTCAGTGCAAGAGCACCGCGTGGTCGGAATTTCCGGATCCTTCCACGACGACGTCCCTCAGTGGGGCTTTGGCACGTGAAACACCGGAAATGATTGTAAATTATTTGTACGCAGACAAGATGCGCCCATGCGCTGCCTCGCCTACAAGCCGCGTGGGTGCGCTGGAGGAGGAGCACGCGCTTTGAATGTTGGAGCGCCGACGCACTCTTAATGCGGGCGTCTATACTCGTATATATGTGTGGGGTTCTGAAGCGAGTGGTTTTGTGGGCGGATCGACAGCGTGGAAAACTCACCGGTTTGCTCACTTGTGTACTCGCGTACGCACAGCATGCACATGTGGTAGTGAGGCGTCATCGCGTATGCCCCTTATCAGCGGCCGCTGCGTATCGATCGCCTATAGCCGTCCGTGTCCGACGCGCAATCCACCCCACTCTCTCTTTGAAGACCCCGCATAGCTGTTCGAAAAGCTCTGTGCGCTCCCCTCGTACGTGTGCAAATGAGCGACCAGCTGCACAGACTCTGGTCCGGACTCCCAGTTAAGCGGGCACGTGCTTTCCCGCGAGGCATCCCGCGCTTTGCTTGCAGCTTCGACGTGCAAGCTGCACGCGCTGCCTATTGGCGTGTGCAACCGACGTGACCAGTTAAGTGGCTTTAGCTGCGAGCTAATTTAAATAATTGCGCGGTGCAGGCGGTAACAGATGCGCGAACGCTGTGCAGAAGCGGTATGTGTTGAGCATGTATTCGCGGGAAGAAAAATTGAATTCGCGCGCGCTTCGGTGTGTGCCTGCGCGGACGAATTTTCGTGAGCTGGACCATGTTGATTATACGTGGAACTTTTGACGGCAATGGTCTCTAATATTAAGCGTAAATGGGCGTGAATACGTAAGATAATTGTGTGCATGAATAAGTTTTCTTTTTAAAGGGCGCGAATGGCGAAAGGAAGGGGTTCGCCAACTGTACATAGAGGGGGGAAGGTAGTATTTCAGTCGCCTCGCCCCGCCGCGACAACTTTTCTTGGCGTAGGAGCGAAGGCTACAGAGCCAAATAGTGGGCATCCTACCGCTACTGTATGTAGTTCCACAACAGCGCCCGTATTTTCACCGTGAAATATTGATTGATTGAATTATGGGGTTTAACGTCTCAAAACCACAATTTGATCATGAGAGAAGCCGTAGTAGAGGGCTCCGGAAATTTCGACCACCTGGGGTTCTTCAGCGTGCACCCAAATCTGAGCACACGGGCCTACGACATTTCCGCCTCCATCGGAAATGCAGCCGCCGCAGCCGGGATTCGATCCCGCGACTCGCGGGTCAGCAGCGAAGTACCTTAGCCACTAGACCACCGCAGCGGGGCCACCGTGAAATATAGAAGTTCCCTCTTCATTTTCTATACATGGAGCTATTTGAAACAGGACGCAGCTCCCACCATTACGATAATCGTATTTACTTTAATTCATTTGTTGTGACTTCGCGTTTTCGAACGTGCGAGAAAGTCCCGCCTTTTCACGTGCACCTCAAATGCTAAGCGGTGTCTGCGTCTACATGAAACGCTGATGGTGCGCCCCCATCCCTTTCCATATGGCGTTACGAGACGCGCGCCAAAATGAACTATTTCGCCTCCACTACGGCATCTTTCATACGTTTTTGGGACGTTAAACCCCACAAATCAATCAATCAACCAATCAATCGAGCCGATAATGATAATATAGGGGGTTTTACGCGCCGAAACCAATATATGATCGCGAGGCCCGCCGTAGTGGAGTGCTCCGGAAAATTTCGAACACCTGGAGGCGCACAGCACACAAGCCTGTAATCCATATCGGGTGTGCAGCCGAGCATAGTACCACCACAGTGACCGCACAATCTAGGCGAACACTGCGGCCGTGAATGGAAACGATGACATTGCGATAAGTATAGTGGCCGCAATGTTACAGCCATCTGAGCTTGTAGAGTATATCGCGGTGGGTCAGAGGAAGGTCGAACAGGGACTCTTTGAAAGCTTGGTCAGTGTCTGCGTCACGTTTTCTTCTCGAACCAAGCGGCCCGTAGACGTGCGGCTTATTGTAGACTGATTTATCAGCGCAAGAACTAAAGTACTTTAGAAAACACACACACACCACACACACACACACACACAACACACACACACACACACACACACACACACACACACCCCACACACACACACACACACCACACACACACACACACACACACACACACACACACACACACACAACACACACACACACACACACACAAACACACACACACACACACACACACACACACCCACACACACACCACACACACACACAAACACACACACACACACACACACACACACACACACACACACACAAACACACACACACACACACACACACACACACACACACACACACAACACACACACACACACACACACACACACACACACACACACACACACACACACCACACACACACACCACACACACACACACACACACAGCGAGTCTTTTCTTGCGCTGATAAGTCAGTCTAAATAATCATGAACCAACTCAACCAAGCAGCAGCGAGGCTTATTGAAGACTCACTCGCGAATTCAAAACAGGAAACCAAGCATCAAACGCAGCCGAGATCAGCAGCCAGAGAGAGGCGCGCATAGCCTTTGAGCTGCCAGGCGCATCATTCCGCGGCTGCTGCGGGAGCGCGCGCCGCACGGCCGCGAAAGTGAACGGCTGTGCGCGCGAACCGTCGTTGGTCGCGCACCCAGACGATGATTAATAGATCTCCGGCATTCCCTTTCCGGCGTGCAAGCCCGAAAGGCGACGGTCGGAACCGAGACGCGCTAATCGCTTGTCCGCCCCTTGCACGGGGGTCGTAACCCCGGGACATCTGAAGGGAGAAAGACATTCCCGCTGGAAACCGGGTGACCTGAGGGGCTCGCTTTGTTAGCCCTTGCGGAGACGTGCGTGAAGTGCGAGGACGTCGCGCATAAGATACGACCCCTGTATCTATATTATATAGATCCGCGATTAGGGTTTAAGCTGCCTGGCGCGCTGACACCTTACAACCTAATCCTTTACCTCATTCGCGGAATCTTTTAAAACCTAATTCAGAGGGTATATAGTGCTCGAGTACAGAAGCTGGATTTTTTTCTATTAAGTTTCATGCGGTTATACTGCAAGGCCCTACAATAGTTAAAAACATATTCATTTGAATTGCTGATTTTCAGCAATGAAATCTAAACCCGGCAGGATTGAGCAAGATAATAGTCTTAATGATAAACTGCTCAGTGTAGAAGGAAACATGAGCATGGATGTATCGCAAATGGCTGTCCCCAAGCGAAATAATCAGTCTCTAGTTTTTACATCATATTCGTCGTGTTTGCAATGTTCCATAGTTGGAATTCACCTGTCGCGAATACACTATGTTGCTTTTGTCAGCGACCGCATTAGCCACTGTCAAAGAGTGATCACTCGACGCAAGAGCTATCGCCGCGTATCTTACATTCCTTAAACGCTATCACCCATACTACATCGAAAGAGCTTTAAATATAGATTGCTATCCTGACGCGAATAGCGCCTTACGTTGTCGATTGCGTGTGCCTACTTAACAGCATGAGCTCGTCTTAAGGTTTCCACACACACCTAACGATGTTTATCGTGCTGAGCGCGAGTATATTACGTGACTGGCGTCTGTATGATACCATTTGCGTTTTTGTTTCACGGCCATATCTGTGCCCGCTTCCTAACGTTCGGCGCAAGGGTACGTGATGAAGCCACCGGCCAAGTCTGGGCGCGCTTCGCCGCGGTAGTCTAGTGACTAAGGTACTCGGCTGCTTACCCGCAGATCGCGGGATTGAATCCCGGCTGCGGTGGATGCATTTCTGATGGAGGCGAAAATGCTGTAGGCCCGTATGCTAAGATTTCAGTGCACGTTAAAGAACCCCAGGTGGTCGGAATTTCCGGAGCCCTCCACTACAGGGCGTCTCTCATAATTATGTGGTGGTTTTGGGACGTTAAACCCCACACGTTAATCAAGTCTGGGCGCACCATTGAACGTAGCCGGCGCCCGCTTATCGCAAGTCCATACAAAAACAAAAGCATCTGCCCCCCTTACCTCTCTTCATCTTACAGAGGATTGATTGATTGATGTGTAGGGTTTAACGTCCCGAAACCACCATATGATTATGCGAGACGCCATAGTGGAGGGTACTTGGAACCGCTCCAACACCTGCGGAGAGGGGAACGCGTTGCGGGGCTTTTGTACGGACGCACGTATGTACGGCGTTACACACATGACATGAGTCTAAGAGGTGCTTCTCATTTAATAGTGTAACGAAAACTGGCCAGCAAAAAAATCATGGAAGGGAGGCTGCCCGCACAGTGTACTGTCACAGGTGGTTTACGACAGGCTCATGCGCGCTTCTCCCCATCCATCTTTCTCTCTGTCAGATCTGGCCCGCTTGTCTTCATTGTCTTCTTTGGAGCGGCGGAGTGCACTGACCTTTCCTTTATGACGCGCGCGCAGTAGGCAGGCCATTTCGTACGAACGCCGGCCGCGTCTTCGCTTCATCCTCGAGTGCGTGTGCTTCCGTCGTCGCGCGTGTTAAGTGGCTCCGTTCAGCGGACGCTGAAGTGGCTCGTTGCACCGAAAGCATTTGGCTGTTCCCTCCGCTCCCACATGGGTGCCACTCGCCCTCTTCCTCCTGCGATGCCCATTCCGTCCAGAGCTCGGAGGCTATAGCTTTCCGCCTTTAACGGCGCATGAGAGTGTCGTCGTCCAGCCAACGCGCCTCTTTTTCGACGCAGTGGTGCTTCGGAAGCCACGCGCCGACGGTACCCCCTCGACAGGCGCGAGCGTGCCTCCATCAAAAGATCGTCGGCGTGAGATGGAGCTGCGGAGATTTCCGACACAGAGCGAACTACACCGGCGGCCCACGGAAGGAACATTTCGTTCAGAACTAGGGCGCTGGGTCTTTGTGCAGTGCGTTTGCGCGAAGGAGAGACGAAGCGGCGTCGGGAAGTCGTGTAACCTTGCCCAGGCGCTGTGCTTTGCGCTTCCCGTCGGTTCTTTGGCCCTTCTTTGGATTACCTCTATATAGTCCCCTGGACTCATCTAGAGAACCCGCCGCGTGCCTGCATTCTAGTCAGTCAAGAGGAGCCGCAAGAAAAGTTTTCATTGGCGATCGTCATACTACAAGTAATATCTGCTGCTAAAAACCAACAAAAAACAACAAAAGCAAACAAAGGCGATGTCGCGTCGTGTCGTTTGCCCTGCTAATCACTAGTGCGAGCGCAGTAATTCCGAACGCCCATTGGAGATGTTACGCGGTAGCTGCTGATGAACGACATGGTCGGGCTGATTGGCTTGGGCTGCTGCTACGGCTACGCAATGACGCACTTCGGTGTCGTTAGTACTCGCAGCTTCGGTATCGCATAACTGATTAGTCCCAAAATTTCGCGACTTGTCCATTAACGCGTCGGTTGTGAACTTGCAAGCTTGATCTCTTGGGTTGTATATGTACGCAACTCTTGAATAAAGACTCAAGAGTTGGTGGGGATAGAAACACGCACCTTGAATTTCGAAAAACAAAATCGGTCTCCCTGAAAGGGCGAATCGGTTAACGTAATGCCTTAATGTTATTTTTATTTACAAATACTGCCTTCTAAGTTTTCGGGACATAGCAGGTGTAAATACAAATGTTAAGCACCTTGGAAAAATATAATTGAACAAAATACATGTATACGCAATTCTTTTTTCTAGTTGCTCAGCATCGAGTCTGCGCAGATACCAATCAAGCTCATTCTGAAAATAGATGCTCTGCAGAAAATAAAAATAAAAAACAAACAAAAACAATGCTGATTAATCTAACGGGTCAATATTTAAATAATAAAATCGCTGGTTCCAGCGTTCAGGTGATGCAACGAAGGATATGGGATGCAAGAACACTCGAATTGAATGTGAGCTAACGCATTTATGCAGGAGGATGGCACGATAAAACATCAGCATGCGAAGTAGGCGAGAAACGCTGGTAATGACGTAATATAAACAGAAGTGCTTTTTTTATTTTCAACATATTCTAACAAAGTTGTGTCATGTTTGTGGTGAGGTGACCAAACAACCAACGCATACTCGAGTATCGCCAAAGTCTTCTTGTGCGCTGTCAGTCAGCATTCCTTTCTTGATACGCCAAGGTTTTCGAAGAGCTCAGAGTTGCAGATTGTTTTTACATGCTTGCGCCATTTTAAATTTCCCGTCAGAGTTATAGCAATGTATTTAAACTATATAACATCTACTAGACATACAGGGTAATTAGTATATGTAAAATGAAATGGCTGCTGCTTATATAAAAGGTCGTGGCTACAGTCTCTTTGAAGTTTGCCATGCTCCACAAAACGCTGAAAAAAAAAACACTATCCACAGCATGCTCATCTTGAGTATTAAAGATTGTTCTACCGATAACGCTGTTTTCTGCATGCATTCTAGGTTTAATTTGAGTATCAACGATAATTTGTTCTCCGTAATTTATACATATAATAAACAAAAGCGGACCAAGAACGAGTCTTGAGGCCCCTTCCTGGTTTGATATATACGTCAGATGACTTCGCGTGGTTATAAGCGTAACAAATTTTGACCATGGCAGCAAGTGATATGCTATCCAATCAACCAACTTCTCGTTGGCAAAAGATTTGTGAAAAAGTTGAAGGTTTATCATTGCTAACCATGTCAAAGACCTTTGAATGGTCAATAAATATGACATCAATCTGTTTTCGGTCATTAAGTGAAGAAGCAATGTCGTGCATAAATTGAAGCAACTGTGTAACAGAATAGCCAGCACAAGAGCCGTGCTGTGATTGTGAAATTATATTGCGTCTTTTTAGGTATTCTACATTGTACTTGTTCATGCTCGAAAAGTTTAGAGCAGGTAGAAAGCAAAAATATCGACGTATAATTTGGCATTATTTGCTCGTTTTCGGACTTAAATGCGGACACGACGTTTACTAATTTGCAGAGCTGGGGAACTTCTGCAGAGATTATTGATTTTTTAAAATATTACAGTAAGATAGTCAGCACAGCATTCTGAATACAACTTTGGAATCGTTTTTGGAATACCGTCTTTGTCAGGTCGTTTCGAAACCTCAAGCTTTATTGTAAGGTTATGGACACTAGAGGGGCTTAATTTAAGATTACAAAGAGCAGGTATTTTGCTGCTCGTTGAAAATGAAAAAGTGATGGCGTTATCAGTATAAATAACAGATTTGAAGTAATTAAAAAAGTCACTTGCTATAGCTTGAAGATTTGAGGAGGATGGACCATCAAGAATAAAGGACAAGTGCATAGTCGGTGCAGGACTAATCGACCTCTAGAACCTAGATGAATTTTTTTTCATAAATGTAGCGAAGGCACTGCTAAAGTAGTAGTTCTTAGCCTCTTTCATTTAGCTTCAAATTTACTTTTCAATGCATTAAATGAAGGGGTATTATCATTACAGTTGAAATAAGGATTCTTACGTAAGCGCTTTATTTGACGAGGGAGATGAATTGTATTTTTATGGCACCGTGAGTATCTTGGGTTCCATTTAATATAATTTCGAGGCCCATATTTTCATAGGAATTCACGCACAATGTGAGTATCTTGGGTTCCATTTAATATAATTTCGAGGCCCATATTTTCATAGGAATTCACGCACAATGTCACGAAACTTAAGAATGAGGACATCTACTCTGCAAAATTCGGTACAAGATTCGAACTCTAAGAAAGATCAAAACAGTTTTGATCTCAGGTTTTTGAGGGGAACACGCTAAATTTGAGGCGACTTCAACAGTTTTATGGTCAGAAAACCCTTCAACGACTTCTCATTTTGCACCGTGTGATGTGAGCACGCAGCCCCATATAACAAACTTAGGCTGCAGCTAATTTTTTTTTTGTCTGATCTCGCGAAACTGCAAAACGCTGGTGTATGGGAGTATGGCCGGTTCCGTGAAAAGAGCAGTGTTTGTGCAGTGATCTCATATTCCGTAGAAGGGTACATGAGCCGCTCGCTGATGCTTGCTGAAATAGAGCGCGCTAGTACTCGTGACCGCGCCTTGATATTCGAAGTTCACTGTTGCGGATCGAACACGTAGCATCTGAGTATCTTTCGTACTCCTCCATCTAGCAAGACACTGGTAGGGCTTCCTTTCAGGTTGAGGAGCAATCGACGACAGGCATATCGCACGCGGAGTGGTGTTATAGGCGCATGCGAACTCTCCGCGATGGAGATGGGCACCTCGTTTCATCTATGCTTCAGCAGTGTTCGTCGCTAGTGCTCGCGAGATTTCGTCCGTGGGTTTAGCATACAAGTGTGCGGACAAAAAATGTTAATTTCGACTTTATACGAAACATGACAGCGACAATGAAGCCTGCACAATGTGTCCATCTGTTTCTTCTCGCAATAAAAAAACTACAAAAACTGTCGCAGCGGACTGACCTTTTAATGTAGGGCTGCGTCGTCTTCGCTGTGAAGACTCCGTCCGTGAAGAAAGGAATAATTCGGAGCCTCATCCTTTGATTTAGTTCTCCGTTATATACACTCTACTACTTCCTTCACTACAATTCTTGCAGGCTATATCTCTTCTACGTTTTTGTCTTCACAAATCACGCGTAGCGCTAAGCGTTGAGCTTATTAGGATTTGGAGCTTGTCGACTGCATGCACTCTTTTTATTTCCACTTTCACAATCGGAAACGCACGAAATGCAGCGAAATCACAAGTTCATCGCGCGTAATGCTCATTCGAGACGCGAGGAAGAACGGGGGAGGGGGTGTTGCATGATAAAGCAGGGTAGAAAACAACTTACAACTTGTATTTATTACACATATGGATCATTCGATAGATGTGCCCTAATAATGTCATGTAAGTCACCGTTCTGGCGTCGCGAAGAGAGCCAAAAGAGAATAACAAGCTTGATTGCGTATCTTCAGAAGCTGTATTAGGCTCATAATATTGCTACGTGCCAGTGCATGGAGCTGAAGAAGACGAAGCAGATAGACTGGCACGAGCTAATCTGTGTGGCTGGCGCTGCTCGCCTAACCGTCTGTAAATACATCGGTGACTACCCCTCTGAGTCAGTCTCCTTCACGTAACATATTTGGTGGAGTTGTGCGATCCCCGTCCTCGCCACGGAACTCCGAAGCGGACGCTCACTCGCGGCTTACAACATGACCACCCAAGACTCGGCTACATCCTCTCCGGTCGCTCCCCCTTCTGCCCGACCTGTCAACCCAGCGCCCGCAACAACATTCGTGACGCTTCCCGCGCTCAAGGACCCCGGCGTGTTCTCGGGCAGCGAGGGTTCCGACGTCGACCAGTGGCTACGCCTCTACGAACGCGTCAGCGCCACTTACAGGTGGGATCCCACTCTTATGCTGGCAAACGTCATCTTTTATCTCGACGGAACACCTCGTGTTTGGTTTGATAACCACGAGCATGACATAACAAGCTGGGACAGCTTCAAGGCAAAGATCCGTGAGCTTTTTGGCAACATCTCTGGTCGTCGTGAAGCTGCGAAAAATGAGTTGTCGACTCGCGCACAATCTTCCACGGAGCCCTACATCGGTTATATTCAGGCTGTCCTTTCACTATGCCGCCAAGCTGACGAAAATATGTCTGAACCTGAAAAAGTTGCCCATATCCTAAAGGGTATCGCCGACGATGCGTTCAACTTGTTGGTATTCAACAATGTGTCGTCTGTTGATGCCATCATTCAAGAATGCCGCCGGTTCCAACAAGCTAAAAGCAGACGCATCTCCCATCAGTTCCAGCGCCTCCCGAACACCACTGCGACGTCCTCATGTCTCGACACATATCATCCACCAGACAACTGTGACAACTTGACGCGAATCGTCAGGCGGGAGCTTGAAGCGGCTGCTCCAGCTAAGGTGGGAACAACGTCCCCTGACCCCTCTCCGCCAATTACGTTGCCTCTCATTCAAGCAGTCGTCCGGCAGGAAATCGCCAGCTTGGGAATTCACTCTATCTCACCGCCTACCCGCACCGACTACCAGCCCCGATACACGCCTGCACGTCCCTTCCCGACCGGCTCTCCCTCAACGTTCCGTAATCCGTCCGCATGGCGAACACAAGATGACAAGCCGATATGCTTCTTGTGTCACAGAATCGGGCACATTTCTCGCCATTGCAGAAGTCGCTGGGGTCCTCCTGCACAACCGTCCTCTCGTCCCTTATATGCACGTCCTGCCTATCGCCATGAGACCAACCGCGACCATTTTGCCCAGGAACCTGCTTCTGAACGCCGCTACTCCCGCTCTCCATCCCCCCAACGTCGCCAGTCTCGTTCTCCACAGCCCCGCCGACCATCTTCCCCCGCCTTCCCACGAGGTTCTCCGACGGAAAACTAAGCGTTGCAGCCCCCGGAGGTGGCGCTGCATCGCTCGGACTGACCGAAAATCCTCTTTTGACGATACCGACAAAACGGAACCTCATAGACGTACAAGTAGACGGCCTACATGTCACTGCTCTTGTCGACACCGGCGCCCAACTTTCCGTGATGACGAGTGATTTTCGCCGCAAGCTCAAGAAGGTTCTCACACCTGCGACCACCCAGTTCGTCCGTGTTGCGGATGGTGGCATAGCATCGATCGTTGGAATGTGCTCCGCTCGTGTGAGCATTGCGGATCGACACACAGTTGTTCTCTTCACCGTCCTTGATAAATGCCCCCACGACGTAATCTTAGGCCTCGACTTCCTATCCGCGCAATCTGCCCTCATAGACTGTTCAACCAGTACGCTCCGTCTACACTTGCCCGCAACAGAACCTCTTACACAACGGCCGAGTCGCCTCTGCACAACGGGACACGCGCGCCTCCCTCCACAGACACTGACCTACATAGAGCTCGTCTCAATACCACCAGTTCCCGACGGTGACTATGTTCTGACCCCTATTACCGATGTTCTCATAAGCCGTGGCATTACATTACCGCACACCATTCTGTCCGTCGCAGGAAATTCTACGTGCCTCCCAGTTGTCAACTTTAGCTTGACACCTCAAGTTTTGCCGCAAGGGATGTCTTTAGCGTTGCTCTGCACCTTAGAAGACAATGCGGTAGATGTTTTCGCGATGGCCGCCCCTTCTGAACCCCACGCTCAACATCAGTCTGCCACTTGCTCCGACAGCGCTATTACTTCGATGATCGCTTCCAACTTAACACCGCAGCAGACTGATGAGCTCCACCGGGTTCTGCTGTCCTACATCGACGTATTTGACATCAGCGGCCGTCCGTTGGGGAAAGCTACCGGTATGAGCCACCGCATAAACACTGGTAATGAGCATCCTATTCATAGGCGCCCATATCGGGTGTCGGCGGCCGAGCGTCACATCATCCAAAGTGAGGTCGACAAAATGCTCGCCAAGGACATCATTGAGCCATCTTGCAGTCCTTGGGCTTCTCCTGTAGTGCTAGTCCGCAAGAAAGACGGTGCATGGCGTTTCTGTGTGGATTATCGACGCCTAAACAAAATTACCAAAAAAGACGTCTACCCTCTGCCACGAATAGATGATGCGCTTGATTGCCTCTATGGGTCCCACTATTTTTCCTCCATAGACCTTCGTTCCGGCTACTGGCAGATAGAGGTAGATGAAATGGACCGTGAAAAGACGGCATTCATCACCCCCGATGGCCTATATCAGTTCAAGGTCATGCCCTTCGGCCTTTGTAACGCTCCAGCCACTTTCGAACGAATGATGGACTCCCTGCTCAGAGGATTCAAATGGTCCACATGTTTGTGCTACTTGGACGACGTCATCGTCTTTTCACCAACGTTTGAAACTCACATAGAGCGCCTCTCAGCCATCCTGGGAATCTTCCGTCGCGCTGGCCTGCAGCTCAACTCGTCCAAATGTCACTTTGGACGCCATCAAATCACAGTGCTTGGCCATTTAGTAGACGCCAACGGTGTACAACCAGACCCGGCAAAAATCAGCGCCGTCAAAAACTTTCCTGTACCACGATCTGCGAAGGATGTACGCAGCTTTATCGGACTATGCTCCTACTTCCGACGCTTCGTGAAAAATTTTGCGCACATAGCGAGGCCGCTTACGCAGCTCCTCAAGAAAGAAGTCCCGTTTTCATGGGGCTCCGAAGAGGCTTCTGCGTTCTCGACTCTCGTCGCTCTTCTCACTACCCCTCCGATTCTGGCACACTTCAACCCTGCTGCCCCTACGGAAATCCGTACAGATGCAAGTGGGCATGGCATTGGTGCAGTGCTGGCTCAGAAACAACATGGCCATGATTGCGTTATTGCATATGCCAGCCGCCTCCTATCCGCCCCTGAACGTAACTATTCGATAACAGAGCGTGAGTGCTTGGCTCTTGTATGGGCGGTAGCGAAATTTCGACCTTATCTATAGGGACGCCCATTTTCGGTAGTTACCGACCACCACGCACTCTGCTGGCTGAACTCTCTGAAAGATCCATCAGGCCGCCTTGGTCGCTGGGCTTTGCGCCTGCAAGAGTTTTCCTATTCGGTGGTCTACAAATCTGGCCACCTACACCGTGATGCCGATTGCCTCTCCCGGTACCCTGTCGACGATCCTGAGGACACTGACGAGCCCACGGAGAACTCTATCTTGTCAGTGTCCGACTTCCTTAATATTGGGGAAGAACAGAAGCGTGATCCAGAGCTGCTTGACATCATCAGCCGTATGGAATCCTCCACAAATGATGCTTCCGTCCGCTACTTTGTCATTCAAAAAGGTGTGCTATACCGTCGCAATTTCCGACTAGACGGGCCCGACCTTCTCATTGTTGTGCCTAAGCATTTGCGCCGCTGTGTTCTCACCGAACTTCACGACGCTCCCACGGCTGGACACCTTGGCGTATCCCGCACGTACGAGCGCGTCCGGCGCCGTTTTTTCTGGCCAGGCCTTGCTCGTTCGGTACGCCGATACGTCGCCACATGTGACCTATGCCAACGTCGTAAGACACCATCACTGCTACCCGCTGGCCATCTTCAACCAATTGACATACCCGCGGAACCATTTTACCGTGTTGGGTTAGACCTCCTTGGTCCTTTTCCCACATCAACATTGGGAAACAAATGGATAGCCGTTATCACAGACTACGCTACACGCTACGCTATTACGCGAGCTCTACCGACCAGCTGTGCAACCGACGTCGCTGACTTCTTGTTACGGGACGTTATATTGATTCACGGTGCGCCGAGACAGCTTCTCACAGACCGTGGCCGTACATTTTTATCCCAAGTCATCGCCGACATTCTGCGTTCTTGTTCGACGCAACACACACTGACAACCGCTTACCACCCTCAAACAAACGGCCTTACGGAACGATTTAACCGCACTTTAACAAATATGCTCGCTATGTACGTGTCGCCCGACCACCGAGACTGGGACCTTGCCTTACCCTACGCAACTTTCGCGTATAATTCATCCCGTCACGACACAGCGGGCTTTTCGCCGTTCTACTTATTGTACGGAAGAGAGCCGACTTTACCACTGGACACAGTCATCTCAGCTCACACCTCGTCCACCAGCGAGTATGCCCGCGACGCGATTGCGCGAGCCGATCATGCCCGTCAGCTCACTCGCGCTCGGCTGATGGCGTCGCAAACCAACCAATGCCGTCGGTACGATGCGGAACATAGAGACGTACATTTCGCTCCCGGTACCCTCGTTTTACTCTGGTCCCCTCATCGTCGGCTGGGCCTATCCGAAAAACTTCTGTCTCATTACACGGGACCCTATCGTATATTGCGTCAAGTAACACCTGTCACCTACGAGATCAGCCCCATCTGCCCATCATCATCTACTATGCGGCCCAGTGATATCGTACACGTCTCGCGGATCAAGCCCTACAATAATGCGTCAGATAACGACCTTTAAAGCACCGGGACGGTGCCTCCGCCGCCGGGGGTCATGCTACGTGCCAGTGCATGGAGCTGAAGAAGACGAAGCAGATAGACTGGCACGAGCTAATCTGTGTGGCTGGCGCTGCTCGCCTAACCGTCTGTAAATACATCGGTGACTACCCCTCTGAGTCAGTCTCCTTCACGTAACAATATAGACAGGGAATGCAGACACGGACAGAGGAGAGAAGTCAATACACCGGAAACGCCACTCTGAAAATTTTTTAAAGCGGCCCCGCCACGGTGGTCTAGTGGTAAGGTATACTCGTCTGCTGACTCGCAGGTCGCGGAATGGAATCCCGGGTGCGGCGGCTACATTTCCGATGGATGCGAAAATGCTGTAGGGCCGTGTGCTCAGACTTGGGTGAACGTTAAAGAACCCCACGTGGTCGAAATTTCCAAAGCTATCCCCTCTACGGCGTCTCTCATAATCATGTGGCGATTTGGGACGTTAAACCTCACGTATTAAAATAAAAAAAAATCTTTAAGCTACAGAAAAGAAGGTGAAGTTATGTATTATATGCCCAGATTCCCTCCCCTCTTGTATTGAAATAAGACAAACGGTGGCGCGCCGCAAATTTCGAGGCCCATATTTCCATAGGTATTCACGCACAATGTAAGGAACCTAAGAAGGAAAGCATCTACTCTGCAAAATTGCCACGTATCATATGCGCAGCGGCGGTGGCGTAGTTTCTCTCGAATCTATGGCGGTGGCGCGAACAGCTTGAGCGAAAACGGGCGGCGGCTGATACTATGTGATCTCTGCAGCTTCGCGGTGCCGAAAAAGTTTCCTACTCCCCTACGGCTGTCGTGCGTATATTTACTTGGAATAAATACCCGAGGGCATCGCTTTCGCATGTGCCACACCAGCTCGGGCGAGCATGCTGCCTAGAAAGGAAAGAGTAGCGGACCGGCAGAGCCTCGTCCAGTAAATTGTATGCGATATCCACAAAAAAGCAAGCATTTCGGCCCGCCTTTGCTGTAGCAGGGCGCGGGACTCGCCACTGAGGAACGAGTAACTCGGGCCTTCTGAGGGGCCGAAGTCGCTGATTTGATTGACCGCGCCAGTGCGACCGGAGTGGTCTTTGGGTAGTCCTTGCACGCCTTCGCGTGTCTGTGGCCTTGTTCTCGCCTCAACTGCGAATGGTCGGCTCCTCGGCACTTCGGTGCGTTGCTCGTCGCTGAGCATCTCCGATCGAGGCACGCGGGCCAGCTTAGCTCCGGCGGGCGCCCATCGAGGAGGCGCCGTCGAGGATCTGTTTGCGTTCTCACGTCCCGCACGCAATCGGATTACTGCGCCCGCCGCCATCTGCTCCTCCGTTCGGCGCGATACTGTTTTCTTCCTCGACTGCATATACATAATCGCGTCCTTCTGGACTTGATTATCTCGTTTGCTTCGCCGCTGTGGTATAAAGTCTTTCCGACGGCGATATGTTGTCGTTGTGCCCGCGACTGCGATGCGCATATGTCGCGGGGTCTCCAATTCCTGCTGGCGCGTTGCTGCTTAAAGGGGTCTCCCTGCTAATCTGGATCGGGCACAGGCCCCTTGCTAATCTGGACTTTGCTGATCTGGATCGGGCCAGCTGGAGAGGAACACAGGGGTTAGAATTGGGGCTCACACGTGTTTCATAAATATCGCGACTTGTCGAATTGTGGGAGTGACGGGGCGCTCTGCGGTCTTCTGAGGCGAACGGCATCCTCTATAAGTGGAGAAGTTGCGTATAAGTAGAACGCATCGTAATACTGAGTCTAAAATTACTTTGCCCGGCGCATCTGTAAACTACGGCAGTCCCCGCGTATTAGATCTCTCTCCTTGTGTGTATATACTCCTTACCCCCACCCCCGCCTTTGACCGTATACCGCTGTTAGAAGTCAGTAGCTCACGCTATAGACACATTGCAAAGGCTGTGACTGCGCTCCAGTGAGTGTAATTGGCAAATGAATAAAACCGAAAAGCACACCAAAGCGCCGTGTATGTGCACATGAGCGATTCCTCAGTTTTCTGTAGAGGTAAATAATTTGCATTTTGATATAGCTGGGGCACACGTTGTGTTGATTTTTTGGTGTTTCATGGCAGTGCGATTTTTGTACGTACCACATTGACTCGTTTAATACTTTGTATACCCTTCGGTTTGCAACTTTGATAGGGATCAGATGACCTATTTACGCCTGTGCTGCATGCTGATTCGCGTGTGTGGGAATTCTTCAGCGAACACTCGGTTGTAAGTCCAGCACTTACTTGTCCTGTTTATTTGTTTTCCCCTTCGCTCTCTTTCTTTCTTTTTTTTTCTTCTCTGTGCTTCCTTTTCCAATTACTGTTCAACTCGCCCGGCAATGTAACTAAGAAGTGTGGCAGCTTGGGCTAGTTGGTATGGCATGACGATAGTTATAGCGCGAGAACAAAACTGTGTCGTCGTTTTGTTCTCGCGCTATAACTATCGTCGCCCGGCAAGCTAAGTTGTAGACAATGATTATCTGTATGTAATAATAGCTCGGGTTTTGCTTCCCAAAACCACGAGATGATTATAAAAAGACTGCGTCGTGGAGGGCTCCGGAAATTCCAAACACCCGGTGTTCTTTGACGTGCGCTTTAACATCGCACAGTACATACACGGTCCTCAAGAATTTCACTCTCCTTCATCGAAGTGCGGCCCTCACTGCCGGGATCGACCCCACGACCTTCCTGTGCGAGCCCCGTATAGCCACTGTTCCACCGTAGCGGACAATGATTGTTTATGTGTTTTTTTTTATTTTAGCGAACAACTGTTTACTACTGCTATATATTCAGTGTGCGGGCGGTGTTTTTGGTAATCAAAGCATTTGATTGTATTCTCCGTGCGGTGACATAGCGAAGCGCTGACGCCTGCTCCTTTATGATGAGAGATATGTCAATTTTTGTGTGCGTATATATGTAAATGATAACAATATCTGGAGACGTTAAGTTTACGTATAGTATGACGATACTATACACCACGAAAGTGGAGCGTACTGGGCATCCTTTTTCGGGGAGAAGTGGTGGATTGGTGGGGGGGGGGGGAGCAGCGAGGGGGTATGACTTTGTACAGATTTCTGTCTCCTGACGACGTGACTGATTAGTCCTTATTTTGAGATTTTGTTTTTCGTCGTACGTGCCCTTCTAGACTTATTGTATGCGCAAGGTCGCGGCAGTATAGTAACAATAGCTCTTCGCACGATTTACCCTCTGTTCTGGCTCGGCGCACTGATAAAAATGATTCACCTAAGCTCCACGCGGCATTCTAAAGTTTCTATAGAGAATCGCAAAAGACGTTTTTCGTTCATAATTGTTCTAAAAAACAAATTTAATATTTAGTAGAAATGTATAGGATGCACGAGTTTCAGAAAACGAAAAAAAAATGCAGACGCAGTGCCTTTTTGATAGGCGTTCTTCGGAAATATTTACGACATGGTATTTTTTAACCGGCACCTAAATCCAAGTACTACATGGACATCTAACATTTCGCCGCAATAAAAAAGCGGTCGCCGAGGTCGGGATTCGATCCCGCATCCTTATATGGTTAGTGGTCGAGCACCATACCATTATCTCACCGCGGCGGGTCCAGCAATTATGTTTGAGGGAAATTAGGGGAGGAGTGGCAAGCCTTTGCCAAGTTCTCTGTATACAGGTAAATTTACGAAAACGGGCCGAAACTTGTGCTGCGCAACTTAAGTAGACGGTTTACGCGTAGTATCACTGCGGTGACCGAACCTCTGGAACGAGCGGCTGCTAGTACACAGCGTATTTCTAGGATCCATCAGCGCTTTCGATTGGCACGCGGAAGTACTTTCACGTTAGAAAAACTGAAAAAAAAAAGACGATAAACACTGATTTCGCTTTCGATCTCGACTGTAACACGCACACAAATTTGAAGGCTACGCGTAGCGAGAAAAATAAAGAAGAAAAATGTGTGTTAGAATCGTGTACCTAAGTGCGGTGCGTATACACTAAAAGAGCGATAAGCGTTGGCGTGGTTAGCGCGGGCCGTTGTCGTGTTCGTGCTCGCGCCGGGATGGCCCCAAACGCCGGGTTGCATTGTATGTACAAACGCTGCAGGCGCATATATTGCCACCTTCCGATTTGGGCCCGCTCCTTCCGGCGCTTCATTTCGGTTGCACGTGCACTGCGTAGCTCCTCCGGGAGGCGTTTTTTGCCGATCGTCCGTAAGGGCGCCGAGCCACTCATGGCACTCCGGGGAGCGATGTGTACAGACCGTCGTCCTTCGTGGCGTCGCGACCCATTTGGCGGGTGTTGCCGTTGCGAGAAAACGAACAACCATGACTTTTTGCGAATCTGGCACAAGCGGGTCCCGCTCTTCTTTCTGCCGTGACCTGTGCGCGGCATTTCATTCTGACCAAGCGTCATTGGGAGATCCTGAGCTTATATATAAGTCGGGCGCGTTATTTCTGCCCAAGCGTTCCAAACAAGGGTGATGATTTTTCGGGTGTGTGCCATTTAGTATAGAACACTTCTTGGTTTTAAGCGAGAGAGAGCGAGATAGTACAGCAAGTTGCGCATGCTCACATCACCAGCAGCGTACAGCGGCGGTGTTTCTGCGTGGACCACGTTATACACACCTCGACAATCTTTTATAGTTGGCGCACATTGGGGGTGCTAACAACCCCTGTAAAGTAGTTTGCGCCTCGTGGCGCTCGTGTTTCGCGCATAAGCCGCATTTCGGGTTCACAACTGCCGAGAAGTAGGTGGCGTTGTGCTGGCGAGCGTTTGTTACCATCATCATCGTCATCATCATTGTTAGATCGGTAGCGCCGGCGGTGACACCTGGCGGCAAGCGCGGCACCGCGGGCCGTCTGCCGGGGGCCCCTGTGGTGTGTCAAACGCTGGCGCTGCGCCTTGTGTTTGTAATGTTAGTGAGTGTTGCGTAATTATGTGTAAGGTTGTTTTAACGAATGAATCACAATTGATGTTATAATTATTCGGCTGATGATATCGTCGTTCTAAAAGTAGTTAAATAAATGTGTGTTGTTTTGTTTCGTTGGTATACGGCGTCTATACTGTGTCCGTTCACCCCAAGGGCGTGGCGCTCGCTCTCCATTTCGAGACCCCACAGCACTAAGCGTGACATCGCTGACGAACCGTCGCATTTGTGTTATCCGTCGCATCTTGTCCGAGGTATACGCGATTTCCCGCCTCCGTGGTATAGTGGATTCGGGGCTCGGCTGCTGGCCCGAAATTCGCGGACTCTAGTGCTATAGGCTATGGGCAATGTGCAATGGCAGTGCGCATTAAAGGACACCAGATGGTCGAAATTTACGGAGCCCGCTACCAACAGCGAGCTTCGTAGGCATACATACCATCGTTTCGGGACGCAAAAGCGCAGATGTTTATACTACTACTATTATTATTATTATTATTATTATTATTATTATTATTATTATTATTATTAATATCATCGAGTGATTCACACCGTGTTGTAAATGAAACGGCTCGGCCAATATGCGACCTTATACAGACGGATCTACCGTTAAAAAGAACGCCTGCGTGCACAGCATGTTTGCATTTCGCCCTCCTACAAAAGCATAGTGGCTTATAGATTTGCATATGTAACCATTGGTGGCCGACAGTTCTTACTCTTCTTGACAGACTAGTGCCATGCATGAAGATTGTTTTCGCCTCCACCTACTGTTGGAGGGCCAGCAACATTAATGGTGTTCACTTCAGTGTGGTGGTGGTAGTGGTTAGAAGACGAGAAAAGGCACCTAATTTCTGCAACCCGGTTGGGAGCACGGCGCAGTGCCTATGTGTTCCCTTTGACAGTGGACCGTACTGTACACGGGTCATATGCTCCCCATCCTGTCTGCATCGCCGTAAAAGCGTGGGGTCGACTGATTCTTGTCTGACTTGACCGAACTATATAATCCTTACAGTCTGTACTGCTTAAACGAGGGATGTGCGGCAGGCCCGCGCATGCCGCAGTGTGTCGCTGTTTGTGTCAGCATGGCTATATAAGCTACCGTATACTCACGTAAGCAACGAGTACTGGCTGTTTTTATTAAACAGTAAAGTGAAGATTCCTCCCCTACCTGTCCTCGAAAACAGCTCAGTAAGTTCGACGAGTGTTATTCACTCAACTCTTGCTCGTAATGCTTTCGTGCCTCAGTTCCGACCTTTTCCTGTATACATTTTCAATGTGAAGAAATAATTTTAGAGATATAAAGAAAGCACCAGTTCAACGTTTTTTTAGTACATTGTTTCATAACGTTCAGTCTAAGACTCGAAGGTTTTCGTGAAAGGGGACCTTTAGTATCGAAACGAGTATAACGGTGATGCAGTTCTTTTTTTTTTGTTCTTGTTCTTGAAAGCGGTATTCTTTCGCAGCGAATTCGATTTCGACGGGCCGCTTCGCCGTGACCTGTAAACCAGATGTAGAATGGCTCCTAAGCTAAACAAAACAGCAACAAAAAAAAAGTTGGAACACGTGTGAACTCTATTGTATGCCAGTTTATTTAATGCCACTCAACAACGTCAAAAGTGATTCCTTCGGGCTTTTTTACAAAGTGGCAAGAATAAATAAATAAAAACCACCAGGCCTGTGCGGAACGTGCAGCACAATCACAACGGAAACTGGAAGAATGACGTTTCGGAGCCCTTTTTAAAATGTCACAGCTTCTAAAATGTCACAGCTTCTCAAGAACATCCGGAAATGTGTGATCGAGACGCTCCTGTGAAACGGCGACGCAGAGCCAAGAACGCTGGCGCCCCACTCTCCCGTTCGCTGGCTGGGTCCCTCTCAATGCGATGGGAGAAGTCGGTGAAGGGGAATGTCTGATGCCAACAGTTCCAGGGCGCAAAAAAAAAAAAATGCATTCGCATTTCCTCACGATTCCCTCCAGGGAGGTGGGGGCATTATTTTTTTGTGTTTTCATATATATATATATATATATATATATATATATATATATATATATATATATATATATATATATATATATATATATATATATATATATATATATATATATATACATACACACTTCTTTCCCTTATTTCATGAAACGGGGGTCTCGTACCGGCAGACTTGGTGTCATTAGGTTGTATACGAGGGACTATTAATCAGCTGCCCGCTCATAATAAGTTCACGTGCTACGTGACGCCAAACATGCGCATAAAAGAGTGTTTTCACACTCGTCGCTTTGCTTATAGATGGCGCTGACTGTCACTCCTACTTCTAAATTCACATATAAACACAAAAAGTGGATGGAGGGAAGGCCGCTGTGGTAGCTCAGTGGTTAGAGCATCGAACGCGTTATTCGAAGGTCGTAGGTTCGATTCCTGCTGACGGCTAGTTATTTTTTCATCCACATATATATATATATATATATATATATATATATATATATATATATATATATATATATATATATATATATATATATATATATATATATATATATATATATATATATACGGTGAATGACGGTGGCGGTGACGGCAAAAAACCAGCCGAGACTGTTTATATAATCGCTATCGCTATAAAACACTCTTATAGTAACTGCTATGCAAGCAAACTTGCAGGGTACCGACTACGCCAGTAACCATCATAATGTTTGTGTAGTAGGGATACAATCGCTTTGCCATCTTTCATCGTTATTCGGAGAAGCGTGGTACGTATTCGCTACACAGGTGTAAGGAATTTGGTTCATATTTCGATGCTGTGGCTGATGACGATGAAAAATTCCGCCTGAATATTTAGTGATGGGTTGGAATATTTGACGATCCACCCGTTATGAAATTCGCATTGTGTGACGCCTGGTTGTTATTTCGCTGTTCTAAAACGCTTTATTACACACATTAATGCGGTTCCGTACCCGACATTGAACATGCGCCTGCAAAGGGTCAGTTTGCAAAGGTGAATAGTGTTGGTAACCAAATTCTCACTTGTCCTCGTATGCAATGTTTACTAATAAAAGGAAATTGAAAGAGGCATGACTATCACCTTGAACAGAAAGAGTCGTGCATTCATATCATTTAAAAATTAATAAGTCATACAAGACGTTAATTTTTAATAGTTCATTTTTTTAATGCTTAGCTTCTTGCAGTGTGCATCTATCTACCCGATGGTTAGTTCGTCACGTTGTGATCGACGTAGCAGTGTGCGTGTGTGCCCTGAGGGTGTATTAAATAATAAACAACTTGTGTACAAAAGCTAAAAAGGGACGGAAGGCGAACGAAATCAGGCGCATGTTTTCGTGGGACATCGTGACATACACGCACGGATATCTGATTTTCTATGCTTAGCTCCTGGGCGTTTGCGATTCTTTCCTTCGGATGCTTTTCGGGTGCGATCGGGCACGCATTGAAGACTAAGTGGACACATGCTTGTGGTGTGGACACTGCGTGTCGGTGGCAAACACGGGACCGGCAGCAGCGCCCTCGCGTGTGTGGTAGACATGAGTGGTTACGAGGGAACTTCTGTTACTCCGCTGCCGCCACTGTGGGTGAAACGCTGGGCACTTTACAATGGAAGGGTGAAATTAAACCCGATTTAAATGGGTCTCGAGGGTGGCTTATAGATTTAGACCTTGAACGAAACGCAGGGGCAGTGGCAGCCCTGCAGGGTCAATGGGGAAAATATATGCGCATGCGTACTCGCTTTTCTACGAAGAGTTCTCCGATGCTAGCACCCATGTTTTGAACGATCAAAGTGACGTCAGCTGCATTTTTTCTGCAAACGTTTTCGAGTCCTCCCCGGACACCTTATAGGTGCTGCACGGAAATGCGATCATTTTTTTTTTGTTTGCACTTGTGAGGTATTTTTTAGTAACTCCTCTTTTCGGTTTCATGGAAGTAGAGCTTCCCGCCGTGATGACTGTGGCGCTGCAGATCAAGCATCTATTCTGTCAGCATGGCAATGATGGTTGAAATACATGCATTATTTGTCTAAACTTATTAGTTATGTGTCGAGCGGCTATGTGAGCGACCAAACTTGTTTTGTTTTAACACAATGTTGCTTTACAACCGCGAGAGGTAGTTTACGCTGGCTATATGCGTGAATGTACGTACGCATTCACCTGCCTTATCCTTTTAGAAAAGCGTAGGAGTGTTTCGAAAACTCAGAACGTAAAGGTTTCAAAGCACTGTAATGAACAGTGACAATGAAGGACTTCTGAACCCCAAGTTGCGGCAGATCGGCGTTTTACCATGGTTTCCAAATGGCTGCAGGTTGACCATTCCCACTATTAGTAAAACACGAAACTTTGACTGGTATATAGCGGTAAATTATATTTCAAGTATCGTTCAACAAGGTTGTATGCTGTCAGCCCTAGCTGGCGAATGTTCCGCTTAACCTCCAACGGCTGTTTCGTTATCTTCGATCGGGTTTCCGCATCCTGCTTCGATCATCGTGTGGTTTTTGTTTCCCGGACGGCATGCCCGGGAAACAAAGAACCGCGCCTCCATGCAAGGTGGCAGCTATGCTATGGCTTGTGAGGAAAGGGTTAGATGGAAACGTGTAGAGACAGTGCCACCGGATATCGTCGCGTAAGTGACAGCTACTTAACAGCCAACGGTCCCGAAAAAAATAATAAAAAGGGTGCTGAAAACAGCCATTGCATGTTTAGGGTAACGTTAATGTGGGGTATTTCAACAGTTTCTAGAAGTGTCTTTACTGACACTTGCGTTTGGTGCATGTACGTGTTTACGAGGGCACCAAATACGCTGTTCGCGTCATTCAAAAAAAAAAAAAAAAAAGCCAGGCTTGCGCGGAAGGCGCAGCACAGTCACAGCAAAAGCTAGAAGAGCGACATTTCAGAGCCTTTTTCAGACACTTATTGGGCAACTGCTGCAAGGACACTTGCTTGATGCCCATTACGGCAATAATAATAAGTTTTTTTTCGGTAGTATAGGCTGGCATTCGCTATACGCTATTTTTCGTCACTCTTCTGAGAAGCGTGGTATCCGCTAAACATTTGCAAAGAATTTTGCGCTTATTCTTCATGCAGTGGCTGATGACGATGAGGAATTGTGGCTGAAGTGGGTATGCGCCATAGTTTATGGGGGAACAAGCTTTTGTAAGGG
Organism: Rhipicephalus microplus; assembly: GCF_013339725.1. Lineage (NCBI taxonomy): Eukaryota > Metazoa > Arthropoda > Arachnida > Ixodida > Ixodidae > Rhipicephalus > Rhipicephalus microplus. The sequence goes on from NC_051166.1 coordinate 88,223,514, forward strand.
GTAGGAGCATTGGACGACCCGCTCGTTACGCTATTCGCATTGTGCGACGACTGGTTGGTATTTCGCTGTTGTAAAACGCTTTATCAGTAGTATTAACGCGATTGCTTTCCCGACATCAAGCCTGCCTAAGGCAAGTTTGCCAACAAGTCACAAGCACCGATGTGGCTCAGTGGTAGAATACTGCGCTGCACCCAGAGGACCCGGGTTCGAGCACTACTGTGTCTTTGGTGCTAGGTTTTTTCTAATTTTGCGTGACTTATAATTACGGACACCGGCGGCGGCGGACAACTGCAGCGTGACCCGGATTGTGATCTCATAACTGCTTTCGCTGTAAAAACAAAACAAAAAATACATTACAACATTAAAGTGAGTCTTGGCTGACACAATATTCTAACGAGAGGGGACGAGAAGATGTTTCGTAAAGAGACAAAAAAAAAAAAAAGCGCCAAAAGACAGTTCCCCAAAGTAAAGAAACGCACACGACCAGTGACCCACGGACATGGTATAGGCGAGATGAAGGCAATCTGATCGCACTTTGTGAAAGCGTATTTTATGGTTATATAGGACGAGCGTTTTGTTTGTCTTCTGGCAGCTGTTCTTCTCAGGAAAGCGTGCTGAGTGCAAGATCGATAAGTTTTTGGTTGCTCGCTTGGCCTCGCCACACAAATGGGTGCTCGTCACGTGACTACGAGCTGGGCAGTATGCGGCAGCTCGATACTGTTTGGGAAGAAAACTAGTTGTGTTTGGAGGAAGGGAAGAACAGCAAGAGAGGAGACAGGGAGGTCGACAAGGCACATGGCTGGTTTGCTACCCTACGCGAGGGGAATGGGGAGGGGGAGTATAAAGAGGAGTAAGAGAAGAGAAGGAGAAAAAAAATGGTCAGTCAATGGGCTGACGCGTGTGCAACGGTGGCACTATACAAAAGTCAAAGGCGTTCACAAAGGCTTGCATAAAGCGGAATTTCGACATGCCCATACGGCTCTATAGAGCGGCGCGTAAGTTGTCACCATCGAGATCGACAGTTATATAGCGGTATAACGAGAGTGTGCATATAGTGTAATACAACCACGGAGCCTAAAGAAAACGGTGCATATGGTAACCTCTCCAACGAATAGAGGTATTCGGAAACTGTGCTCTCGCTACTTTTCTATAAAAAATGTCCCGTCTATAGCGCAGAAGCAGTTCGTTACCGAAAAGTGCTAAGTGCGTGGAAATAACTCGATAAGAATAATATCTGGGGATTTACGTCGGAAAACCACGACATGATTACGAGGGCGCCGTGGTGGAGGGCCCCGGAAATTTTGCCTACCTGGTGTTCTGTCCTTTGTCGAAATGAGACCGCCGCGGCTGGGATCGAACCCGAGACCTTCGGCTCAGCAGCCGAGCATGCACTACCGCGGCGGTCAAGGTATGAGGATTATTGTTTAGCGGCAGAAACACACTGCAAAGCATGTCTCCCCTGCTCGCCCCTTTCCTTTTGTTTGGTAAGCGTGTGGTTCTGAAAGAACCGTATGAGGTTGAGTCTGGCAGGCCTGGCTAAATGTTCAAATAATTGGACATTGTCAATATAGCATAGTAGTCTCGAGTATTATAGTGTAACGTGGTGATCTCATTCGCTGCCATTATTACACCTAATGTTGCTATGTGGCCCAGGTAAGAAACGATGCCTCTCATGGCATAAGGCACCGTGATACGCAATATATCAGATTATGCGGCACATGTCTGCGTCTCTCGATGGTATTGACTTCCTCTGTCTTCGGTACTACGGATCAAGGACAACCCAGTGTAACTCCCAATGATACACATGCATGAACTGATCAAACACCCGTACCTGGAGCATTTGTTAAGTGCGTTTGTGCCGCTGCCTGTCACAGTATACGAATGTTGCTATTGCTACAGCAGCCGGTAGTGGATGACATCATAGGTCTGCGCGACGTCACTAATTCTTCCTGGAGTAATAACGTATACGATCCCATCTCGTCTCCTCTTTCCACGTTCAACGCATATGTGTGCTCCTTTTGCCACTTCGTGACTCATCAAGCCGCGCAAAGCTGAGCGCACCATCGAGAGCCTCTGTACGCGTACCAGTATTATCGCTGCTTTTAGATGTGCACACCTCTGCCGTTTGGATATTATGCTCTTGAGGTACTGTGCGATTTCAGCATGCACGTTAAAAAAACACTAGATGGTCGAAATTTTCGGAGCCCTCCACTGACCCTCCTAATCGTGTCGTGGTTTTCGAACGTTAGACTCTGGGTGTTATTATTATTATTATTATTATTATTATTATTAAGCTCTCGAGTGCGTAAGCGTTGCAGAGAGGTCCATATGGCAGTCTTAGTCAACCGCTGAGTGACGCCTCTGCGCAGGAGCCGATTGTAGAAGCACAACCGCCTCGATCGGCGTGTTTGCGCATATATCCAGGCGGCTGTGGTAGAAGTTTCAGGTTAGTCGACCCGGCGAAGCGCCAAGGTCTCGCCGTGGTACAGATATGGTACAATGATGCGTTCCCACCTCCAGATGCGTGCTTTCATTACTATACTGATAAAAGAAGCATGGCCATGGAGTCCCCCTTAGGCCGAAAGTGATGCCACCTGGTCGGGCTCGTGGATCGGACGAACGTGACTTCACTCGCCCCAGTCCGCGATTGACTGAAGATGACGTGGTGCGAGGTGGTATTAAAAGCCGGGCAACCACCCAGAGAAGAGTTGCATTATTGCCGCGGCTGCTGCGTACAATTTGGTTCTTCACTATTGCGTTTCGCTTGTATACCACGTGCATGGTGCCCTCAGAATGCTCTCAGAATTCAGCAGCGGGGCAGTCCCGCTCGTCATATTTGCTGATTGACTGATATGTGGGGTTGAACGTCCCAAAACCACCATTTGATTATGAGAGACGCCGTAGTGGAGGGCTCCGGAAATTTATACCACTTGGGGTTCTATAACGTGCACCCAAATCTGGGTACACGGGCCTACAACATTTCCGCCTCCATCGGAAATGCAGCCGACGCGGCCGGGATTCGATCCCGCGACCTGCGGGTCAGCAGCCGAGTACCTCAGCCACTAGAACACCGCGGCGGGGCCGTCATATTTGCTGATTCCTAATGCCTTGCATGCGAACCAAAGACAAAAGTATCAAAACTGCGACAACAACAACAAAAAATCCAGCTTGGCAATCTTTGGGTGTTTTCGGCTTGACGTAAGTCTCAAATCCACAGCCAAATCACTTGATCCCCGACTTTTACGGCTGCGTGCAATTATAACCCATGTTATAAATTCTTGGCTGTAAAAAACATCCATTTAGTTTATCTCACAGATGCTGGTATATTGCAAAGAGATACACGCTGCTAAGAAAAGCTGTTTATTGGTGAACGTTTCGATCGGACAAGTGACCGAAACGTGGACAAATAGTTTTTCAGAAGCATATGATCTTTTTCTATTTGTTTTACGGCAAAAATATCTTTTGATATATATTATGTCGTACATGAACTTCCAGATTCGTTGTTATGAGTCCCAAAATGTATTATACCGGGGCACAAAGAAAGAACAACGTAGTTTGTTTGAAAGAGTTTATACCATGCATGAAGGAGTGAACTTGCGGTCGGTCTTGCGGATTTGGGCTCGCAATGGCACAACCCTGGGTCAGCGACGACGTGAGAACGCTTGCACGCAACTCCAGTATGCTCGCTCGAATCCCCTCGTTGAATCCCCGCAGTGGCCGATAAAGCCGGCTCAACATCCGAGGCTTTGGGGCCCGGCTTCTGACCGGCATCGGAGCAATCTCGGTGAACTCGCGGTGCTGGCGGCAGCGGCTCTCGCGAAGATGCTGCATAAGAGAAGTGTGATTTAAGAGGGCGTATTATCTTTATGAGACGAAAGATCATGGTTTCGGCATTCTGAATGCCAATAGCCTCTTTTGTTTGCTACAGTGCCCCCAGGAAACGCACCAAAAGCAAAGCACGTGAACGAGCTACAGCGGTGCAGCTTATCCAGAGGCAATTTCGATTTCAGCTTTGCTGCAAATACCAATAAAGGAGACGTCCGAAGGGCTTTAGCTAAAGCAGTGGGAAGGCGGACGCCTGAGGGTATTTGCTTGTTTTGATGCAAAGTCCATATGTATAGCGAAGTTCGCCGAATACTTTAAACGTTCTGCCGCAGCAGTACGATATTGCTGATGTTTCATAAGGCAAAAGGTGTAGCGAAACGAAATGCTCGATAACGGAGTGAGCAGGCGCTTCTACGCGCCCCTCCCACACTCTCACACACACACACACACACACACACACACACACACACACACACACACACACACACACACACACACACACACACACACACACACACACACACACACACACACACACACACACACACACACACACACACACACACACACACACACACACACACACACACACGAACTATTTCTCTTTCTCTCTCTCTCTCACACACACACGCACACAAACTATTTCTGTTTCTATCTCTCTTTCTCTCTCTCTCTCTCTCTCACACACACAATTTCTCTCTCTCTCTCTCACGCACACAAACTATTTATCTCTCTCTCTCTCTCTCACGCACACAAACTATTTCTCTTTCTATCTCTCTTTCTCTCTCACTCTCTCTCACACACACACACTCACACACACTAAACCCGTGCAATCGTTCAGGCCCTTTCATATTGGCTGTGTGAGAAGGAAAGTAGCGCATGGGATGCATCGGTGACCAGCGAAGTATTCGTTAATCACAGCTGAAGAGAAGCCTGCTCAGAGGCAAAGAGTAGTCGATCGGTAAGGTTTGAACTTCCAAAAGGGGTTGGAACGCCTGGACTCGGGAAAAAGTTCTGGTAGAACATAAAGGACTGCTGATTAAGCATAACGCAGAGCATGAATTAAAATGCGGGTTATTATTTCGCGCGAATAAAAGGGGAAGATGTAGAGAGTCGAGCGAGAGAGGGGGGAGGGGACGAACTAAGTAATTGATCGAACCACCCTGAAGGGTTCTATTGTTTCCAAGAGGTGGTTTTCGGCGCAATTAAATGAGCTGCAGCGGCTCCAGCCTCTCGTATACATCTTTACCTGCGCGGGTTCGTGGGCGTCCCAGAATGGAGGCCGCGGCTTGGCGGAAGCGTGCTCGCAGCGCATCCATGGACGCCCACTGCGCCGCACCGCGGGAGCTCGAGGCGCCCACATTCCTCTCTCTATACGCTGCTTCGCGAATCGCGTGGCGGCGCCAGTTTGAGGTGCGCCGAAAACAATGCGCTTATTGTTGGGCGGTGATAAAAGGAGCTCTCAAGCGAAAAACAACAAAAAAACAAGGTTTCTCTTCTTTTAACACGGCGCCAACGCTGTGTTTTTTTTTCCTGGTGCCTGTGTTGAGGACGAGACTCTCTCGTTCTTCGAATCTATCCCCTTCCCCGGCCGTTTGTTTGGATGAGATTGGCTCGTGTTAGTAGCATGTGCGATACGAAGTTGTCACTACGAACTTTCGTGGTCCTTTGTGTGTGTATGTGTAGAGAGCACCTTTTGGCATCAAATTCATGTAGGAAAAAAAATGGTACCATGCTGATTTTTTTTTGCTCATTTGAGATGACCTTCTGCGCATCGGAAACATTTTTGCAGTAATGCAGGTATTCTTTTTTTTCATACATTTAATATGCGCGCTTCATTGCGTGTATTCTACTTTGCCCAGCGTCGTAAATCTTGTTTACACATAAACACTATACGGCAAAAATAAGCGACTGTGCATTGTTCTCTCACGGAGCAAGTGTGATGCACTTTATTGGTCCCTCCCAGTCTTTTTATCATCGTGTATATGTGAAAACCGTCTGTTATACTTATTGAAAGCCGCACATCGCTACTTAATGAAATCGCTCGACTATAGAAATAAGTACGCATATGTTTACAACCGCACAACTTGTTAAGCTGGCTATCATAAAAGATCGAAGGTCGCAGTTGATGTGCGTTATGGCGTTACATCAATTATTTCTGTCCTAATATGTCACTAACGAAAACATTCTAGAGTAAGCTGGCCATCTGTCATTGCAAGTAGGACGTCTTTTAATAGAGTGCTTTAGCGTCGGTGCCCCAAAACGGTTTGCGCGCGGACGCTCTTGCATTCATTCGTACTTTTTTTTTCCCTTGGGATGTGACTGGAGCGCCCAGGAACGCAAGAGTGTTTTTTACGTAAGCCGCTTTAGAGCACCGGCATTAAAACTTTGGACTGGCGTTGTCGAGTAGTTCGCAACGAGATCTTTTTTCGTCGGATCGCGGTGACATCAGCCGCAAAGCGGGCGACGTTTACTCAACAATGCGGAAAGGCATCGTCTCTGCCAAGATTACGACCTCGTTGCTACGGCGCTTGTGTATCGCAGATAGCGCAACTATTTCCTCTAGCTGTGTTCCACGTGTCGGTTTACTCCGTACTCGGAGTGATAAAAAATTGTTTGAACGGCGACCGTCTCTCGCGAGCCAAAGTTTTCACAGGATGACTTTGTTGGCAGCAATATCGAAGGTAAGCGCTATCTTCGAAGCGTTTGTTGCAGCGAAATTTTCTGTCCAACGATTTTGTCATCACCCGAAGCCTACTATATTCACCGGCATTTCTATCTTCTTTGGTTTGGAGTTGCTGTAGGTTGACATTGATCGCGAAGTAATGTGTATTCGAAATCACAGTTGTGTAGAGCGGGTGGGCCGCTTCAGCCGCCGCTTTTTTTTTTCGCGAAGAAAAATGTACATAGAGTGACACCAAAATGATACCAAACGTATTCGTAGCCAATGCTATAGGTTTTTCTGCTACAATTAAAACATCATGAATGGAGGCATACAGCTGACGCAACGAATCAGCTGTGGACCGCGCTAGCGTCCACCCTACCCCTCAAAAAGTGCCACCTAGCTGGTGGACAAAATGGAGGTAATATTGCTTACCGTCTCTCGGAGCTAGTCCTACTATCACTTTTGAAATTCTGCCCAATTATCTAGGCGATGTTTTCAATCGACTTCCTAAATGTCGCGGTTAGAGCACAAGCGTCAATGGGAAAATTTCAGCCCCTCGTGAAGAAGACCCCGACTCATCTTTCTGAATTGCTCCGTATCTGATGCACAAAAGTTATCAGAGCGAATTATGGAACAATACCCTTCCGCGCGACGTTTTCATGCTATTTAGTTTTGGCGCCAGCTCATGTGGGACACCTGGTGGTCAGTGTCAATTTTTATGAGAGGGAACACGGGAGCGCGTGGCCTGCCCGCTCCGGCGTCTGCTGGCAGCGCGTTCAAGCGGAAGCGAGAGCAACCACAGTCTCTTTTCCCGTCATCTCGCGGCGAGCAAAACAACCATTCGTTTTGCCCATAGGACCCCACCTGAAACTGTTAGGAAATATATTTATCCTTGCTGACCACGCTCCCGTTGTGTTATATCCCATATCTTCACGAATTAATCTCAGTATATATATATATATATATATTGTTATGGCGTTTATTAGCAGGCACACAGCGAGTATAAACAATGGCGACAGTAACGGCCAAGCAGGGACTCCCAGCGCGAGCGGCGTCCTTTTTTGGGAAGACCCACTAGAGAACACTTGAGAGTTTGACCCACTTCAGTGTTCGGCGGCTTCTCTACAATATATATATATATATATATATATATATATATATATATATATATATATATATAGTAGGGGAAGAAGTGTATGCCCTAGGGTTCGTTTTTTCCGTGTTTGACACATTAATAATTAGGAGTGTTGTCAAGTTTTAATTACTTGGGAGCAAAAATAATTTCGCCGAAATGACTTTTTTTAATTTGACAGTGAATAACTTGCTTCGAATTGAAAGCTATCTCACCTTTTCGTTTCCTTGTCGATGAGCAGATAATGCTTCATACGTAATGCAGCATGCAGGAAACCCGACTTATATGCTATAGACAATTTCCCGCAGCTAGTTTTTGTAAGCACAACTAGATGACGCCACCGCACCGAAGAGGCACGGCCTTCTCTTCGGCGGCGCGGCCGCGATGTGGCATGTGGCGGCGTTGCCCTGCAGCCTACGGCGAGAAACAGGCGGCGCGGACTATATGCGGGCGTGGGCGAGCGTAGTGAGAAAATATCTCGTTTATATAAGTGACTCTTTATTAGAAGATGAAGATGTGAGAGAAGACGCTTCTGTCTCCCGTATCGGGGACACGGCTAAGCGCCTACCCGTTAGCAGTTTACCGAGCCCGGTGCGCTGCCGGGCGACAATGTGAGAGTATATGAAGCACCGGCGCGTACCGCACTGTCTGCGATGTCACGATTTGCTGGCATTCAACGAGGGAGCGGCGGCGGCGAATCGGCCGGCCGTCGGCGACGGCGTAGGAGAAGTGGAAAGGAGGCCGTTAGATCACGTGTTCGAACGGCGCAGCGCCCGTTCGCTGCTGCGAAAACCGTCTATACATATTTTTTTTTCAAGTGTTTCCGTAGAATGTCTTCAAGAGAGCGTATCTTACTTCACTGTTTGGATCGGGAGAACAGTTTCTGCGTTGCTTTGCGTATGCCTCCCATCGTATCAATATCATCTTGTATCTGGTGACGGTCCTGAGCCGTGTGTGTGTTTTCTTGTAGTTTGTGCAGCCGCTTTAAGGCCGTTTCACATGAGACAACAAGTAGCGATTTTCATTCTGCGAATTCGCTCGCAGCGAAAAAAAAAAAAAAAAAGAGCCAGTTCGCTCCGCCGCAGCGGTCTGCGGTGGGCTACCAACATGTTGGAAATTTTCGCTCTGGTCGCAGCGGCGAGAGCGATTTCTATTCGGGACCCGTTGAATTAGGGTCGGGCCGGCCAAGGTGTCGAAATCGCGTCGACGTTTCTGTATTTGTAATGGCCGCTGTTGCGCATTATAAAGTGTAGGTAGGTTTGAAAACGTTCTTAAATGAGGAAACCAGTGCTCTTCGTTACCGTTCATGGAAACCTAATATTATCATGACGCACAGATTGTTACATTATATTTGAAAAATTTTATTGTCTGCCACAACGAACGGTTGCAAGAACCGTTGCTCGCCGCTCCAGTAGCAGAGCGAAAATCGCGGACTGTTCGCGGTCCATGTGAAACGAAACCGCCATTAGCGACGGTTGCGAACAGAGCGATTGGAGCGAACGGAATGATTTTTTTCTCTGCAATCGCGGCATGTGAAACAGCCCTTTTGTGGGCTCGCTGCGAACAACGTACCGCGCTTGTGTAATGTTAGAGCCCATTGAAGTTGCAGTTCCTCGAAGATATATACCCGCAGTATTGAATTTCGCTTACAGTGCGTCGGGGCATGTAAATTTAGTCACCCTGTGATGGAATCGCTGTCTTTATTGAAATGTTGTTCTCAGATCCAAAAATACATCCGTGATACATCCGTGTGAAGTAATTTTAAAGAAATCGCCCAAATCGGAAGTTTGACTTTTGCCGACAGTTATTAAATCTTGTAATAAAGCGTTTCCGATAGTATAGCTCTTTTTGTCGTCATGTTTCATGCGTGTGGTCGTATATTACAAGCACGTTGGTGCAAGGGGCACGGTTGTTGTCTACGCTAACTAGCTGCCTGAAACTGAAATAGATGTGACGCAGCGATGCCGTGGGCCCCGCCGCGATGGTCTAGTGGCTAAGGTACTCAGCTGCTGACCCGCAGGTCGCGGGATCGTATTCCGGCTGCGGCGGCTGCATTTCCGATGGTGGTGGAAATGCTGTAGGTCCATGTGCTCCGATTTGGGTGCGCTTTAAAGAAACACGGGTGGTCGAAATTTCCGGAGCCCTCCATTACGCGTCTCTCATAATCATAAGGTGGTTCTGGGACCTTAAACCCTACATATCTGCATTATCAGCGATGCCGTGAGGCCCTCGGCCGCGCAATCAATCATGGCGGCGGGACGACTCAGCGTTTCTATAGTGACTCGTACACCGTCATCAAGCCACGGAGCGCTGTCTCGACACAGCGTGATCGTAAGTGAAGCCGAAAGTGAGAACGGCGCACGTGTGATGAGTGCTTACATCTACTCCTGATTTGACGAGTCAGTGATGCATGCTTCAGCGATCACTTGACAGGGTCGCAAAGTGCGACCGCCGCCTCGACCGATTATCTCTAAGTGCGTGCTGATTCGTGCATGTTTGTGCATAATCGTGCAATTGTGTGTCGTTGAGTAACCATTAAGAACCATATTAACCGATACCATTGAGTGACATACATAATCGATGCATTTATTTGTCACGACTACAATCTGCTGTAAGCTCGTTTGTGGAACGAGTGATCTACCAAAAAATGATATGATTGACAGGAGGATGAGAACGCTATTAGAAAGGATAAAACGTGAACGGATTGATTGAAGCGTAGTGGGGTTGTTCGTTTAATGCTTCCAGCACATAACCGGTCCTGTTTGTTACAAAGATGCAAGTGGAAGAAAAATGGCACTTGTGAAGGATCCGAGTATCTGGTGGTGTATTTTAACAAAAAGCTTTTATGACACTATGTCGACAGATAGCGCATGATAATCTGTAAATCGATGGGAGAGATTTTCGTCCCGCAATGTTCTTAAATAATCGGTACCGACATGACATTCTTGGCTATTCATTCTTTAAGATTAGTGTCCGTCATCTCAAAGCCACACATAAATCACAGTACAGGCTCGGAGCGCTCTGAACTGTTTGATATACGTAATAACTCAGTACCTCCCCGCCACGGTGGTCTAGTGGCTAAGGTACTCGGCTGCTGACCCGCAGGTCGCGGGATCAAATCCCGGCTGTGGCGGCTGCATTTCCGATGGAGGCGGAAATGTTGTAGGCCCGTGTACTCAGATTTGGGTGCACGTAAAGAACCCCAGGTGGTCGAAATTTCCGGAGCCCTCCACTACTGCGTCTCTCATAATCATATGGTGGTTTTGGGACGTTAACCCCCACATATAATAATAATAATAATAATAATAATAATAATAATAATAATAATAATAATAATAATAATAATAATAATAATAATAATAATACCTCAGTACCATACAGTTTTGACTCTAAAGGCTGTCATATGACAGCAGCACAATAAGATAGTTCGGTGCTCGCTCTGAATCGCCTCGTCGAACACTTTACACTGCTGTACATCGGTCATGACTGCGTGCAGTAGCACGGAACGTCGTAACGTCGTGATATACTGCGTCATGACGTCACGACGCAGTGTAACGACCGAGATACAAAAATTGAAACTGAATGTAGGAACTTACTAAAGTAGATCTCTCGCGCGCTAGATTCCGTGCCGACCGATTGTGCCCATGCGATCTCCGACGACAGCGTATACCTCTGGCCGACTGGGTTGGTCCTACGCCACCTCCTGCCGCCGGTCCCCTATACGACGACGACAGCGTAGCTCTGGTCGACTGGATTAGCCCTACGCCATCTCCTGTCGCCGACAAGAGCCCTCGCCAGTGTTTCCCTGTCCTCAGACTTCTTCAGCCGTGTTCTTCTTTCCTGTCTTCTCCTCACTTCCGTCGCTCCATGTCCCACCACCTCGCTCTCTCATTCCTCTCTCTCTATCTCTCCATCTTTTAGTCCTATCCTTTTATTCCTTTCTCTACCCCCATCCCTCGTGAGCTACTGTTGAGGTGTCCTCCTACAGAGAGACAGTTCGGGGCTCACTTTTCTTTTCTCTTTGAAAATCACTCCCCCCCACCCCCCCCCCCTAAAGTAGTTTCGGTGCTTAGTATAATACCTCCTCGGCGCTACTGAGGTACCAGACTCCCGACTCGCTCGCTGAATTCCGTGCCGACCAGTTGTGCCCTTGCGATCTTTGACGTCATCGTAGCTCTGGCTGACTGGTCTGGCCCTATGTCATCTCCTGACACCGTTCTCCGACGACAGCGTAGCTCTGACCTACTGGACTTGCCCTACGCCATCTCCTGACGCCGACAAGAGCTCTCGCAAGTGGTGCCCCGTCCTCGGACTCCTGGGACCGTGTTTCCATTTTTGCTAGCTCTCTCATCCCTCATATGTCCTCGCTCGCTGTCCTAGTGCATCTCTCTCTATATATATACCTTTAATCCTATCCTTTTAGTCTTTCCTCACCCCAATCCTTTGTGAGGTACTGTTGAGGTGTCGCACCCTGATGCAGACACTTACGGGGCTCACTTTTCTCTTCTTTTCCATCTTATAATCACTTCTCCCGCACTTTCATATCTCGAAAAGAAGAACGAATGTGGACTCCTTAATTGTTACATGTCTCGTTTTTTTTCTTCTGATGGGTATGAAACGCGTTGTCGCGACGACAATAGATTATCGAAGTTACGACGTTCACAAATATATGCATCGGTTCCTGTCTACACCTTGTGGTTAAGGCTTCTCCGAGTGTGTTTAGAGGGCGCGGCAAAGCGGTTTCAGAGACGAGTTTATTTCGATGGGTTACATATGAAGCAGCGCACGACGACAGGCACAAGAGGAACTATAGGGACACCGCAGCGTTCCTTTTGTGCCTGTCGTCGTGCGCTGAATTATATGTAGTCATGAACTATCACCGACTCGCCCAACTTTCGACGTTATTTTGATGGGCAGTGCAAGAACACCTATATACTAAAGCTCTGAGCGGCGTCCTACCGGAGATGCGCGAACGCTCTCTAATACATGCAGTATGGGAGTTTTAACAAAGAAAACTTAATTTAATTGCTACGGCGCGTTTTATTGTTGTGAAATATGTACTAGAATGACATTACAAAGTATTACGTGAAGATAAACCATTCCGTATCTGGTATTGTTTATGACCACCTGGGGTTCATTAATATCTATTTAAATCTAATGACAAAGGCGTAAGACAGAAGTGTACGGGTGCATTTAAGGCTTATCTTCATGTACCTCTGCCGTCTAGGGTAGGTTATTTATTGTGGAATGTTCATATCATTGTCTGTTATCTGTTCCAATCTTCCGGCATCTGATAGCGTGCCCTTATGATAGTCGTCTCTGTCACACATACCGGTGGAATGTCGTAAAACGGTCTTCGCACTTTTGAAGAGACTTATAATCGCGCGTGCACTAATTACGTTCCACTTTTTTTTTCGTTGTCTTGTAACGAACTGACACATTCTTACCGGGACCGCAAAAAAAGAAAACAAAGCAAGCTCAGCCAAACAAAAGACCCTCCCCGCTCCCCCGCCCCACCCCTACCCATCAAAATGTCGCCATCATGGCTACAAGTGGCGCTGTCTTAACACTCTAAAAACGGAGATATACCATTTAAAGAGTACGGAAGGGCGGCCGCGGCCGTACCTCACTTGGCACAGCATCGGACGCCTTATCCGAAGGTTGCATGTTGTCTCTGCTGGCGGCGGGGTGTCTTATCGTCCATATTAATTTCGTAACATTTATATCGCAATGACTGCAAATAAAGTTCCTTATAATTTATTAGACTTGATTGTGCGTTCGTTCTCAGTGAGGTTGTGTCTGAAAAAGAGAACTAGCCCTTCAATTTCTCCTTCTTCACTTCCTAACTATGATATGCTTAGTAAAATGCCCTATATAACGCCATACACAGCTGTTCAGACGATATATGCATGGTTGGACAAAAATTTGTGTATCAAGCTGTACATCATTAAAGAAAAAAAATATTATTGCCGCGCGCTTCGCTCATTTCGAAGCACGACTAAATTCTTAAGTCGAGTGTACGAACATTATGATTCGTGCATATCGATTTTCAATTTCAGCCTGCCTTCACGTGCGTTATGAGAGATGGTTTTCGTTTTGTACTTGCTGTGCATCTCGTGCTCCATAGGTACATTTGTTCATGACTTGATCGTTTACTTCTAAAAAGCCGGGCGCTCGAGCGTCCGCCGCTGTGCGGTGGTTACGGTGCTCCACTGCGGCACACCCGAAGGTCGCAGATTCGACCCTGGTTGCAGTGGTCGGATTTGAATAGGGACGAAATGCTGGAGGCGCGTGGCTCCGCCGCGGTGGTCTAGTGGCTAAGGTACTCGGCTGCTGACCCGCAGGTCGTGGGATCGAATCCCGGATGCGGCTGCTGCATATCCGATGGAGGCGGAAATGTTGTAGGCCCGTGTGCTCAGATCGGGGTGCACGTTAAAGAACCCCAGGTGGTCAAAATTTCCGGAGCTATCCACTACGGCGTCTCTCATAACCATATGGTGGTTTGGGGACGTTAAACCCCACATATCAATCAATCAATCAATCAATTAATCAATTGATCAATCAATCAATTAATTAATGGAGGCGCGTATACTGTGCGATGTAAGTGCATGTTAATTACCAGATGGTCGCAATACTCTTAGTCATCCACTGCAGCGTTCCTTATAACGATGTCGTGGTTTTCGCACATGAAACACCAGATTTTATTATTATACTACTCTAGCAAGCGGGTGTAAGTGGGGGTGGCAGGATCGAGGGGTAAAAAGAAGTGGCAGGGATTGCGGTCGCTTTTCCGGTCGTGCTGTGGTCGAGAGCGAAAAAAAAAAAATGAAGGCAGCCCGCCGGTTTGCGGGCTATTTTGAGCCGACCCGGCGGCAATGGCGCAGCGAGAGCAACGTACGTGCGAGCATCAGCAAACGCCGAGACGCCCACGTCGGCCGCTCGTCGAGCCTCCGCTGGGGACTCGCGCTCCTGCGGCGCGGCTCATTTCCCGTCGGTGAGACCCGCGCCGCCCTGTTCAAAGATTTATTCGCGGCTCGCCATGCTTCTGGGCTTCCTTGGTGGAAGTTTGGTTTGGTTGGGCAGGCGTACCCGATGGTGCCTTTCTATTTCGTTTTCTAAAACTTGACAAACGCAGGCCTACTTTCTCGGAGTGTGAATTCTTTTCGCGGGTCTCCAGGAAATTGCATTGCCAGCGTCCGGACCTTACTCGTTTGTTGCAGCCTGCCCTAATCAAAACCGAGGTTGTCTCACAAAACACATGCTAATACTGTTGTGTCTAACTAAGAGAAACGGGACCTTAAATTGTCATTATTTCGTTCACCTATGCTCTGTGAGGTATAATATGCCACCACGCATCTCACGCCGCGGTTGCAGTGGCTGTGAAGTTCACAACGATTTTGCTGCTTCCGTGCGATGCAGCTCTTGATCGATATCTGGGGTTTAACGTCCCAGAACCACCATATGATTGAGAGGCTCCGTAGTGGACTGCTCTGGAAATTTCGACCACCTGGGGTTCTTTAACGTTCACCCAAATCTGAGCACACGGGCCTGCAACATTTCCGCCTCCATCGGAAATGCAGCCGCCGTAGCCGGGATTTGACCCCGCGACCTGCGCGTCAGCAGCCGATGTGCCTTAGCCACTAAACCACCGCGGTGGGGCGTGATGCAGCTCTTCCGTTTTTTTTTCTTTTTTTCCACCGAGGCCATTTCCGCGTGGATGCCTCCTACTTCCGCGTTCACTTCTACGAAATTCGTAACCTCTACGCACACTCGGCTGAAGACCGCCGGGTCCTTTCATCCGCTGTTGCTCGCCGCAGTGTGTATATATGTCCGATTGTAATATCTTCGCCAGCGTATGCACTGGTAGACTTGACCAACTCATTGTAATGTGTGGACGTGGCTCTGTTCAGAAAACAGCCGCATATATACTGGTAAGGAAGCCGTGATTGTGGCGACATGGCAATCAACGCTTTGTGTTTTGCCCCAAGCATGGCTAAAGTTGCATGAAGCGGAGGCCTATATCGCCAAGATTCACGTTCGTTTAGCCATTTGTGCGGCAGACTCTCTATATTGAATCAGTTCTAAATGTGGAATCAACTATATCTGGTCAGGTTGTTACCATGTGTATAAATAATTTCACGTGCCTGTTTTGGGGCGCACGGGTTTGGTTTTGAATTTCGGGAGCAGGGCGACCTTCGATGCAATTCAACTACTGCAGTGACTTTAGTGCAGTAATTCAAAAGCGAGTCGTATCTCTCACCATGGTGAGCATGCAATGAGACTCGCTTTTTTTTTAGTCAGTTGTGCGTATATGAATTGAAGCTTATTGCAAACCGGGCCCGTCGAGATGGGCAAGCGTTCGTAAGTGTCGCGTTGTTCGTTCGCCAGGATGTTCGTTCGTCACATAGGGAATGAACATTGCGCCGATCTTCACCGCGTTGCATGCGTAATCATCCAAACCATAAATGAACCTTGGCGCGGGATATCTCGGGGGCACAAACGTGCTAGAAGAATTCTTCCATTGGTAGCTGTGTAGAAGCGCGACTGGCTCGAACTTTTCAGCTGCATGCTTGCTGCATTCATTGGAAAGTAAATGATTGAATCTTAGTTATTTGGGCCACTGACAGCTATCATTATTCTCTCACTTTGTGCCCTCTTGGTACATGAGCTATGTACAAAGGTGCTATAGGTGTTCTTCCCAGTGCTGCGTTTCAAGAAAACCATACAGATTAGCTTTGACCACCCGGCATACCGATGGTACCTGCCGAATATATTGTGCCTATACATATTCGATTCGAAGTACATATAGTTACGTCCTTGATTGCTTCCAATGACGTGCAGGTATTCACTTCCCAACGCGATACTCACTTTCGCCGGCTTTGTGCACGTAAAGCAGGGCGGAAATTCATTCAGCGCAGTCTATTTAACGACTCCCCCCCGGTGAAAGGGCTGTTACAGCTAGCGCCGAGAGTAGAATCCAAGACTTTTCCAAACGTGTAATCTCTTTTCCTTCTTTTTATGATTCTTTATCGACGTTGGCAGCGTGGGCTTGTATATAATAACGCAGCGCGTCGGCGCGCGAACCCCCTTTTTGATCTCCGGGCACGTTTCGGCGCTGGTGTCACCCTGCACGGTCCATCGCGTTTGCTTGTTTACTGCCTTCCGCGGCCAGGTTAACGCACGTGTGCCTAATCAGTTTGGTGACCTGTGCATGTTTCGTGGATGAGTTTATAGTTGCAGCGCACTGGCTTGGAAGGCTTTGCGTGCGTGGACCTGTTGCACACGTTTGCTCTTGTGCCTATGGTGCCTGTTGGGCTTGACACGGCTTGTAGTCATGTATACAATTAGCGTTTCTTCGCCGAAAAAATGAGCGCGTGTGTTATACTGTTGCATCATTCATACGTGACAAACTAAATTCTGCTTGTTCCGTTCGTTCCTCGGCGCGCGCGAGTATAGTAACTGTACGCGCCGTGGTTTACGCTTACGCGTTTAATGTTTTGCGGGTGGTAAGTTACGAAATTCGCGTTAAACTCCCGACCACAGCCGGCCGCTTTTTATTCGGGCGTGAATAGTTTGCAAGCCGCTATTCCATGTGACAGCTCTGCTTGCGAACTCTACACCACCCCTGTGCTTAAATTTATATGTGCTCAAGAACCGCAGTAGATCTAAATTTATTTGGAGTCGCCCAGTGTGCCTATTAATTATGTTGACTTAACTTGTTTAATTCTTATTTAAAAATACTGTCAGCCTTTATGCACAAGTCCCGCCGCGGTGGTCTAGTGGCTAAGCTACCCGGCTGCTAACCCGCAGGTCGCGGGATCGAGTCCCGGCTGCGGCGGCTGCATTTCCGATGGAGACGGAAATGTTGTAGGCCCGTGTGCTCAGATTTGAGTGCACGTTAAAGAGCCCCAGGTGGTCGAAATTTCCGGAGCCCTCCGCTACGGCGTCTCTCATAATCATATGGTGGTTTTGGGACGTTAAACCCCACATATCAGTCAATCAATCATTCATACACAAAACAGCAGCGGAAAAAAATACATAAAAACATATCATTCTAGAATCAGAACATAATCAACATCTATAATCAAACTATCAAATAAACGAACTAAATGTAGTACACAACGACGCGCAACAAGAAAATAAAAAAAATTGAATGTACTAGATCATGCAAAGAGAAATAAAGCTGTACCCCTTTTTGTACGGCCGCTTGGAGTGCCGTTGCATGAATTTAGTGGGAGCGGTAAAATATAGGCTGCGCGAAAGGATGCGCAGAAGACGACATATAGAGAGCAGCTTTGTAGCTCGAGCAGGGGTCGGCTACGGTTCTTGGCTGCTGACATGAAGGTCGTGGGTTCGTTTCCGGCCTCGGTGCTCGCATTTCGATGGAGGCGAAACGGTTCAGGCCCGTGTGCTGTCAGTGCACGTTTAAGAACACCAGGTGGTCGAAATTTCTCTCTATTCGTGGTTTCGGCTACTATTACACCTATTATCACTGAGATTATGACACAGCATTAAGCGTAGCATAGGGAGCACCTCTGTCGTACAGTGGGTATGTGAGTTCGACCGCCATCGAAAAGCTCTGGTCCACATGGCCCCGTCATTTCGGCAGTATGCGGTTTGCCAATCGGCGTGCGGGACGCATTTAGGTGATGCGACGTGCTATCGTGGGTGTCAGAAAAAAAAAAACAAAAGTAAGACTGGGCAATCTATCACCGCACTCGCGTGACTATTAGCGAACAGTAAGTGCCAAGTTGTAGCGCAGTTTTGAAAGTGGCGTCGCGAAAATGTCTTAAGAGCACGGAATGTCTCCTGATTCCAAGTACGTTGCTAAATATAGGAACAAAGACCTTACAATCTTCGCAAATCCGTGAAAAAGAGAATGTTAGTTCGAACAACAACATTCTTTAATTTCCAAACGAGCCGTGCTGCGCTACGATGCAAGGTATGTGCACTGCTGCTTGTAAGATATTTCGCACGTCTGTAAAAAAAACGTCTCGCACAGGTCCAACTTAATCGGGGGTAAATATATGTCGAAAGAAAAAAAAAACAGTAAAGACATCTGCCTTACCTTTTACTAGCTGTGGAGAGCTTGCATTCCGATCAGGATGGTATAAGGAAAACGTTTGTAATTTTTGTCCTCGTTAAAAATTTAAGTAAGCGTACAATTGATCCGAGACCCTATATAAAACAACGGCAGCGTACACTTGCTGGTAAACGCTATTAATTAATGCATAACTTTTCAGTAAGTACGAGTGCGAAAAAAAAAAAGATTAGATAGTGTGTGTTTTCAGTGTATAGGCTCTGAAATTGCTCATACGCACATTGCGTACATTTTAATGAACCAGTTCTGTTTGTTGCGATGTACAGGTTTGCATGTCGCCCTTTGTTTTTTTGCTCTGAAAAAAGATTGAACCTTTTGGCTTCGCACAATTTAGCACACGTTTCACGATGTTTTCGGTAACGTCTTCTCTTCTCAGGGAAAGAAAACAACAGCAAGAAAAAAAGATAGCGGCCTATAGTTGGCGGCAGAATTAACCTCGGCCAACGATGCTTACTCGTTTCGAGCGCTGTATAGAGAGCTACATGTAGTACAGTGCTCAACTCGCATGTCTATAACGACGGAGCGTCGCGCGTGGAACAGCACGAGCGACATCTGCAGTCTCAAATACGCCACTTCTGGGCATGCGCGGTGCCAGTTATGTGCCTGCCGTGCAGTTTCCACCGTTCTTTCTTTCCGCGGCGGCGATGACTGGAACTGAGAGAGAAAAAAAAAATAGACTAGTGATTGCCTGGATATAGGCGCCTTTTATACTCTAAACTTATTCTCGCTTCACGATATAATATCACATCGAGAACGGTTCGATTTGTTTTTTGTTTGCTTTTTGTTTCTTTCGCTAAATCGTTCAGAGCGCTTTCGATGGCCAAAGCGGTTGTTGCATCCGCGGTGATAAACAGTGACCAGTATTGCAAGGCAGGCACACCACTAGGGCTGCGCATGCACAGATGCGGCGTATTTGCGACTGCAGATGTCGCCCGTGCTGTTCCTCGCGCGACGCTCCGTTATTCTATAGCCACTGTAGCTCCGTCGCTATAGGCATGCGAGTTGAGCACTGTACGTTGGTCGTTCGTGCATATAGCGGATTTCGTTCCGTGTGCCTTTGAAAGATCGAGCCAAGTCGCGCGAGTATCGATGTAGCCAGTGGCGCCAACGTACTTTCCCTCTGGAATTTGAAGCCGCTGGGAGCATTCGGTGGCGCAAACGGAAAGCCGCCCACGCGGCTGACTCACTGGATATATTGGCTACACGGTTACTGCATGACTCGCTGTACGCTGAACTGCGCTCCGTCTCATCATGGCAGTTCCGTGCACTACAGCTAATTCTGTACGAATTATTTTTGATGGAGGTGAAAATGCGGTAGGGCCATGTGCTCAGATTTGGGTGCACGTTAAAAGAACCCCGGGTGGTCGAAATTTCCGGAGCCCTCCACTACGGCGTCTCTCATAATCATATGGTGGTTTTGAGACGTTAAACCCCACATATCAATATATCAAATCAATGCTGCATGAATTACAGCTGTAGCCAAGTTCCAGGGGGAAGCCAAAGGCGTTCTTCTAATGTCCGCCGGGCGTCGAGTGAAGGAGAGTTACGCGCTGAAGCATAAGGGGGAGTAGATTGAGCGATGCCTGTGTTCTCTTCTTTGGAACATGCAGCCGGGGCCTCGTTAGCTCGCCCCAGTCTTGCGCAGCATTCGCTGCGCTGCACCGAATTGTTGAGGCCACGTGTTCGGTTCGGGTTGTGTGAAGCAGCTTCGCTGCAGAGATAACCCGAGGCGCGGCGCATTTCGCGTGACCTGGCTTGTACATATACGAGCGCTCGCTGTTCCCAGGCGGGGATCGGAGCGATCACCACTTGAGCCGAGGGCCCCATTCCTCCTCGCTTCCTTTCTGTCTCTTATCTATCTGCTACTAGTTTGGCTATGTTGGGCTTTGGGTATATAGGTGCAGCGGCATTTTGCTCGACCGCGCGCCTCTTTTATTTTATTCCCACACCGAACTTCTCTTGCTGCGCCTCGTGTGAGCGTGGTGGGCACTTATGAGAGGCTGTACAGGTCCCAGCCGTTATGGCAACGGCTGCGACTTCTTTCTGTATACAAGCCGGGACTTTGTGTCATCACGCTGTTGCCCAATTCTAAACTTGCGCTGCCGTTCGCGTGATCGTCGTCCTGGCAGCCAGCATTTCCTCTCTTGCCTTTTCCGCGATTGCGGGAATCGGATCTACGACCTCCGAATAACGCGTTATAGCATCGAACGCGTTATTCGGAGGTCGTAGGTTCGATTACTGCTCGCGGCAAGTTATTTTTTCACCAGCTTTTCTTTCTTCTTATTTACTGTCCATTGGTTCTAAAAACTTATCCTATACATTCTTTGGTATTGTTGTCTGCTAGATCTCATTATATATATATATATATATATATATATATATATATATATATATATATATATATATATATATATATATATATATATATATATATATATATATATACAGTCGGAAGCCACCTGAGAAAAAGTTGTTTCAATGTTCAAGTAAACTATATATAACGCGTAAACAAATGGGTTATTGACTAACTTGAGCAGTGACACCCTGTGTATGTACGTATTAGTCGCACTGTATTAAATGTTAACACTTGTGACCGATGACTAGAGCAATGAAACAGCGAGCAGCATTGAAAACTTGGTGTTTGGTATGTGCTACTTTTTGTGCCTGTCATACATATTCTGTTCTTGTTAGCCTGGAAAACCCACTGCGATATATTCGCTATACTTGTGCCAATCTTTTTTAGTCGTGACTGTACGTGTATACTCGTAATTTACGTACGTGTGCTGTTGATTCTGCGTTTTCGGGCGATAACGTGTGCAGTTTCCGGGAAAGATATGGGCACATATGCGGGAGAGCTTGGTATCCGTATGCAAATGAGTCGACTTTTCACTGCTCCTTTTTGTTTCTTCGTCATCTGACTAATAAAAAACGCTGTCACGTCACCATAAATTTTGGTTTCGTCAAGCGTACGTGTACCTGTTGCTCAGTGGCGTCGGCCGCCTCTTCTACATATATATATAGGCATGTACTCTTTCACTATATAGCGCTAGCGTGCTTAGGGCAGCGTGCATAACTTCGACTCCAGTTATAGCATCTGACTGCGGAAAAGGCATGTGTACTGCGGGTTTAGTTAGGTCATGCCTGATGTCGAGCAAAGACTGGCGGCATGCCTGTCATGAGGCTATAGGCCGGCCAGCGCTTTATCCTGGGCCACTTATTCTGCTCGCTACTCTCGGCCGTATACCTAGCGGCCCTCTATTGGAGCGATGAAATGTTTTTTTAATTGAAATGATGAATAGGAGAGGTTGGTGCCTTTATAATTGACATCGGCCACTCCTTCTCAGTTAGCAGAGAAAATATGTATGTAAAACTAATTATAGGGCACAAAGTGTTATACAGTCAAATAATATGTGAAAATGCAGTACAATCCAACACCGCACACGAAAGTTTATATATAGATAAAAGAAATCCATATGGTCGCAAGTAGTGAAGCACGAGTTCAATTAGGCAAAATGGATTCACATTTAGATGCCCCGAACTCTATACATAGCAGCGACCGCCCAGTGTGTTTGTGGGGTGTGGGCGAATTCTGATGGGGACGGTATTTAACGACTCCCGGTTTATAAGTGCCCATTGGGGTAAAACAGGAGAATTTAATCGGAGTGACGCTTAGCTTCAGTGCTTATTAAGTCGTCGGAATGGACGTCCAGAGAGAAAGGGGGGGGGGGGGGATCTACGCCGTTACGGAATTGTTCCGAGTGGTTTCGTATAGGGTTCGTCGCGCTTATTTGCGCCCGCGGCGCACCTCAACCTAAGCACCGCTTCGGAACTGTCCTTCCTGCCTTCGCCTGCCACCGAAGTGTCGTTCACGTCTGGTAGAAAAGCACCGGCTCTGCGGAAGAGCAGGAGGAGCCGTGTCACGCTCGTTCGCTTGACTGTCAAGATAAATGACCTTTTACGGCGTGGCTCCGCTGAGTTTTTTTCTTTTCTGCCGAAATCGTCATAACGTCGCGACTCTAATATCCTATTCAGCGCGTCACGGATGGGACAGCGTACACACGACGATACGCCCATTTTCCCACGAGGGGACGAGGACCTCGGCTATAAGTACCTTTTGCGTCGCTTACAGCGTGACTGATGTCCGTATGTGCGGCTTTCCGCCTCGTCCAGCGGGGGATCTACGGACGCATTTTCGCGCTATATGCTGTCCCGTCGCGTGCCATGAATAAAGTCGCGCAATGCGCCGCGTCATTGCCCTCGCAAGACCGCTCCCCCTTTGTGTGCCCGTCTATTAAGCGCCGCGCAAAGCAGTTTAACGCTGTCCACTTGCGACGCGTTTTTCGTCTCCACTTGGTGGCCCTCTATCTGAGGGGTGTTTTGAGGCGATAACGAGTGTGTTTATGCCCTCGCCGGCAGCAGACGGTTAGCCACGAGTTAGGCGCTCCGTTTAAATTGAAATTACCAGGGTCATCACGTGGCACGCAATCCTGTTTCGTCCTGCTGGATACATTTCTTTTTTTTACTTTTGTGCAAAACTTTGAATTTCCTAACCTTGTTATATGACCGTCACGTTCGGGTGTAATTGTTCACTAACCATGCTTATAGATTAAGTGCTATTTAGAATGACAACTAATTGCCTGCTTGCTGCACGCGCGTTCTAATAGCGGTTATTTGTGTGGACAATAGGGGGGGGGGGGGGAGGGTATCGAAATGAGAGCCCGCTCTCGGAACGAACGGACACTGTAGACGTGGTCGTACCAAACCAAACAAAACATTTGATGAACTGCTTTTACATTGACGATGCCACCAGGCAAATCACATACATCGCCAAATAAATACAACCTTATACACTCGCTCACAACACAAAGTAGCTTACCGAGCTGCTTTGTGTTGTGTTGGGCTTGGTCCCGGACGGTGTCACGACGCCAGCAGCAAGACAAGACAGCAATGATGCCAGACTCCCTGAGCCAAAAAGATAGAAGAAGCTATTTACAGAAACTCGGACCACTTATATGAGACTTCCGCACCCACTCGGTTTGGCCTATAATCGACGTGCTTTAAGCCTTGCTCTCCCCAGGATTCGGACGACATTGTTCTCCTACGAACAACTCAACAACGTTCCTAAAAACAACAACAAAAACACTAGCGAGCAGAAAAAGCAAACAAAAACAAAATAGTCCTAATGTACCGACAGGTTCAAACCCGCCTCGGCAACCGATATCGTTCTCAACAAAGCGCGCCACTGAGCACCGATGCTATGCCGTGCATGGGACTCCCCCCTAGGCCTGAAGGTTGTTCTACGCTCCGCGAAAACTGTCGTCTGGTGCTCCAAGAGCTGCACGTTGGGCAGCCAGTGTGGTGTCTCGAAAGGAGATCGCCGCTCTCGGAACACATGGAGACAGCACACGCGGTCGGACCAAACCGGACACATTTATTGAACTATAGTTTCACACCGAATGAAATACATCACTAGCGATACACGCTAAACACAACCTTATAAGTAATACTTTATTCTGGCATGTGTACACAACAGTTACATGCCACTGAGATGAGGCAAAAGGAAACAGACGTAACTGTTTTCTGACTAGGCCTACATCCCAACTCGTGAAAAAACAAAAACAAAAAAACAAGGAGTGAAACATATACTCGTGTAAACAGTTTCGTGAACAAAAACAAAAAAACAACATTGCAATACATTCAATAAAACATAGTAACACAAGGTGACGCGAAGCCCTGTCGTGGATCTTCGACTCACTGCTATATAGGGACCCACGGGAGACGGCCCGCGGTTGCCGTGTATTGCCTTACGTAGCCGCACAGAATAAAAGGAGGGGGGAGGGGGGGTTACTGTTTAAGCATGGTTTGACGCATGCAGGAGTTGCGCAACAGCTCGTGATTCGCTCCGATATTTCCGTAAATCCGTGACATGGCACAGATTAACATTGACGATTGCTTCCTTTTTTTCTTTGAGGTCTATAGGCAATTAATTCTTAGCGCGCGCACGCGCCGTGTAACTTTTTTTAGGTTGTTTTGAAGTTGGGAACGAGTCTTTCTATAGCTTCTGCTTGGTGCTTACATCATGATGTCGGAGGAAAACGCAATTCATGCAAAAAAAATGCTTGAGCGATTGTTTTTTTCTAATTTATTTCCCATATTCTTCAGGGAGATGAATGAGCGCGCAGCAGGCCTTACGTGTGCAACCACGCGGCCAGTATTAGAAGCTTGCCTCGTTCTATGGCACTCGTGCGCTGCCTTTCCACTTTTAAACACACACACACACACACACACACACACACACACACACACACACACACACACACACACACACACACACGCACACGCACACGCACACACGCACACACACGCACACACGCACACGCACACGCACACGCACACACACACACACACACACACACAGTTGACAGCCACAGAGTTACGAGGATGCGCCTAATATATTCTCACGCGACGTGATGGATCTCGTGAACAACGCGTATATACGCTTCGTCTCTTGAGCAGCATTCTCCTAGTTCCTCATATGTAAACGTTTACGTACGTATGTAAACGCTGTCATGACCAAGAAAGACGCTGGCGCTTCGGCGCGTGGGCAGCTAAGGGAAGGTAGAAGAAGAAGAAGAGGCAGAATAAGAACAGCTGGCCCAGGATCGGGTGTTGTCTCTTGTTTTCTGTCTCGCTCATTACAACGCGTATACCTTTGTGTTGTCGCAAACCTTAAATGTAGATGCTAACTGCATTTAACTTAGATGGAATTGAATCACCGTTGTGGCAAAATCAGGAGACGTTCTTTTATCGCGTACAGCATCTTCGCATGCGCCAAAGGGCGAAAAACACAAGGCTACTGCGACGATGTGTCGACATCTTGTGACACTTCGTGCAACCACAGACATGAACACGTTGGCTTACGCTTAAAGTTTTTGAGGTGAAAATGATTAAAAAGATAACTAATCTGATTAAAAATATAGATAACTAAATTGTGACGCCTGTATGCGGCTCTCGTCGTGGCATTTTTAGATTTGAATCACCCGACGTTTATACTCGCTTGGGCTATCTATATATGCTTTAGGGATTACACGAGTAGGCCGATTTCGTTCTTTGCCCATAAATGCAAGCCTTTCAACCGAGGGCATCGATAGAAATTTTGCGACCTCGTCAAGTGGGCTTATTTTGTTCATTCGGCCGTTGCGTCCGTGCAATTGTTCATTGTACTGGGCTGGCCATGCGGCCTGTATGCTTTTCTAAGGGCTGCGCGTACACGTTCGTTAACAGCCCCGATGATGATGATATGTAGAGCTCGCACGATTCCGAACGCAGAGCAGGGGCCCAGATCTCTGCTTGCTAAAGTTTTTTTTTATTTCACAATGCACATCGCTATTAATTTCATTCATATGTACTCCGGCCTAGCTATCA
>NC_051166.1:88254661-88362651 GCF_013339725.1 Rhipicephalus microplus
GAAAAGAGAGAGAGAAAAAAAGGAAGAAGAAACAGCGAAACGGGAGGAGAAACAATAAATAAAATATAGAAAATCTAGGAGAAGAAGCAAGACCGACACGGCGTAATTAGAAAGGGGCAGCATCTCAACAGAGTAGGGCAGAGGTAGATGAGCAATGTCACCATTGTCAACAATACCTCCACCGCACCCACTCTTCCCCAAGTGGGCAGTGTGCCGCCGTTCTTGTATTTCACCTTTCCGTGTAATTCGCTGGCGGCTCGTTCCTCTTTGAAGTTTAATACAAGTTAATGGGGAGAGCTTAAGCACTTCGAGTGCGTGCTGGTGGCGTCGGGAGGAATGAAAAAGCGGGTGATTGAGGCGCCTCAATCCCTTAACTGCTCAAAACGATCGATGTAGATGCGAGCTACTTCATGCATGTTGTTGCGCGTTCCGAACGAGGAAATGGGTGGTATATGTCACTTTTTTGTTAAGGTTGTAGCACCACGCTAGATTTGGCCAGCTGGCTGCGCCAAAAAAAAAAAAAAAAAGGAGCGAGCCGCGTGGCTCGTGTGGCGCGAGCCACGAGGAATTGGAGAACGGCTGAGCTCCTGGCCTGGCTGGACGCTGCAGTGGCGACTCCGCCTGCGTCCCGAATAAAAGCTGTGACCTCGGCACAGGCTCGTAGCCGCCGTCTTGCCTCTCCTTCCTTAACAAGGTGATAAATATTCTTGAAAAAAAAAGTCACCTGTCACATATAGTGCGATCTGATTATCGGGCTTTAACACTACCATTGCTCTTACGTTGACAGTCAAAACACATAATAGGGTAATCTATATTTAGGCGGGATGCTGAAATGTCTTATTAGACGCGCATTTCGACCTGTGGTGGTGTCAACGCACTTAATGAAAAAAAGAAAACATTACGGCGTCACCACATGACGTCATACGACGTGATCTCACACGACGTTCCGTCACGTGATGACGTGTTCACACGACAACGTGGTCTGGCTTAAAGTTTGCCAATCACCGAGGCAAAGCAAAAACCATACGAGGTGCGGAAAGCTGTCGGTAGAGGAGGTGAAAGACAAAGAGATAGAGCGGAGTGATGCAGCCTACCTCGACAATTAGGAATTCGGAACAATCGAATTATCCATCATATCGAACCGTTATGCCGAAATATATTTTCGAACACGGCAATGCTTTAACGTCAACGCATAAGAACATTTGCGGTAACATGGAACAAAAATATAGCCGGAACACGGGATATACCGAACATCGAGCACTGCGAAACGCCCCCAGAAAGTTGGCTTTCCCTCCCAATAACTTGGCTTTTCTGTACGCAAGTTGCCTTTGCCGCATGTATTAGGGAGAGTGAGTGGTGTAGTTAGGAGGGTGTCGCGAAAAGCGAGCATGAACTACTGCTTGCCATCGCGTGCTTTCTGCAGTGATTTCTCGTTGTCGCGTCCAGTGAGTGATCGCCGTAAAACGGATGAACCCGGCTCCGCAAGGCTGCTGTTAATCAACGCAGTAGGACGCATAGAAAAAAAAAGGCCTGACATCGCTATGTACAGCCTCTCAAGAAGCACGCCGAGTGCGATATAGAAAAAGACGAGGCCAACATTGGGGCACAGACTGGCGATATCGTCTTCCGGCAACAGACAATTACGCGCACCTGCGTATCGAGATGTTGAAGCGCTGTTTACATTCATACCGTATTCTCTCGCGTATAACTCGCCCTTGCGCATAAACCCCGACCTATAAACCGCGGAGATTAGAGTGAGAAATATCTCCGGGTGTCTTCGTGAAAGCACCTTCTTTGCATTGTTTGTAGGTAGTGCCGTGAAGCTAACCTCCGTCGGGAAAATTGCTTAGAAAGTACGCGTGATTCTTTAGGAGTTATATGGAATTATACAATACATGGATTTTTTTTTCGTGAGTTAGATATGTGTGGGTTCGCCTGTACATCGACTGAGAAGGAAAAATAAAAGGCTTTCGCCTTCGTGTCTTCAGAAGAATGCACAAGGAAGTAATCACGTAAGGTCTTTTTGATTTATTTGTGGTCGCCCCGCCCCGGTGGTGTAGTGGCTAAGGTACTCGGCTGCTGACCCGCAGGTTTCGGGATTGAATCCCGGCTGCGGCGGCGGCATTTCCGATGGAGGCGGAAATGTTGTAGGCCCGTGTGCTCATATTTGGGTGCACGTTAAAGAACCCCTGGTGGTCGAAATTTCTGGAGCTCTCCAATATGGCGTCTCTCATAATCATATGGGGGTTTTGGGACGTTAAACCCCACATATCATTAATAATTTATTTATTTGTTCTAAATGCTTTACTCCAAATATATATTTCTTTATGAACTGTTGTCAGGCAGTGATTGCACAAACTCACTCCAGCTAGTACGAATTTCGAAACGTGCACATTTACTGTCAAACGTAAGGTAATAAAACGCTCCTTTTTCACTCAATCTTTTTCTCCTACCTTGTGCTCAAATAAATTACTGGAACACTGCAGTGCATTTTCTCGTGCACTTTGGGGACGATTGTCTGGCAACTAATGGTTCCACCCTCGGAATTCGTTCTGAGTGCGTAAACTCTCAAGGTGACTGACTACAATTGGTAAATTTTTATATACATGCCGCGCTGTCATTAGATGAAAATTTATTATCTTGCTTCAAATGGCTGGCGAATATACATATGTCAGCGTCTGTCGAGTAACTTCAGCTCGAGAAGTGGAATCGGGTTACATATTCAGATGGTCAACTGGTAATCTGCGTTTGTTTGTAGTTTACTTTTAGAAACTCTGAAAGCGCGCCAGAAACAGCTAGAAGGCGTGTGTGTGTGTCTTCTCCGTGGCATTGTTTCCTTTTACCGTGCATAGAGATTAAGGTGGTGAACAAAAATTAGGAGACCCTAAAGCTTCGCCCTTAGTGGTTGAACGTGATAACGATATCCTGTTCCTAGTGCCTACTTCAAACACTTTGTGCAAGGAACCTTTTCGAACTTGCTATGCACCCACTACGTGGCCTTAAGTGAATAGCGCAGTATCGTGCGTACCTTTCGTAGTGGGTGACCGGCCTTAAACCACGAAGCAATTATGATAACATTTTCTGACGCCCACTGACGATGGGCGCTTGTAGCGCGCATTATTACAGCAATATTTCATGTTGCATTATGAAGCATATATGCATGGTATGTGTGTTTTTAAAGCATCTTAAAGAAGGAAGTCTTTAAAACAGCTTTAAAGCACGCAGAGGAAGTTCTTTTCACTGTATTCACAAGCATGGCCATGTGGTCGAACATCCGCTTACCACGCAAACGACCCTGGTTCGCTCTCCACTCTGACTCGGGATTTTTTTATCGTTTATTTAATTTGCATTGTTTTCGATTTTTCGCTCACGCATAAGAGGATGAATTTTTCGCCCAGAACCAATGACGCCGACGCCGGAATTTCTGCGAAACGAACTCTTTAGAGTTCTCACGTTAAAATGAAATTGCCGTGGATAAACAAAAGCACGTCTTACAAGTTCTCGTATATGCCGACAGAGTGCCGACGCTTGAACACTGCAGAGGTGCGGGACACACACTGTGCGGCTGGAAGCCCGTTCGCTGTGTATGTACGCGTGGCGCCGCCGGTGTAACTGAAGTCGCTCGGGGGAGCTTCAATTCGATTAGCGGCTGCTTCGTCCTCGATGCGTCTCTCGACTGTTTTTCTTACGCTCTCGTGCGCTCGCCGAGCGGCTCCGTTCGCAGCTCTTGTCGATACGAGAAGGAGCGGGACCGTGTAGAGGACCTTCTGTTTTATTTTTTATTTATTATTTGTTTCCACTAATTCTGTATGGCGTCAACCGTGCTCGCATCAGCAGCAGCTCCTTTTTTTCGGGAGCCCCGCCACGGTGGTCTAGTGGCTAAGGTACTCGGCTGCTGACCCGCAGGTCGCGGGTTCGAATCCCGGCTGTGGCGGCTGCATTTCCGATGGAGGCGGAAATGTTGTAGGCCCGTGTACTCAGATTTGGGTGCACGTTAAAGAACCCCAGGTGGTCAAAATTTCCGGAGCCCTCCACTACGGCGTCTCTCATAATCAAATGGTGGTTTTGGGACGTTAAACCCCACATATCAATCAATCAATCCTTTTTTTCGGGAGTCGCAGTATGCGCTGTCTGTGCGCATTGTTCGTGTGACCTCTCGGTCCCACGTGTGGCAAAGATTGATTGATTGATATGTGGGGTTTAACGTCCCAAAACCACCATTTGATTATGAGAGACGCCGTAGTGGAGGGCTCCGGAAATTTCGACCACCTGGGGTTCTTTAACGTGCACCCAAATCTGAGCACATGGGCCTACAGCATTTTCACCTCCATCGGAAATGCAGCCGCCGCAGCCGGGATTCGAACCCGCGATCTGCGGGTCAGCAGCCGAGTACCTTAGCCACTAGACCACCGCGGTGGGGCACGTGTGGCAAGAACTTCTCGAAGGTTGTACCGTTTGGTTGGTTAGTCATTATTTCTTTAGGTAGTGTGTGTGTGTGTGTGTGTGTGAGAGAGAGAGAGAGAGAGAGAGAAAGAGAGAGAGCGCGCGCGCGCGCGCGCGCGAGAGAGAGAGAGAGAGAGAGAGAGAGAGAGAGAGAGAGAGAGAGAGACCGAGTTTATGCAGTTGCCCAGCGTAATCTGTTCGGTGCGTCAGACTGCGTACGGTGGCGTCGGCAACGCATTTATAATACGGATGATTGGCATGTGTTATACAGTTCGTTTATTCGTAGTATTTTTATTATCTCGCATTTGTCGAAACTCCATTGAATCTATTACGCCTATTATCAAGCAATATTACGCTGTTGTCATGCTGCAGAAAAATAGGGTTGACTTTCGCCGGGGACTGTCACATTAAGCAGAAGTGTCACGTTTGATCATTCTGTCGCTCCACCCGCCATTAGCATCTTCACTATCAGCTTCGTAGTGCAGAAAAGGAAAAAGAGACGGTCGCGTGTGCATTTAATAAAGTGGCAAAAACGATCAATGTAGTTTTTTTTGTGATTCACAACTGGGAAGGCAGCTCTGTGTGCTTTATCTTGTCTTCCCGTTCTTCGCACTGCCTCAGTTATTACAAAAAAAAAAAAAAAGTGGAACCGAAAGAACCGTGCTTGTTTTACCTACTGTGTCAAGGAAAAATAATTGTCTGAGGGGCTTGAATCCTGTATATATACGCAAATAATGAAACCGACAGACAATGAAGCCAACGTAAATACACTGTGGTTTCTTAATTCTTGTGTA
Source organism: Rhipicephalus microplus (assembly GCF_013339725.1). Lineage (NCBI taxonomy): Eukaryota > Metazoa > Arthropoda > Arachnida > Ixodida > Ixodidae > Rhipicephalus > Rhipicephalus microplus. The sequence continues at coordinate 88,259,899 of NC_051166.1, forward strand.
ATGATTGTTACCAAAATACATATGAATTTAAGTGGGTGAAAAATCACCCTTTCCGTCAAAAATACCCAATGCCAAAACTGGCTTCAGATATTTTTGTTATGCTATCGGACGTTGAAAGAACAGTTTTTCGATTGTTCGTACTGAGCGTACTAGTGGAAACAATGTCTAAGCCGGAATTGTTGCCGGCAAGTATGCGTTATTGCATTACACGTGAAAAAAAAAATCAAGAACAAAACGATCGAGAAAGCTATTACCTTCAATAATTATGCGAAAGGAAATGCACACGTGGCGGAACTGTGCGTCTTCTTCATCCAATTTCTTAAGTTCAACGTTTCTCTCAATTTTGAACGAATCTGCTCGCCAGAACAGTCATTTCAATTCTTGCGGCTATGCGGCCGTGTTCAAAATGAGGCTGTACGAATAATCGAGTGCCCAAGCTGCATTTCGATACAGGGCTGATCGGAATATTTTTCATGTTGATATATTGCTTTGAAGCCGGAAAGGAGCCATGACCACTCTAAAAAAATTTTGTTTTCTATCGTGTCGCATATTTTTTTACACTGAGCGAAGTAATCCGCTTGTTCGTTTGTTCGCTGGCGTTTCAATTAGTTTTCGTTGCTGCACAGCTATATATTATTTAGCGTGCGTGCGGGAAGTCAAATAAGGTCGCGTGCCCACAGTTTGTCATCATGCAGTGGTTGGAGTGGCCGCTGTTTTGAGCTGGTTTGTAATAATAACAACAACAACAACAATAATAATAATAATAATAATAATAATAATAAATTCGTGCACTAATTCTTGAGCACGATGCATCTTAATGACATCGTTCTGCGTGTTGTTTAGTCCCTTCGTTTTTCACAGTTTCTGTGCAGTATATGCGCACGGCAAAGTCGTTAGTGGGGTACTTTCATAGCATAGGCAGAACTGTCGAAATAGTCGCCTTTTACGTTGTACGGTTTGCCCATAGTCGGTCTTCATATCACGTTGCTAGTCATTATCGTTCCACGCGAAGTTTTATCGAAGAAGATATATATACCTGGCCTAGGGAAAGTCCTTTCTGGCGTCGTGGTTATGCATTCGGGAAGGCTGTGGGAGAACGACAAAAATGCAACGAACTTGGAATGCTATAAGCTGGCGAGTGAGGCTTCCGTATAATCGGCGGCAACGTGAGATTTTTGGTGGGTGGCTTCGTTGCAATTTTGCGGCATTATTTGCTAATACAATCGCGGGCTCAAATGCGGCCCCTTTCAGAAACGTGTTGGGCGTCGGCCTGGCGAACGCTTGCAATGTGCCTCAGTCATTTCGCGAATCGTTTATATGCTCCTGGATGAACCCACAGCAGGAGCAACAGTCGAACGCTTTCGAGAGTGTTGCTGTGAATCTCGGCGCTGTTCACCAGTAGTCGCTCCGAATCGCAGCGCTGATCACCAGTTGTTGCAGACCGGGGTCTGCCCGGTCTTTTGTGGTAGCGTGGTGTAACTTCGGGTTGAGGAAACGAACGCTGACAAGAAGGGGGATACGAAAAAACAAACAGGTTTATGGTACTGTTTACAATTAATTACAGCATGAAGTTAGGAGTTCACAAACCACGTACGTGGTGGTTGAACCGTTACATGGTTCATAGTGACGTCCAGCACTCTGCGGCGTCGTTTTAAGCCCTGTCGGGCTCCTCCTCTCCGAGTGGAACACTAGTCACACACACACAACAGGCGAGGGGTACGAGCATGCACGGCCCACGTGAACGACCAATATTGAGTCGTGATCACTGCACTGCAAGGTGGCGCCAGCGGGGCTCTTCCTCGTCGTGTGTGTGCCGTAAGTCGAGAGGTCCCAAGCTCCTGACAGCATACATCAAACGGTCTGCCGGTCGGTTCGCTCAATTAGCCGGGCAATTTGTGGTGGCGGCCGCGGTTTCTTCCAAGGAAGATGCTGTCTTTGTTGTCCTCTCTGGAACGGCTTACGGCGTCGTGGCGACACGACGTCTCATCCTCCGGCTACCAGGGACAATACCTGGCGGGCATAGGCAGCTGGCCGGTCGGCTACTTGTTTAAGGATTAAAGGGTGCTGCTCCCCCGTCAGATTTGGCGCCGGTCATAACAGTGTGTGATTTGGTATCAGCTGTCGCTTGCATGAAGGCTCGTGTTTACCTGCCTTTGTCTCTATAATACAAGAGCAAAATTTAAATGTTTTTGCTTTGTTTTTTTTGAATGCCTAATCAAGTTTTCGAACGAGGGGGCAATTAAGTGTAAACGAATTGAAGCACATAGACGGCAGAAATGTAATAGCCAACGTTGCGAATAATGTATATACTTGTTAAACGTTCACACAGAGCGTTTGTTCAGTTTCCATTGGCGTGTAGTTTCAGAGAAAATATCAAAATAAAAACTGTCCTAAAGGATTAAGGTCGCTGTGCGGTGCGCGTGGTCCTATTTCGCGTTGAATTTCCTTTTTTTTTCGTCCTCTTTGGCTTTTATAATTTGCGTATTGCTCTTACTGCGTCTCAAGAAAAATAGAATACTGATCAAGCAAACCCCGTGTATGAGGAGAACGTCTGGGGCAAAGGACAGAACGCTGTGGCTTTATCCGTCCGCTTGTTTGTCTTGTTTAAACGATCTTTTTTGTATAGGCGTCGAAAGTTCTCGAGCTCGTGATACGTCGTTGCCGAAGTCTCGGCTAGTAATTTGTGCATGGCATGCAGTGACAAAATGCAGATAGTGAGGGCGAAATGCGCTGAATACTTCGTAATTATGCATTGATTGCAGGTCCGAAAGTTCTATTCTAGGATTGGGGACACCATTGCCTCTCTCTTTTTTTCTTTTTTTTCAAAAGTTGGTTTGTTTTCAGCAACGCACGCATTAGTAAGTTAAAATAAAAAAAATCTGGCGTTACGTCCCAAAACCACTATATGAATATGAGAGACTCCGTATAGTGGAAGACCCCGGAAATTTCGACTATCTGTTGTTTTTTAACGTACACTAACATCGCGCAGTACTCAGCACAAATGGATTTCTCTGCAGTGTCTTAAAGGAGAACAGAAGGAAAGGCGAAAAACAAAAGGAAACATAATTGGTGGCTGCGAAAACGCAGTTTGAATGGAGAGGTTCGTGATGGAGTTGGTTCGCTGACTCCTCTACTTTTTTTTCCCCTGGTCTCATGGTAGGCTATTGAGCGATGAGGAGAAGGTAAGTGAGCCACTGTGGCGCGTACTCATTCATTGTTATTTGTGGCCAGAAAGTGAAGAAACAAGTGTTTGATCCCTACGGAGACGTGGTCCCGTTTCAATGACACATACCTCGCGCAATTCAGCGGGAGCTCGTTTATCAAATGACCACCGGTGCAGCACTTTTCTTTCTCCCTTCTTACCTCTGGTGCCTTTTGCTGCTCCTGAATGTTGATGAAAACGGAGCCGACTCGCCCCCTTCCGCCCTAGCTCTTATGTATAAGCCGCGGACTGGTTGGAAAACTGTGTTCGCGTTTGGGGTTGCGCCATGCCGCCAGCTCTTTGTCTTATACTGACGGTAGTTCCCTGCTGGAGAGAACGGGGGAGGGGAGTGATACGATCACCGCTCGACAGCCGGGCATCCGTTGCTCTGCATGGTGACCACTCTTTTTTGCCATTTTCTCAGTCTTTGTTTTGTTTCGCCGTTCTTTGTTCCGCCGATGGGAATTCGCGGCGGTTCTGCCCTGGCACGCTGGCTGACAGTCCGGCGTAGCATTGCTTGTGCAATTTTCGGCAGCTTTCCTGGAAGGGTTATGCCGAGTCTAGTGTGTACAACGTATCCGCCTGTTCGTGCACGTGTCTTGTGTCACTGTCGCCGTATATTGAAAAGGGGGAGCAAACAAGCAAAGCGTATCGGGATAGGTACTATATTTGTGGATGATCTTTCATCATGGCCGCCGCCATCATGATCTGTTGAACGTTTTTTTTATTTTTGTATATCGTGGCGTGAATTGGTATAGGGTCATGCAAAGTCGAATGCACCGACACAACCGCTTTCATGCGTGTGCGTCTACTGTGATTGACGGACGCTACGTACGCAGCACTTAAACTCGCTCTTGGCTATAGTGCATGGATTGGACGTACTAATCGCCAGACATTGTATATGCGCAGCGTTTTATTTCTAAATGGCCAATTTTATTAACACCGTTTATATATGTTTTGTTTCTCTCTTTACTCACTCTGCTTGGACCTGTTCAATGTTAGCAGAGGAAGCAGTTAATGATCGGCAGTCACTTGCGCAATAATGAAGGGCTTTGAAGAATAACTCAAAAGCCGCTGTATTGCCGTATTTTGTTGCATATCGTGCATCGATCTCGTTTTCTCTACGTGCTCGCGCTTTATATCCTGCCCGTTAGCCCGATGCTCACACTACTTGTTTCTGTGAGTTCCAATTCGAAACACGTTTCGTTGAATGTATGTTAATCTTAATGGCTAGCCGCACAAGGTGTGCTTTTTTTTGCGCATGTGTGTTCCGCTTTAGCTGTATTGATTTGGTCGTCTCAAGTCGGTGACTCCTCGCTCGTATTGTAACTGTGTGCTCGTCTGCTCGCTCTTCCTCGGGCGCGCGTTTTTCGAAATACGCCCTCGGAGGTAACAACGTTTTGTACTTCTTACGCTTCCGGTGACGGGCCAGTACTACAAGCCAGTAAGTGCATTACAGAGTAGCTATAGGCATGCGTAGGGGTGTGCAGGGCTCCTCTTCCGGGGGAGATGAAGGTTCATCGCACCGTCTCTACCGTCTCTGCTAAATCAATTGGGGGGGGGGGGGGGCAGACTTCCCACCATCTCGGGTGACTGGTGAGGGTTACCGCGCCCCCTCGTGTGCACGCCTATGCGTGTAGTCACTACTGGACCCTCGTAACGCCTTCAGTGGGCATCTTTCGCTTGGAGCTGAATGTAATGGAACTTACTGAAATATGCTCAGCGAATGGTTTCACTTGGTACATTATTTTGGCATGACCTCATAATCTACGATTAATAATAATTGTTCGGGTTTAACGTCCCAAAACCACCATATGATTGTGAGAGGCGCCGAAGTGAAGCTCGCGAAATTTCGACCACATGGAGTTTTTTAACGTGCACCTAAATCTAAGCACACGAGCCTCAAGAATTTTCGCCTTCATCGGAAATGCTGCCGCCGCAGTCGAGATTGAATTCCGTGACCTGCGGGTTATCAGCCAAGTGCCTTAGCCACTAGACTACCGCGGCGGTTCATAATCAATTGTATTCAACATATGTTGAGGTAATAATTTAATGATAGGCTTGATCGTCCGGAAGGTGTGCGCTACAGACGCCGGTGAACTTTTTCCGTGATTGGTTGATATGTGGGGTTTAACGTCCCAAAACCACCATATGATTATGAGAGTCGCCGTAGTGGAGGGCTCCGGAAATTTTGACCACCTGGGGTTCTTTAACGTGCACCCAAGTCTGAGCACACGGGGAACTTCTTCCGTGTTATGATGTTGACCGCTAAGAGTTTCTTTACCCCCCTATCCTATTTTCCCGGTGTCTTTGCGTGTGCTCGTTCTGAGATGATGATAATAACGTGTGCGGTTTTACGGGCCGTAACCGGGATATGATTATGAGACATGTCATAGTGGAGGGCTTCGGAAATTTCTATTAGCTTGTGTTCTTGAACGTTCACTACCATCGCTCTGTGCGCGGTCGCGTGACAGTTTCTCTCCACGGGAATGCAACCGCCGTAGCCGTCATCGAACCCGCGACTTTCTGGACCGCAGCAGAGCACCGCAATTCTTATGCCTCTGGAGTTCTCATTTTGTCAAAGCGACTTGGAGTGCATAAATTCCCTGGAAGCTCTTCCGCGTTTTTTTGCAGTACGCTTCATTTCTTTTTCGGACTATTTCCTACAACTCTAGCTCATCGAAACTCAAATCCCAAGCCAACCTTTCCAGCCTTGTATCGCGCCGTCGAGTCGCCCGCCTTTTTCTCTTTCGTAAGTTCTTTCACAAGTCGCCCCAAGCCGATCTCATTGCTCCCGCACACCGCTACTTAAGCCGGACCAACCACGAAAAGACCGTATACCCCCCTCAAGCTCACACTGTCTCACATGCCTCCTAATTCTTCAACCAGACATCAAGGGACTGGAATGACCTTCCCACCAAGGCAGTGCTTCATTCCGACCAAGCCATCTTCAAACGCATCACGGAAGAGCTGTTTTTGTAGATATGTTCACCCGTCATGTAAATTCCCTTCCTTTAGGGGCCTTTGAGGTATCATAAATAAATAAATACAATAAAGTTAGTCGGCAGTATCCTTGTCGTCTATGCACGCTTCACTGCCGTCCCGCCTTTATCGCAAACACCTCGAAGATTCCTTAAAGTGATCCGGTGATTCCCGCTTTCGGCGCAAATACCGTAATAATCCTCAAAAGTGACGCTTTTAGAAGGGGATCCAAAAATATACTCATGTTCTTCGGCCGAAAAAAGAATTGAAGCGAGAATGCGGTCTACGCCGATCCTGCCTGCTGGGAAAAACTTTCCGGCGTTGAGACCCTATAGCCGTCTCGTGCGGTGTTGGTCGATGCAACGCGGTTGGACACGCTTCGTCATCGGTCATCATTACTATATCGTTTATCGATTCTAGTGTGGCAACTTTCTACTCTGTAGACGGCTCTCTTTTTCGTCCATGTACTGTACGGCACGATTTTGACCGCATATTTTCCTTTAGAGAAAAATGACGTCCAAGAATCTCCAACGCTTTGCGTAACTCGAGCGCGACAATATATTCGGCGATATGGGTGCTCTATGGGAGAGTCTATTGGTTCAACGTCTTCGTTCTAATATCCCTGTCACCGGACTGTTATTGAAGTAGCGACCTTTTTTTTTCATCTTACTTTTTGGTGAAAGTATAATCTTGCACGTATAAGGTAAACCTCTTCTATTGCACTTTTCTTCGGTCTTTTTGGTGCATAGAGGAGACATGAAATCTTCGAGCTCACCGCGTCGCTACTATACGTGGCATTCAGAGTTTTGTACGTTTTTTTCCCGCCACACTCATGGCAAAGTTTAGTGTTGCTGAAACACAAAACAAGTGTTTACTCGCGTTGAACTTTTGTTGTGGCCATGTAGTTCGCTGCAATAGTCTTAGAACTTTTGAACTGTAACAAGCGCACCATCTTTTACTATTTGCTTTAGGTAAAAACCAACATAATCGTCAGAGTGGTCATAGGAACCGAGTTCACACATACGCCAGATGCGTCCCTATCATCAGTGTACCGGCCCTGTCGGCTAGATTCCAGACTTAGCCTACGATGGTTCCGCTTTCTATCAAACACCTCCACCCAGTACGTGTTTTTTTTCTTCGTAATCACCTCTAGTCGACCCATTTTTGTGAGGCCAGTTGATTAGGACTAGTGAAGTTATTGCTCTTCTCGGCCCTTTATTGGATGTCTTGAGCAGCCGTTTGCGGTGGCACAAGTATTGGTTAATTCACTGAGATAGCTGCGCAGCTATCAAGTAGCGCACTGGAGTGGTTGTTCTCACGTCACCGTCGCGCTTGCCGTAACAGCAGTTTTTTTCTGGTGTTCTCAAAACTTCGCGAAGTATCGCAACTGACGCTTACATTGCAGTAAAGATAAGTGCTGCGATGAGATGGTAGAAAAGGATGCGCTTGTTTGGTCTACGTACAGGACACTGCCGCAGTGGTAGCTGTATGCTTCCGATCGGTCTGGAAGCTCTTCCGCGTTTTTGTGCCGTAGTTTGCTTTGTTGTCACCAGTGCAGTGTAGCGCCTTGCGTGAAAGCCGCGCCCGTATAGATAGGGGAACTAGACAAAGCAAAACAAAGCCGCAGCGACCGGCAACCATCTTCGAACAATGTCATGCCGTGCGCACATCGCCCCCCCCCCCCCCTTCCTCGCCGCCTTGTATGTTCCAGATGCGTCGACAATTCTCTTTCTTTGCCTCGAAGTTTGAGTGCACCGGAAGAAGCTTCTAAGTTTTTCACGTTCTTTTGCTAGGTATGGGTGTCGAGCCCGGAAGGCTTGGAACCTGGTATAACAACAACGCAGGACAGGCTATCGAGCCTCGCTTTTCTCGGAAACGAGGCGCTACTCTTGCGAAGCGAGTCCGGGACTTCTGCTCCTCTAAACTGGGCCTGCGTGAGCCTCGCGTCTCTATCGGATTACTTATTTACTGTCTTGTTCCGTAGCGTATCGTAAGTCGGCAGAGCAGCAGTAACGGTGACTTGCCTCCGAATAGACATGGGCGACCGGTCGAGTTCGTCGCACCGCCGTTTTCTTGTCGTGCTCGGCGCGAGAATCCAATTTGAAGAGACTGAGCTCCTCTCCCTCCGCCCACTTCCATGCCTCCCGCGTGCGTTGTTTTCTTGCGCCACCAGCAGTGGCGCTTCTCCGCCGGCTTAGTAGATGCGCGGGAAAGCACGCTTCGCCGGAGACGCTCGCTTACCGCACTTGAGGCCCGCGTTTCGTGCCCTGTCGGGTTGAGCACTGAGGGACACGAGCTGCGCTACGCTCACTTCTTGCGTGCGCCTCGTTTCGGAAATGAACGGGCGGAATGTAGTGCAGTGAAACTTTGGGCGGTCGTTCTCCTTTTAATGAGTACCGTACTTTGTGGCAGGCCTGTGCAAATCATGGCGGCGGGAGACTTGAGGTTGCGAAGGAGGCCATAATCATTTGCGGAAGATTTCTCGCGAGCTATATATGTTACACAGGACAATCGCTGTGCGAGAATGCATGAGTGTCTTTGTCGCATACCCATTCATCATTTCCAGCTAATAATGCAGTGGTGCAGCGTGCTTGTCACCAAAGATTGACGAGCCAATTCTTGGCCCTTCCCGGCCACCTGCTATACGTTTGAGCGCATGCGCTGTTAATGCTTGGAGCAACACATTAATGGTGATGACGTACATATCTGTGAGATGACGTTCTTAATTTTTTCACTTGAGCGATACAGAAAGACTATTTAATGTTACCACTGAGGACGCCGTGGTAGCTTATGACTTGGGTGTTACGCTGCTGAGCACGACGTTGTGGGTTCGATTCCTGGCCGTACTTAGATATAGGAGAAATGCAAAAAACACTCGAATATTTGAGCTTCATGTTTACGTTAAGCAATCGTGGGGGGTCAAAACGAGGCGCTGAATCAATCACGGCGTTTTTCGTAAGCCCTATATTACTTTGGAGGTTAAAAATAAATGCGCGAATTTATCGAAGGATCTCAAGAATGTGGTCGTACAGGACAACCTGGGTTACCGGCCACGCGTCGCTAGGCCTTCGTTAACAAGCCCCGCCGTGGTGGTCCTGTGGCTAAAATACTCGGCTGCTGACCCGCAGGTCGCGGGTTCAAATCCCGGCTGCGGCGGCTGCATTTTTGACGGAGGCGGCAATGCTGTATAGGCCCGTGTGCTCAGATTTGGGCGCACGTTAAAGAACCCCAGGTGGTCTAAATTTCCGGAGCCCTCCACTAAGGCGTGTCTCATAATCGTATGGTGGTTTTGGGACGTTAACCCCCACATATAAAGCGTATCAAGCCTTCGCTAACAAGGTAAACTCGTTGACGAGTCAGTTGAGCGGCTTTATTCGGGTAACAGCGCGGAAAAATCAAAGACAAGGCAGAGGCATGATGAACTATACACTACACCTATACCGCTAATAGTTGATAGTCAGGGATACGTGCGGTGTGTTGTTAGTGCCTTCGTTCTTCTTCGCTGTACCCTGAAACAATGGTGTTTCTCCGTTTCTTTGCCGCCTGTCACTCTCGCCGCTCGCGTGTGTTCGATGCAGCGGCAGAAGGTCGTAACATGCACGTGGGTCTGAGTGTTTTATTACGAGAAACACGTGCACATTCAATTGAGTTTTTCCCCCTTTTATTTATTTTCACGTTGGCGTTTTAAACGCCAACCACCCTTTATTTTACTTGTGAGTCATCTCTGCGTTGTTTTTGGCTCGTCGTCGTGAGATAAAGGCGCGAAAAAACAACAACAAAGTTTTCGTTGACGGCGAGACGAGCGCGAGGTGTAGCTTTTTGCAAGGTGCCGCGAGAAATCGCGTCTCGCGGGGTGTCGAATAAACTTTTCTCATTATTATCTTTTTTATCTTTGTTCGCTCTGTTGTTGGCGGAACTGTGTGTGCTCGTTTACTCGTTTTTCTCCTTTCATTATTTTTTTTTTAATCTGTACTTGCCGCGAGTTCAATTTGTTAGGGTGTCACGGACGTTGCTAGAAGTGGGAGGGCAATTGATTGATTGATTGATATGTGGGGTTTAACGTCCCAAAACCACCATATGATTATGAGAGACGCCGTAGTGGAGGGCTCCGGAAATTTCGACCACCTGGGGTTCTTTAACGTGCGCCCAAATCTGAGCACACGGGCCTACAACATTTCCGCCTAAAGGGAGGGCAAACAAAACAAAAAGCCTCTAATGAAAGTAAAGCGTGGCCGTGCCTGAGTTGACTCTTTTGAGTGTGCCTAGCTATAAAAGTGTAAAGAGATGGCGAAAAAAAAGGGGGGGGGTGGGGAACGGCGTGCCCGGAACAATGGAGCACAGCAGCCGAGGTTGCTGCGGCGCCTCTGCCTGCGAGGCATCTGCCCTTCCCATTGTGGCCTGGCGGTGCTCAGTTTTTTTTTTTTATACGAGGAGCCTGCAGTCAGAAAAGAAGCGAGACCAACCTGCAGTCAGACGAAGCGAGACCAACCTGCGAGAAGAGAGAGAGAGAGAGAGAAAAAAGTTATTTTAACAAGAAAAGGTTATTTGTGCATTGCCTGCGAAACGGAGGTTATATGCAGTTTTTTTGAAAATTGAACTAAAATAAAGTCGTCTTCATCGCGTGTATTGATTTTAATTTTACGTTGTTGCTTTCTGATTCGCGTTTGCGTACAATACGGAGTCGTTAAAAAAAGTCGGAAGTGTAATCGTTGCAACCTGGTGGTCGGATATTACAGTATATTATTTCTCGAGACAATTACCGGCCGCTTCCTCAATTTTACCCGCCCGGCCGTCTCTCATATGTTCTGTTTTTACTTTTCTTCCGGGACGGCCCATCACAAAGCAGCGCTGTAAAAGTCTGTAGCGAGTTGAAGGGGGGCAAATGACGCGCAGCGAGGAAATTTCGTCTAGCTTGAAGCAAAAATGATTTGTTCATTGTACAACTATGGTGCGCTAAAAACGATATTAAAAAAAAAATCTCGTCAGCAGCGTGAAAAGCGTTTGAAGAGATGCTAAAAAGCAACGCGCGCGCTCATGCAAAAAAAAAAAGAATCATTCCAAGAGAAGGAAGGAAACCGCGCTTACACGAAAGAGGGAATATAAACATAACGCGCTGGCTCGACCCTCGAGATGGCGGCGTCCGAGTCACGTTTTTGCTCGACGACGTGTGTATACCATGTTGTCGTGTATGACCTTTCTGGCTATTTTTGTTTGTTTAGGTGCGGCCATCTTCTTGCACTCTGCTTGTGCTGTCTTTTCGCCCTCAGAAAACGAGCAGATTTCTCGAAAAGAGGACGGCAGCTCCGTGACGTCGTCATCTTTGCATCTTCGTAAGCGCGTCTAAGAAATCGCTTCCGCTCTTGCGATTCTGAGGCGGCGTCGCAGATTTCGCCGGGTTTCGTGTTTACTTCGCACGCCTAACTTTAGTGGCCACAAAATGCTTATCCCTATGCATTAACTTTTTTTCTTTATATTTCTTTTTTCCCTCTTTCCATCCGAGAAGGTCATTGGTCCCAGAGACCGCGCATGTTCAGCCTGGAATCCCGGATAGAAAAAAAAAAAAGTAGGCCAGCAGACGCCTTCTGCGAACAGAATTTGGCCTTGGTCCAAGCGCGTATGCCGCAGCTTGTCACTTTCGATTCGCAGTAAATCGCGATTTTCATGGTTTCCAGTGCTCGCCGACAGCTAGCGCTCGTTTTTCAGCAAAAGCCAGGCTGATGTGCTGGGAAATTCGACGCTAAACTGTCGCATCCGTGCAGATGCGGATTACTTGTAGTACGAATGGGGGAGGATTCTGTATTTGCTGTAGCCATTTCACCGCGTCAAGGCGGCCGACCGATAAGAATAAAACGACAAGAACGAGGCCCATATGTATGGGGCACTTGGTGCCTTGAAGTATGCCAATTCGATTGGTGCTTTTGCGGGCACATTGCCGCTGCGCCTGCTCCATTTGTTCGTCCCTGGTGTAAAAAAGAAAGAAAAGAAGCAAACGAAAAATGCTTTAAAGGGACATTAAATGAATATACTAAATCAGTTCAGGCATATCAAGTGTGGGTTCAGTACTCTATCGTCATTCATTTAGCTATCGTAAGAAGGCTAGAAGAGTGTATGACCGTCAGTTTTCGTCTTGGATTTTGCTCCAAAACATCATTACGTGAACGTCAGTGTGACGTCATCAATTTTGCACTTTTTATGTATATTTTGGCCACTTTGGTTCGATGGAGTATACTGGAGCTTGCAATGTCACGAATTTCGGTCCCTTAGATCGCAACGAAATTCGCTTTTACTATAAGGGAGTTTTAAAACAGCCCACCGCGAGCCGTTGCGGTGTGGGCACTGCAACTGCGCACGCGTCGTAACGCGAGTCGCCGTCCGCGTTCGCGGCCCGCAAGCAGAAAATCTGAAATAGCGTGCGGCGATCGCGGCCCGCGAGGCTCGCAAAGTGCTGGGACTATAGCTTTCGTGCATTTCGGTTTGCGGTTGGGGCGAAAGTCCCTAGACTTTTCCCTAGGGAGAGCAAACGCTATTCTAAACCTCATATGGTGCCCGCTATCCCCGTAACGCCCACAGCATCTGCAAACATTATTCTAAATCTCCCTATTATGTATACAGGCTCCAGCAGATGCCGTCAAAGTCTGTGACGTCATGGTGGGCTGGTGTGTGAAGTGCACATGGTGTTTTCAGATGTTTCTTTTTTTTTGTCACGTTTTCTCGTTTTCTCGCTTACAAAGCGTCCTTGTTGTAGCAGTGGTGTTTTTAGTATTACTAAAATGAGAGAGAGATAGAGAAAATACTTTTGTTTGGGGTCCCGAAGGCAGGTGGGAGGAGGAGGAGGAGCGCTTATGTGGTGGTTTGTAAACTTCAGGTTTTGCAGCAATATTTAACACGAAAGTGTTTTATGCTGGGGTCCACCAAGACCTTAGTTGCTTGTTTATGTCACAGAAATGACGTTTATAAAATGGACGCCACCAAATGAAAAAACAAAAAGTGACAGCTTTTCCGCATAGGCGAAGCAATGAACGCGATAGCCACAAATTGGAAGGTCACGCGCAGAGTGGAAAGCAGATCGAAACGTGCCCCACGCACTGAACGTACTCACAGGTACGGATGCACGCGAATAAGCGTCTCAGTTGTTACTCCACTGTGTCTAAAAAGCGCGCGCTTTTCGCAAACGCATACTGCAATCATTGCAGTGACTTTTCTGTACCCGGTAACTACAACAGAATTGTTCCAGGTAAAGCCCGAGGCCCCACCGCGAGATAAGGGCACGCGAGGGAGCGTCGCTTTTCTTCTCTAAGTACGCGTGGGAGATAAAAGCGCGTGCCGCCGTGCGATGTGGCAGTGCTAGAGTTACTGTATCTGCTACCTTTAGGTAGCATATACATAAAGGCAGCATATATAGTAACTCTAGGCAACGCGTGCTTATTGCGCCATCTTGCTAGTAATGCTGAAAACACAATTTCCACCGCGTGGTAGATATATGAGTGGTGAGCGATGTGCTACTCGGTGGCTCAGTTGTTAACGCCTCGCACTCAAGATTCAGAGGACCCAAGTTCGAGTCTGCGCGCAGAAGTCTTTTCGTGTATATATATATATATATATATATATATATATATATATATATATATATATATATATATATAAAACTTAAAACTTCCCCGCCGGGAATTGAACCTCCGGTTCCTTGGCCCGCCACGATAGGTGCGCGGTGCTCCCAGTGAGCTATCGAGGGACACAGAAGGCTCTGTACAAACGCGCCTTATATCTCAGACATTCTCTCTCGCACGTACTGGCAGTTAGCGATGGGCATGGTGCCGCAGTCTGTGAGTGGAATCGAGAAGTAATGCGGGATTACACTTACTAGCGCCGATAGAAAACGATTCGTCAACGATGCAATTAAAAGATGGCATCCGAGATTGAACGCCTTTTTGCAGTCTCGAAGGCTGTGCTTAATGCGTCTAGACAGCATTGATTGATACGTGGGGTTTAACGTCCCAAATCCGCCACATGATTATGAGAGACGCCGTCGTGGAGGGCTCCGGAAATTTCGACCACCTGGGGTTCTTTAACGTGCACCCAAATCTGAGCACACGGGCCTACAACATTTCCGCCTCCATCGGAAATGCAGCCGCCACAGCCGGGATTCGATCCCGCGACCTGCGGGTCAGCAGCCGAGTACCTTAGCCACTAGATTACCGCGGCGGGGCGCGTCAAGATAGCAACGAAAAATGCTGGCCGTGCTAGCATTGGGGAGCCGCCCTAGACGCGGTTGTGTTCTTTGCCTTTCGCTTCGTGTTAGCGCGTGACCGCTCGTTGTCGGGGTATACGGCCGCTTTCACGTACACCCAACGATGTTTTTCCGCCGATAATAAAACGACACTAAGAGCTGCGAAAGGGCAACAATGTCGACGGGCGAATGTCGTACCTTGGACGAGCGAGGTAGAGGCCAGCGCGACGTGGAATGCCCGTGCATTCGTGGTTAAACCTACGAATCTCTGCCACCCGTCTTCCTGACGCGCGTTGTGGTAATGTATGTATGAACACAGGCGTAATGTTATGAGCACGATGTATACGCTCCCTATTACTTGAAGGAGCACGTCGTGCTGTGTCTCACCTTAATTGATGACGCTTATAAAAAGTGTATACGAAGTGTTTATTACGTGCTTGTCGATGCCACCTTTGCGCAGGATACGCTGTGCCCATGTATAGGATAACTTCAGCTACCGCAAGGGTTCAATCATGATCATTGGTGTTAGCCGTCGCGATAGAGATGTGCCACCAGGCGTCAACGTGTCTATGTTGGCCCATCCACGTTAAACAGTGCTATAGCAGCCAAACACCAACGGATGCAAACTCTTATAATCACTACACAATCAACATTACTGCGAAGGCAGTTTTCGCTTTTGTGTTGTACCGTTTCCTCTGACGAAGGGATCAGTAATGTTTTTTTTTTCTTTAGTGTCGCTTTCACAGTGCCATCATACAAATAGCATAAATTTGTGCTGACCCGTTATTGGCATTGTATACGTCATGGCACCGCGTGAGTTCGCAGGTTGTCTTGCATCCGTGATTGCGTGTTCAGTTGCTCTCCTTTCAGGTCGTGCATATATAGGAACGCTTGAGAGCGTATAAATTTCGCATTTGCTCTGCTTCGGAGCGTGGCCGTACGTGACTTCCGTAGAGTTGGGGAACTCATTCGTGGCGCTTTCATGGTTGGCGCTTTCCGACTGTTCCGCTTTCTCCCTGATCTTCCACTTTTTCGAGCGCAACCGAAGCCCGCGCTTGACTCACTATCCAATATGAGTGGCGGATGAGAGCTTGTTTCCGGTACGAAAATGGAGCACCGAGGCTACATACCGCCTGAGAGCGCGTCGGCTTCGGGAACGTGAGAGGAGAGCGGAGATTGCAGTGTGTGGTATAAGTGAAGGATTACATGTAGGAGCAGACGCTATCTGATTTCTGCTGAGTAGAAATGACCAGGCGACTAAAGGGTCTTGTTTGTACGGGGAACCGAATGCCAAGAAAGTTGGAACAGGCAGGTTCGCCTGTTCTTCAGATCACTCGCAGAGATAGAGGAGGAGCGTGGTGAAGTGCGCGTTCGCGCTGGATTATATACCGGTTTCTATACCGACTCAATACTGGTATAACGCGCGATTATATTGGTAGCGGCAGCTACAAAGGATTGCGCTGTTCGCGCGGCTCCGTTCGCTCCCCGGTTCGGTTTGTGCCGTTCAAGAGTGGGAGCTCGCTAATCTGGGTCGACAGGCGAGGCTAGTGCTTGCTGAATGAGCGGCTGTTGTTCTTGCGAGTGTGCAGACGTTGGAAGCCGGCTTTTGTATGCATATATATTTTGATATGTGTCTGTGCATGCTAGCTGCACACCGACCGCCTCAACGAATTCACGCGTGGCGCTTCATTCAGCCGTTAGACTACGTCTTTCGCTTTACTTTTCCTGACCTGGGAGGGCGCTGCGGTAGTGGACGTAAAGGTTGCGTTAGCCGCGAAAACCTCGTTAGGTCGGCTTCTTTCCTGCAACGTCGCATTGATCGGCGAGACGCCTTTCTCAGCGCGAGTGACCGAACGGCACCGTGATGCGAGCGTGCATGTTTAGAGATGCAGAGCCTAACTGTGTTGGCAATTCGGTTCCCCGGCGGTTACGACCTGGCAAAGTGTATATAGCCCTTTAGCGCGGCGCCTTTCTTTCCTTACTTCGTACCGAGCGTCTGGGCGTCGTCAGAAACGAAGCGTTGAGATTAGAGCTGTCCGCTCGGCGACGAAATGAATAGACCACTTGGTTAGAATTGTTTTTTTAATTCTTTCAGGAACATCGGCGTTCTTTTTTGTCTTTCTGGAGCGCGTACTTTGTTTTGTTTGTTTCTGGCGTGCTTCCTAATTTTCTTTCTCTTTCCCGCTTTCTCTGAATAGATGGATATGGATAGCGCAAGGTCATCTTCGACATAAATCTGACGGTTAAAACAAAAGAGCATGAACAGTACAAGTATGGTTGGAGAGGGTGTAGAGTTCGGTATATACCCGAAGGGATAAATAGAAACAGCCCAGCTAAAACAGTTGTATTTCTGTTCAAAATCTGTATAGTGGGAAATATTTTTTATTTACTCGCTCTTTAACAACAATGATAACAGCCCATAGCAACTAGGATACTACAGTTCGCAACGCCCAATCAGCTGCTTCTAGAAGAGGGTTCCTCCGGGGCACTTCATACATTTGTATTTACTGTAGTCGATGCGCGCTATCGCCGCGTCTCGGTGATTCTCGTGCGCCGCTGCAGCGTCCTTACATTTTGCGTGCGTTCTTCCTTCATTGTCCTCCGTCGTGCTTCGCTTGCTTTTCAGTCTTTCTACACACTCACGTTTGTAACACTTGAAGAGGACTGTGGCAGGAGAGAGAGAGAGAGAGAGAGAGAGAGAGAGAGAGAGAGAGAGAGAGAGAGAGAGAGAGAGAGAGAGAGAGAGAGAGAGAGAGAGAGAGAGAGAGAGAGAGAGCTAAGGGTCTCGCGCCGATTGAGAGCACTTCCGTTGTGTGTTCTCCGGAGAGTTTCTCCTTGGCTTCCCGCGCGTATCGGACGGTCCTTGTTACTGCGGCGCGCCTTCACATTCGTTTTCGCAGCGTACGAAGAGTGTGTGATCTCCGAAGATGGCTGAAGGGTACATAAAAATGATAAAAACTAGGGAGGGGGGTGGAGGGAGGACAGCGGACAAGACCGATTCCCTCGAGCATGCCGCTGAGGGCACCCCTTTTCTCTATTTTTTGTTTGTTATTTTATTCCGATTCTGAACTTTCTTACTCCGTAAGCTCGCGTGAGGGTTTGATGCTGGCCTTTGGTAAAAAAGAAAAGAAGGGAAAAAAGAAGAAGTAAAAAAAAATAAAGCACATGATTACGATGGGTAGTGCACCGTAATAGCTTGACGAGGCTTATAAGCGAAGGGGCGAAACGTTTTGAAAGACGTAAAACCGGTGGCAATCTCGGGACACGATCTTTGTTGCCCCGCGAGAGCGTAGGAGAGGATGTTGTTAGTGGTTCATGAGGAAAAGGAAGAAGTAAGACGCACTATATACTAGTCTACAAGCAACGATGAAAGGAAAGGCAGAAAGGAGAGAAGGGGTCTGCGACGGGTCTGTGCAGCGTCGTTAAAAAAATACGCGCGTTTGTTGGTCGTTTCGCGCACTTGGCCACTGGTCGCGAGATTGTGCTCATTCTTCACTTTCCGTTGGCTCTTTCCTCCTCTGCGCCGCATCCTTCGCGAAGAATGGTCGAAGGCTGAACGTTTTCTCTTTCTTCTTTGAGATAATTCCTTCCGGTTGGACGCGTTTTTAAGGCGATTTGGGCTCGCGTGATACGCGTGCGCAGTCGAAATATTTAGTTCATCAACCTCTTGCGTCACATGGTGTATCCCTATACGCATACACCATATGACACAAGAGGCTGATGCGACGCCTCTTTACACGTCATTGTGCTGAAAAAAAAAAAAGACAGCATGCGGGACAGAAACAACCTGGTTGAAACATCCCGGGTGGCGCTCCGGCTTGATTCCGTAAGGTCTGAATGCGTGACACCAAATACGAGATAGGCGGGCCTTCTTTCGCGAATACGGGTCATACTTCCGCGAAAAAAAATGTGCTGTGGAAATAACGTGCGGATAAGTTCGAGTGCGTGCCCGATCATCGGCTACAGAAAACGTGTAGCCGTCTAACTACTCGAAGGTAATAAGAGTTCGCTTCTGGTGACATACGAGAAAAATCTTTGAAGTAGTCAATCGAAAGTGGTCGTCGTTGTTCTTCCGAAGCGGGCACAATCACATTTCTATGCGCGGGAAATTGGGCCAGACAATAATGATATCCGGCATTAGCCTCCCAAAAGCTACACTATGATTAAGGTGTGCCTTGGTCGAGGGCTCTGGAAATTTCGACCTCCCGGGGTTTTTTAACATGCACCTAAATCTGCGCACACTGTCATCTAGCCTTTTTCCTTAATCGAAATGCTGCGGTCGGGATTCGATGCGGCCTTCGAGTCAGCAGTCAGTACTGTCGCTGAGACGGGGAGCTGTGACCACATTTAAGTTAAAAGAAGGATAAAATCTGTTCCCTGCCTTCCTATCTTGCTTGTCGCTGCTTCCCTCGAGTATAGAGGGAAGGGGGCCGTGCGAGCGTGAAATATTTGTGCCGAGTGACAGACAGAGGACGAGGCAGAGTGCATGGGGTACGGCGGCGCTCTTTTTTTGTCGTCGCAGGGATTCAGGCATAGCTTTTGGCGTCCTTTTGCACGAGCGCCCGCGTGCGCCATATCATGCGTGGAAACGACGAGTTCACGAGCCGTTCTTGCACGCGCCGTCGCTCAACATCTCTATCACGCCCCTATTAGCCTCGCGGGGAGATGGTGCACACCAGGACAGTCGCTCCTTGCTTGAGCAGCATTCTGCTATATGAAAAGGAAGGGGTGTGGGAGGAACTAGAGAGAGAGTGGGGATGAAGGGGCCTCGGAGTTCTGCCCCTGGTCGCGCTGATAGCCGAGATGGGCTATAGGCTTCTCAGGGGATTTTGAGGCTGGCGCTTGGAGTTTGAAAGCGAGCGTTGTGTGTGGTGCGTGTGTGTCGCGGCCTTCGTCTAAAGACGTGCTTCGCGAAAGAGCGAGCCAGCCGCCGCCGGCGCTCGGTCGCTTCTGTATAGCTTCCCGTTGTGAAGGAAAAGACGGTGCGCTCGATTCTGGCACTTCACCGAAGGTGCTACGTGGAACATGAAAGGGGAGGGGGGCGGGCGATTCTGGCCGAGGAAGAATTGTAATCCATGCTGTGCGATGGGAGGAGCGCTCTCTAGAATTCCGTCGGTGTTCCCTGGAGGATGACGCATTCAGTAGCATGGGTGGTCAATCAGCAAGAACGCGGCGTTGTCCTTTTTCTGGATCGAGGAGCGTATGCCCGCGCGAGTGTTTGCGGAGTTTAGAAGCGCGAAAGTTTTCGGGTAGTCTTCCGCGAGAGGGAACGGTGGCTCTGTAAGAGCTTGTGCTTTGTCGAATACGAGAGGAACGCTTAGCGTAGACGCATGAAGGTTCTTATGGACGAATAAGGGGGATCAGTCTTCCTCGTTATCGGGAGTGACTTATCGGGGGTTGACTACTTCACTATCGCTACGCGCAGTGAACTGACGTGTTTTTTTTTTTTAATTTCCGAACGCAGATCCTCTGTTGCATTGTACAGCGCTTGCTTTAGTAGCGATGAACGCTGTTGATTTACGACTCTTTGGTTTTGACACCTTTTTTTCATTTGAGCTTTTTTTTTTCTCTGACACCTCCATACACTTATCGAATACAACTGTGAAATGAAATCATTGCACCGTGCAAGCAATGCTGTGCACTCTGCGTACAGCACTGACACGTTTCACTGCACTGTGACTCAATGACTCGCGGCGTAATCGGTGCAATCGACGACGTTAGTATTGCACTGGACTTGCAGAAAACAAGCGCCGGATTAACCCCCAGTTTCCGCCATACTCCGCACTCAGATACATCCACTTAGGAACCTATAGTGGAGTGGCAGTGTGTGGGGCTGCATAGCTCGAGGACGTGGGTTAGATTGCCGGCGCGGAGAGTAAATTTAGATGGAGGCGAAATGCGCAGAAAACGTCCGTGTGCTTGAGCTTGAATTCATGCACGCTTCGAAAAACCCCAGTTGCTAAAAATTACGATGAAGGGCCCCACTACGACTGGCTTCGTAATGTTATCAGGGTTGTGGTACGTAAGATGGCACAATTTTTAGCATCCTTTACCTTGTCGCACGGCATCATGTTTGCTTTGGCATTGGGCAGCATCATACGTGGAGCGTTGTACTGCGAGTGTTTCGGTATATTCATGGTAATATACTATAGCCTTGTGGTAAGTTGCATCAAAACGGATAGTCACCGGTGGAAGCAGAGTCCATTCCCGCTCCTGGAAGAAGCCACAATGTTCGCGCCGTTTCTTTAATTTGTGCGTGGAGGTTTATAACTACATAGTCGGCGTCAAAACGTGTGCGAGTTCCGCGAAAAGCGAAATTTCAGTTAGATGCCAGTGAAATACAAGTTTATGTCGCACAAACTTGTGCTGCTAGCCATAGCATACACTGACGTATCCAGGAGGAAGGAAAGGGGGTGTTGTCGCTTCAGCGACACCTCATTTGCTTGTAGATTTTTTGCGACGAACTATGCCGACTGTTGACAGAAGGAGTGGCGATCCGAGATGAATTACGCTTCGGTGCCTGCACTGCACGGCTGCGTTCTGTCTAGCCAGGAACGTTAAGTTGACATGCCTGGTACAGGCCATACTAAATTTTAAACAATACGTGTTTGGCATGGGATGTCTGTCATGAGTACTGCTTTGACTGCGCGATTGATCATATTTACTTTTATTCATTTATTTATTTATTTATTTATTTATTTATTTGTATCTTTTTGCCATCTCACTTGCATAAAATTCATAATTGGCTGTTTAATCTTATAAGTTTGTAGAGCGGTTCGAATAACGAACTTTTCAAACTTGCTTCATTAGAAATAATAATAAAAAGAGTACTATAGTCGGTTACAACCTAAGAATAAATACAAGCGCCGCCCCCAAAACTGCGGCTCACCTGGCATTTATCCGTGCGAGAGAGTCGTGCTACGTGGTTTCCATTGCAACCATATATACTTTTTCGCTGCTAACAGAAACGTTACGCGCAGTAGTAATTAAAAGTTCATCGTCGTTATAACATTACTTTTGATAGAAAGTGATGTCAAAATCTTTGCGAACACTGCGCAAGAAGTCAACGCTTTTTTGACCGAAAACGAGCGGCATATGCATGCGTTTGTAAAATGAAGCCACTGATCTGAAATACACCAATTGCATTAGGCGTAACAGAAATGAGCAAAAGTGTTTGGATGAGCTACTTATGCAATCTTGTTGGTGGTGGAAGAGTTACAGTTGTAGGTAGAGCTCATATTTATTCTAAGGTTGTAAGCGACTACAGTTCCATACATTCACGCATATTTTTTTCGGTATCACTGAAGGCACGCACCTTTGGCGATATATATTTCTCTCACACACACATACGCACACACAGAGGGCGGGACAGATGTGTCACGTCAAACGCGAAATAGGAGACCCACAACAGTGTCAACAACTTTCTTAGTTCTAATACATCGCTACATAAATTCGAATGTTCGAAGGTAAACTATTAGCAGCAATCCGCGTACGCGTTTCCTATTGGAATATCCGCACACATCCCGCCTATATAACACAACACAATTACTGTGGTAATTAATTACGTGTACACCTTAGGGCGCCGCCGGAAGAAACAAAGCAATATAACCCGAGCTTTCTTTCTTGCGAAAGGAGCTTTGAAAAAGCCTAAAGTATCCGCCCTCCCTCGAGAGAATGAAGTTCGTGGAAGCCTGGGAATTAGGCTTGTGCCACCTCGTTCGCACGCGGGAACATCGTTCCGTTCAGCCTTACACTCGGCCCTGTTGTGTGGGCGTCAGGCCTTCGAAAGGAACCTGAGCCTGCCTTTTCGTTGCGCCGTGCAGGAATCTCTCCGAGATGAGCGATTTGGTGCTGCAGGCTTGATTAAAACACTCTGCCCGACTCGCGTAAAAGCGCGCCTGTTCTTTGGGCGACTGCCCGACTGCTTTTGTGTTCTCACGCGTTGTCTTGTGGCCCGACGTAAGTGTCCGGTAATGTCTTGCATGGGCTTTACACGAATGTCACATCTCCAGGCGCCGTGGTGGCGCTATCAATTGACTTTTCTTTTTAAGTATTTTTGTAGCTGGCGCTGGCGCCTCCTGCGATTTGTAAACTTAAAATCGTGAGGCAACTCATGCTCTGTATTAATTTTTGCAGCACCGTCTTGTTTATCAATATAAATATATATATATATATATATATATATATATATATATATATATATATATATATATATATATGTGTGTGTGTGTGTGTGTGTGTGTGGTGTGTGTGTGTGTCATTGGTTTAGGCGCGCCCACGGCCACTTTGCATGGATAGGGGCGAAAAAAGAAGCACGCGCCTTGATACTTACATGCTAATAATTCTGGGGATTTTATAAAACATAATAAAACCACGATATGACTATGACAGACGCCGTATTAGAGGGCTCACGGCAGTTCGACCACCTGGGACTATTAACGGGCACATAAATCTAAATGCACGGGTCTGAATCGTTTCCGCCTTCTTCGAAAAGGCGGCTGCTACGGACGGCATTCGATTCCATGATCTGCGGCTCAGTAGTTGAGCACCGTATTGGCCGCGAGATCGAGCAGAGTCGCCGCCTGGCGGCAACTGGCCGAAGACGCGAAGTTTGGATTGCTTCGTGCGTAGTCTGTTGGCCACGTTGTGTTTTTATGTGGGCGTACGTTATGCACGTTCTCAAAGTGTGGTTTGTCTGGTCATGTCAGCGCGAGTGTAACTGTTTCTACGTATGCCTGAAATGACGTACGAAAGCATTTGACCTTGCTCGGCTGTAAATACATTGTAATAAGATCGGCGAGTGCAACCTTCTAGAGTGCTGTTTATTGTCGTCGTACCCTCCATTCACCAAAATAATTTTCAGAGTCGGTGCCGCTTTCTGTTTCAAGCACATCGCAAAATGCTCTTGGCATCCTCCCAAACATGAGAACTATTATATGCTGTGTGATTGCAGTGTGTTATAGCGACTCGGTTGTTAGGGGCGAAGCTCCTTAAAGCGGCACCCGCTCGTCCCTCGTCGTAGTCGTAGTGCGTAACCAGTCTTACGCTTTGACCTGCAAGGTGGTGCCGGTGGGAGATTTCTCCTGTGCGTTGTTCAACAATGAAAAATTCGCAGCGTGCGCGTTAACTAAAAGCCCAATTCTCCTGTCTCTCATTCCCAATAAGCAGCCATTGGCTTGTACATTCAGCACTATCTGACAAGAAAGGGTTGCTAGGTTATACTTGCTGGGCGTAACCTCCTTGGTTTTAGAAAGGTTTAGCGAGCGTTGGGCCGCAGTGCCATGAATACAGTACTAGTATATACCATGAACTTGAGGTGGTTAGAGGTGGTAAGTAGACAAGAAGCGCAAGCCGTAAGAAAGTGTGCGTGTGCCACCTCTCGTTTAGTCCTTGGAATGTCCGCTGGATGGCGGCGCTTCTATATGCAGAATATATGCTGGAAAGATGCGAGATGGTGGTACTTGGAGTGTTGAATAGGTGGACGAACGGACACACAGACAGATGCATGGATGGACGCACGGATGGCTGAACGGACGGATAGACGCATGGATGGACGCAGGGACGGATGCACGAATGAACGTGTGGACGGACGCATGGACGGTCACACAGACGGATGCATGGACGGACGGAAGCAAGAAGGAATGGACGGACGGATGCTTCGCCCCACTCTCCATCATTCACACCGTGGATATGCTGCCATTTTCGTAGTATGCAGATGACAAAGATGTAAATAAGTAGTTCAGTCACGCTACAGCAGTGCGTAACTGGCGTAACACAAGCTAACCACGTACAAGCAACACAGCAAAAGAGTGATCTAGTGCGAAAGCGTGAAGAGTGTCGGTCACCCCAGGACGAGCATCCCTATGAAAGGCAGAATGCGCTTTACTCGCGGGTAATGTTAACGTTGTATAGGCGTCGTGCACCGATTCAGTAGTAAAGAGCGTATACATGTTAACAGTAAACTGCAGTCAACGCGTTTTATCCGCTGAAAGTCGGCCGAAGCCGCACGCAACGAAGCGCCGTTGCGTGTATTTGTATACGCGCTGCCGACCGCCTATCCACACTTTTGCAGGAACGGGGCTGCCATGCCACCTATAACCTGATCTCACCACGATAGGCACCGCGGTGGATGCCAAATACTAATTTAGAAAGGGGTAGTTAAATGCTTACGCTATACCATTTTCTTTCCTTATTTATTTATTTGTAGGTTAGCCAACTCAAAGAAAAGGCTAGGGAAAGTGGTACAATAAACAGTTATCTAACCTATATGGTGTATTGTCATCTGTCTGCGCTCACCAACAGTACTATAAGTGTGCATGGAAGGTCTCTGCGTGAGGTCGGTGACCTGTGTGCGTTTTACGACACTTGGAAAAGCTGCGCTTATTATACGGCCGTGACTGGTGACATATAGTTGTACCTGAAGAGAACACGCCACCGTCCCCGCTTTTACTCTTGTAAGTCTCTTAAGTTTTTTTTTTGTTACTTTTAACGAAATATGCCGAGACTCAGCAGTATCCCTTCCTTTCGCATCTTGTGCAGATACTACGCTTTTTTTCGTTGAGACCCCGGAGAACAACATCAAAAGCGCATAAAGAGGGCGCATCTCTTGCAGATGAGCGGCTGGCTTTTCGCGGAAGACAATGATCGATGCTGTGCCCTCCCTTTTAGCCGATTAGTTTCACATCAGCCCATTTGTCTAGCATGTAGCCAATATGGCACAACTGTACTATGTACCTCCTCAAAATAGTGCAAATGGAACACGATATTCTCGTACCCTAACTTTGCACTTTCTTTCTTTTCTTTTCTAATTTTCCTCGCACTTAATTTTTTTGGCCTACTGGTCGTCTAAGTGTTTTATTATTTTACTCCCAGTTTTGCTCTTTGCAGTAAGATATTAAAGAAATGATCCGATGTTTCTGTTTTATTATATTGCTCGGCATTACCTCCCTTTAAATGTAGCATTCCAAGGCTACCGACTCGCAGGGACGTGGTTTCTTAAGGATTACACTTATCTTTTATCACTGCCGATAATTATGCAGCTTGCTATCTTGCCTGCCGTATCACAGTTCTCGCTGTCTGTCTCTTTTCGCAATAATTATCCCATTATTTTACCTTCTCTGGGAACTCTTTAGTGTTCATGTCCTAAACTATAATAAAATGAAATGGGGAATTGTTTTTTGTACTAAAGGAAATTTTATGAGCCTTAATTGCTCCGTGTGGAAACGAGTTTTCAAAAGGACTTGTTTTTGGGCTAGTTGGTGCATACTTGGTGCAGAAGACTGAGGCGCACAAAACATATCGTGAAGCAGGAAGAGCAGGAGAGAAGACAGAACAGCACCAACTACCAACTACCGAACTCCTGTGCGTTCCCTAGACGGTCATTAAACAACAGTTGGTAGTTGGCGCTGTTCTATCTTCTCTCCGGCTCTTCCTGCTTCACGATATGTTTTTGCGTCTCAGTCTGCATGCACCAAAAACGAGTTATCGTTCGCATGTTCGCCAGCCAACTTCACACGAGTGAGCGCGAGAGTGCCATTCCGCTCTTGCCGACCGTGCCCCCTTAGTCCGCTGCTTCGTTGTACGATTTCCCTTAGAATCCCACTTCTCCCTCATGTTCTCTCATCTTGCACGCCTGACGTACTGCGAGCGTGAGACTGGTGTCACACGGTGCACTGCTGATTGCGAGCAGAGCTCGATATAGATTGAATTTCCCAGCAAATTGACTGCCTTCAGCAGCTTGATCAAGTGAGCCAATTACGATCAAGATGTTCGATACGAATCAGGACTGATCGCGATCAAGTGTGACGTTGGAACAGCAGTATACGACGCACTTTAAGAAAGAAAAGAAAGAGCGTTACTTGTTGCTATTTTTGGCGAATCCTGAATCGCCACAATCTACATATAAATCTCTTTTAAGAGACGTGTAAACCTTATTTTGGAGAGTTTCGCCTCCCTAGACTCCCTAGACTATCTATGAAGGGAGTTCTTCAGTGAAGTCAGGAATCACCAGAACGAGTATATATATATATATATATATATATATATATATATATATATATATATATATATATATATATATATATACGGCGTGAGATAAAGAAGAGTGGCCCAGCATTTTATAAGATCACTCAATTATTGGTCAATGCCCCAGATTGGGCATGAGCCACAAGAGTCAACAAGAACAAGAACGGGCGCTGTCTGTCTCAATCATTGCAATGGGGCAGTGGATGAAGACAAAGTCTCACGTCCCGGCTTCCTCGTCCATGAAACCCCTCAACGTGTAGCCGTGGTATGCGCAGCTAGAGGATGGATCAAGGCCTTCGGGGACGGCATCTAGGCCTTCTAGGCGGCTCCTGACTACTGCACCCGTACCTGTCTACGACAAGGGACACCGTCCACGCCACGCGTCCTCGGCCACGGATCCTGCCAGCCGGGACAGCTGCGTACTCCGCCTTGACGATTGAGAACATCACCGCCGCACTGATTGCTGCGACGACGACAAATTCCGCTGCCGTCGCCAAGGGCTTGCCAAGTGGCTCACGCGACGATGCAGCGCAGATCATCCGCGCCACCACGCACCTGTCGCAACAACTGGATATACTTGGCGTCTCCTTACTGCTCGTCCTGTGACGCCCCCGTGAGTACCGGGTCACTGCAGGTATGTTTGCGAACACCGCCCAGGGCTCGCCGGGAGCCGCACCCGATAACGACGCGGAGCACTTGTGTGTACTCACGCAACTCTGGCAGCAGCTCGACCGTTTGGCATCGTCGAACTTCGGGTGTCCGCCTGCCGCCTTGCTCCCGTCGGCTGTTTGAGCAGTGCCGGTGTACTGGGGTTTTCAGGACAACGTCTTCGAGTGGGTTACAACCGTAAACTTGGTCGGCACCCTCGATGCCTTGCCGCAAATGGCTGGTGGAAAATGGCAAATCGCAAATGGCAAATGGCTGGTGGCCATCGACCACCTTCGAGATGCCACAAAGGCTTGGTATGATTACGAAGGCATCACACAACATTCCTGGTCGTAATTGTGTGCGAGGTCGACGACTGTTGTCCGCCCGCTTTTTGATACTTGCGACACCGTTGACGCCGACCAAGTCACTATACCGCATGGGAGCTGCGAGGCATACAATCTCGATCGCGCAGCGCGGGATTTCACCATTGTGCCCTCTCTCGAAGAACGCGGTCGTGAACGGCACCATCCCGATGCGGCAGCTGTGCCCTATGACTCCTCGGCGGAAAATATAGTCGACTTCTCTGCCAGTCAAACTCACCCCGAATGCTGTGCACCATTACAGCGGTCTTAGTGTGCGTCAGTATGTGATGCCACCGCCATACCGCCAGGGACTGGGAGCATTTGCCACTAACATCAGTCTGAGAGGCTGCTGTCACGCTCATTATTGTGAACATGTTAACGCACTGACTGCTGCCGTACAGGGCACTTCAACTTAATTTAGACCAGTCAGACAATGCCAACAAGATAGACCTTCCCATGTCGGAGCCACATCCCCGGTTGTCACGCCTACCACGGTCGTTGATCGAGTGCGCACGTCTGCTTCTTGAGCTTTGGAGAAGACCACAAAGGAAACAAAAGCTCCAAAAGTTCGAATTCAAAAGCCATCTCTAACTACGACAGTTCGAAGAGGGACGCATTCGTGTGGAGACGCACTGAATCGTTCAGAAGACAGCTTGGCATTTTTCGCACGTCATCTGTTTCACCAACCACTCAGCAAGGAATCGTCGCCCATCGACTGGACAAGTGTATGCCGGCGTTCAGACCACGGTGGTACAGCCAGCGTCGCCCCCATGAATGTTCGTGCAACTCGGCTAGACAAGTCGCGGCATACACAAGTCCGACCAGCATTGCACAGTCAGTGCCGCCCTCCGGAGATATCCCTTCACTAATGTCCAGGCAAGTTGCAGCGTTGGTAAGACCATCCACCAGGGACATATTTATTAGCTTATGAAGTTACATCACTGCGTGGCCGAGACCATGAGCCACCCAGGAGCCAAGGCAGACCACCTGAGGTATCTTCGACACATCGAGTCAAGTCGCTGTATGGCCGAAACCGACCGACGCGCTATAGCCAATGCCGCCCTCCAGAGGTGATTGCGCAGCTAGCCTGGCATTGTCACAGCGTCACCAAGGGAAGCAAGATTGGCGCTGCTGCATTGGCGCGAGCATATTGTAACGATTCAAACAGACAACGTCCGTTCGCCCGTTTGCTGGGCCTGTGGTTCTTTATCTCACTCCGCCCTCCTCCTTTTTGCGCTCACCTCGCGAAAAATGTGTGTGTGTGTGTGTGTGTGTGTGTGTGTGTGTGTGTGTGTGTGTGTGTGTGTGTGTGTGTGTGTGTGTGTGGTGAAAGAGAGAGAAAGGAGGAGGAGGTGGTGAAGCTGCGGATTGCCTTTCCGCTTCGAACCGCGAAGACGTCTCGCGATTTAGCGCGCATGGCCCACGGTATTCGAGGTGAGGCCGTGTTCTCTGCGGCAGTTGTTGCGTGGCTGGGCCTATTTTCGTCCTCTACACTGAGCTTCGAGCTCTGCTCTCTCCACCGGGTTACGGCGCACCACTTCTCTCTTCCTTTATTTTCCGCCACGACGTTCTCTCTCTCCCCACCACTTCCTGTGTTTCTCGGCGCACCTCGGTTTTGTGTATATTTTGCTGCAGTCTCATCGTGACTCGCCCTCGCCGACTGGAAAAGATTGCGTGCTGCGGCGCCGTCAAGATGTGTCTCGCCTCCCCCTTCGCTCTTTCAGCTGGCGCGCCGTGGCTGCGCTTTTCAATGCGCCGTAGCTGGCAGCGAGCCCGAGTGCGATCGTGGCCAATGGATGTGGCCGCTGGGTTTGGGCTCGGGGAAGCTCGATTGGCCGGCTGGCAGAGCTTCCCTTTTCGGACCCACTAGGTTGTTTGCCGATTGATTGCCTCTCACCACCGCCACTCGTTTCGACCTTGGCACGAAGCGCTTGACACGTGTGCGTGCGTGCGTGCGTGTTATTGCGGCGAAAGCCTTAAAGGCTCACGCAAACGCTGAAAAGGACCGTCGCTGGCGTCGGCATCACATGATGATTTGATTGATATGTGGGGTGTAACGTCCCAAAACCACCACATGATTATGAGAGACGCCGCAGTTGAGGGCTCCGGAAATTTCGACCACCTGAGGTTCTTCAACGTGCACCCAAATCGGAGCACACGGGCCTACAGCATTTTCGCCTCCATCGAAAATGCAGCCGCCGCAGCCGGGATTCGATCCCGCGACCTGTGGGTCAGCAGCCGAGTACCTTAGCCACTAGACCACCGCGGCGGGGCTCGGCATCACGTTTAAATAATGCAAAAGTCCACATCGCGTGATGACGTGATCTCGACGTCACAAGCTGACGAAAGTTTGTGACGTATGCAAGAGGCTGAACGCTAAATGCTTTACTCAAACACGTGTTTTCAATAGAGGCTGTCCTATACCACTCATCTGAACAAGCTCGTCCAATAATGCGAAAGAAGTTAGCTCTCAGAAAAAACAACGTCATTTTACTGCACGTGAAAGTGGCTGAGCTTTCTTTTCGTCATGACTGATTGAATGAGGTGCCAGTCGCTGGATTATTACTTCATTACAGCGCATGTTGGGAAGAAAAAAAAAAACACTCCTCGCGGTGGTTCAGGCGATCGCGCTTGTGAGCTGGAGGTCGTTTTTGTTATAGGGTCATTCCATATCAAGTGTACCCCGTCAATTTTCGACCATCTCCGATCATGTCGAAAAACATCGTTGTGGTAAATGTGAATGTGAGGAGTAGTTATTGAGGCGTTATATTTCGCAAGAAAAAAATTGTGTTGCCTAGAGGGCGCTTCAAACTTTTGGCACTCAAGGGCTCTAAATGACTTGCATGTCACTGCTTTCATGAATTACTACTAATCAATTTTTTCCTTAATTTTAAGACACTACTCTTGCATGACGATGATGTTTCATACATTTTTGTTGCATAATTCTTTCTTTTTCGCTTTGTAAAAAATTGCAATATGCTGCATGTTTATGGTGTTTTTTTTGTAAAAGACACTAGTTTTTTGCAAGTGGTGTATTTACATTTTTTGTTGTATATTTTCCTACTCATATATCATACCATTAAACTACTGATGGTGCGAGTGAAGCCAAGCAATGTCAGAATATTGTGACAAAGTTGGAAAAATTGGTGTTTTCACTCATATTGCGCCCTAATTTTCGCAATGTAGCAGTCCAAGTAAACATTTAGCTTAAAAATTGTTACATAGGATTGTTCGTCGGTACAATGTGGAGAATGTTTCAAAAGAGCAGATTTCGTTTTAAGGCACAAAAAAATTCTGTCTGAACAACCTCAATGTATTGGGCGCGAGATCGAGCAAAGTCGCCGCCTGCCGGTAATTGGCCGAAACGGTGATGTGTAGATTTCTCCTTATGTCGTCTGCTAGCCACGTCGTGTTTCTATGTGGGCGTAAGTTATGCACGTTTTCAAAGTGTCGTTTCTCCAGTCATGTCAGCACAATCGTACACCAGTCAGATCATGCACACCAGTCGTAAGCGATCCCGCATCGGACGATACCTGAAACATCATAAAACAGGTTAAGTAAAGTATGTTATACTTATGTCGTGATATATAATTAAGAGCATGTGTAAAATTTATCAGAAGCCAATCACAATGTACCAATACTGTTTTGCAGGGCATCGACTGCATTTTAATTTTCCCCATTGGGACTGTGAATCGGTTGAAATATCCTGCCCTCTAATGGTCCAAGTAGGAAGATACCGTTCCATAAAACTAGCACTACTGCTCCATTTGGACGTTATATACAGCAGTATTACTAATAAAAATCCAAGCAGTTGTATGACATGCGTTATTCGCTGCCGAAAAGCACCCGATGGAACCTCGAGCGGACGTGCTATGCAGGGAAGGTGAGACAATGGCGAGCTTCAGTATACACGACCTTATGGTTATATACCGAAGATGGAAAATATTTGTCTTGCCTAAAACAGTCTACTCTTCTGAAACTTCCTGCATGTTTTACGGACAAACCATACCATGCAGCAATATTTCAGCCATAGTTTTACTTCGACTGCTACATTGCGAAAATTGAGGTGCAATTTGAGTCAAAACGCTATTTTTTCCAACTTTGTCCTAATATCCTGGCAACGTTTTTGCTTCACTCGCTCTCGAAGGCATTTATTCATATAATATAGAAACATATGTAACAGAAAACGTATATACATTACCCGCAAAGAAATTGTGCTTCCCATAAAAAACACTGAACATGCACCATATTCTAATATTTCGCCAAGACGGAAACGAAAAAAGAATAAAAGAAAATGTATGAACAGTGACGGTTAGGACAGTGTAGCGCTTTGAGATTAAGCAAAAAATATTTTCGTGGTAATTGCTCAAATCAGTAATATTGCATAAATTATTTAGCGTTACGCAGTTTCACTTAGGTGTTCAAAGTTTGATACGCCCTCTAGTCAACACAAACATTTTTTGCGAAATATAACGCCTCAATAGCTACTTCGCACATTCACATTTACTTCAACGATGTTTTTCAACATGATCGGAGATGGTCGAAAATTGACAGGGTACACTTGATATGGAAATGACTTTATTTCATGTTGCGAAAGGTCGCATTAGCGATCTGATTTTAATCGAGGCGATTTAGTTAGATCACCGCTATTTGTTCAATATCGACCAGGAATCAATTTCGCCTTCGTTCAACAAACTTAGCAGACTATAAATACCACCTTTATTACTCTTCCAGTTCGCATCACGCAATTATAATGTTTACAGTGTATACGACGGTAGTCGGAATTCCGAGTATGTAAAAGGGCAATAAATTGGGCTACCGGCGTTGGCGTAGATACGAGAGCGTACAGAAAAATGAAAAAAGACACTTCGCGCAGTCCTTTTAAAGGGTCAAACTCTAGTGTTTGTGTCTTCTCTGTATCAGGTGCCTTTCCAGAAATTGCAGGCGTGAAAAGGGTAGAGAAGGAGAGGTCTGCCACCTGTTATGTATGCGCGTGGCGTGTTTGCGTGGGTGTCAGTATATGTCCACACGAAAAATTCAAGTATTTCGGGGCTTGTTTGAACACTTCTTTCTCCCCTCTTCCTGGCTATACTAATGGTGTGTATCAGTGTTTCGTGCTAGCAAACACGGAAGTGCATATATATATATATATATATATATATATATATATATATATATATATATATATATATATATATATATATATATATATATATATATATATATATTGTAGCGATGCTGACGCCGACAGGTTAAAAAACAAGCGTCTTTATTAGGGCGAACTTGTGCCCACGATTCTAAAAACTATGGTCGTCAAGTTCGAGTAGCCGAGTGGCACAGATCTGACTAACTTCCTCTTCCTCGTTGTTGAACGTCCGAACGCGTGGCGCATGCCAGCCGAGCCGGGTCTTGCTGGTGCTGGTGACGATGATTGTGACGGGCTACTTGAATGTGGCGAACCTGTCGCAGCATTGCCCCCCTCCTCAGACGCATCGTCCCGATGCTTAAGACAGTGAAAAGATACACGCGCACTCTCACTCGTTGTTCGACGATCTGTCATGATAGGGCTTCATGCGGACTACGTGGACCATTTCCGTGGGATTGCGGCGTCTTGAACTCACGTGTCCAGCAGACCTAACTTCATAAGTGACGTTGCTGATACGGTTGAGTACTTCATAAGGGCCGAAGTATCGGCAAAGAAGCTTTTCAGAGAGTCCGCGGCGGCGCACTGGTGTCCATATCCACACTTTGTCACCGGGATGATAAAGTGTGTCACTGCGTCGCTTGTTGTAGCGACTAGAATCGACGTGCTGTTGGTGGCGTATTCGGTATCTTGCCATTTGCCGTGCTTCTTCGGCTCTTTGCAAGAAGTCATCTAAGTCAGGTGGATAGCTGCTTTCGTCCTGTAGTGGTAACATGGCATCCAGCGGGGTGGTCACTCTTCGGCCGAATACTAGTTCGAAAGGGGCAACGTGGGTTGTTTCTTGAACGGCTGTATTATATGCGAATGTTACGTAGGGTAATATTTCGTCCCACTGTTTATGTTCAACATCAACATACATTGATAGCATGTCGGTCAGAGTTCTGTTGAGGCGTTCGGTTAAGCCATTTGACTGAGGGTGATACGCCGTTGTTCTTCTGTGATCGGTATTTGTCATGCGCATCAGGCATTGCATTAGGTCTGCAGTAATGCGGTGCCCCGATCCGTAATAACGACGATTGGCGCACCATGTCTGAGCACTATGTTGTTCACAAAGAACTTGGCGGCTTCGGCAGCTGTCGCACTGTATAGAGAGTCAGTTTCAGCATAACGGGTGAGATAGTCTGTGGCTACGACTATCCATTTCTTGCCTGCACGCGATGTCGGCAAAGGTCCTAGGAAGTCCATGCCGACTTGTTGGAATGGGGCATCTGGAGGGTCTATTGGCTGGAGAAGGCCGGCTGGTTTTACGGGTGGAGTTTTGCGCCGTTGACATTGACGACAAGTTTTCACGTAGCGCTGCACTGATGCGAGCAACTTAGGCCAATAGTATTTCAGGCGAATCCTGGCGAATGTTCGGCTCACACCCATGTGTCCAGATGTTGGCTCGTCGTGGCATGCGTGCAGAATTTCCTCTCGCATGGCTGTGGGCACGACTAGTAAAAACGTTTCACCATTAGGTTCGAAGTTCCTCCTGTAAAGGACACTTCCTCGAAGGCAGAACGCGGAGAGCCCTCTGGAGAATATGCGAGGGACTTGAACGTCGAGACCCTGCAGGTGTTGTATAAGTGCCAGCAAATCCGGGTCATCTCGTTGTAGTTGAGCGATTTTGGATGTGTCGACAACGCCTAGAAACGGGAAGTCGTCCTCTTCAGGTACACTTGGATCGACGGGAGAGCGTGACAGGCAGTCGGCATCGCTGTGTTTCCTTCCCGATTTGTACACGACCGTAATATCATACTCCTGCAGCCTAAGGCTCCATCTTGCTAGTCGACCTGACGGGTCCTTGATATTTGCCAGCCAGCATAGAGCATGGTGGTCACTGACAGCTCTGAACGGTCTACCATAAAGGTAGGGTCGAAACTTGTTTATGGCCCAGATGACTGCGAGGCACTCTTTTTCAGTTGCAGAGTAGTTTGCCTCAGCTTTTGATAGTTTGCGGCTGGCATAGGCTAACACTTTCTCTTGACCATTTTGCCACTGGACAAGGATGGCGCCGAGGCCGACATTGCTGGCATCGGTATGGACTTCTGTGTCGGCTGTCTCATCAAAATGGGCAAGTATTAGTGAACCCTGTAGTCGTTTCCTTAATTCGTCAAAAGCTTTCTGTTGTTCGCTTTCCCACGTGAAGGGCACATCGTCTTTTGTCAGTTTTGTAAGAGGTTCCGCAATCTTTGAGAAGTTTTCCACAAATCGTCTATAATAGGCACATAAACCCAAAAATCGACGCACTGACTTGTTGTCTCTGGGTGTAGGGAACCTCTGAACAGCGGCTGTCTTTTCGGGATCGGGACGAACACCCTCGGAACTAATGACATGTCCAAGGAATCGCAGCTCTTCGAAGCCGAAGTGGCATTTTTCGGGTTTGATCGTCAATATCGCTGACCGGATGGCTTCCAATACTGTGCGTAGTCGCTCTAGATGTTTGTCGAACGTTGCAGAGAATACCACCACGTCATCCAAATACACTAGGCATGACTGCCATTTCAATCCGGCGAGGACAGTGTCCATCATTCGCTGGAACGTCGCTGGTGCGGAACAGAGGCCGAATGGAAGCGCTTTGAATTCGTAGAGGCCATCTGGTGTTACGAATGCCGTTTTTTCACGGTCCCGCTCGTCGACCTCTATTTGCCAATATCCGCTTTTCAGATCTAAGGAGGAGAAAAACTTTGCGGATCGCAACCGATCTAGTGTATCGTCGATACGTGGCAAGGGGTAGACATCTCGTTTAGTTACACTGTTCAGTTTTCTGTAGTCGACGCAGAATCTAAGTGTGTTGTCTTTCTTCTTAACGAGCACTACGGGAGACGCCCATGGACTATTCGAAGGCTGGATGACATCATCAGAAAGCATCTCCTCCACTTGCTTCTTGATAATTTCCCGTTCTTTCTGTGACACCCGATATGGATGCTGGCATATAGGCCTCGTGTCGTCTTGCGTTATAATTCTGTGTTTCGTGATGGACGTGCGCTGGACCTTCGAGGTACTTGAAAAGCAATCAGAGAATTCTTTTACCAAGGCGTAAATCTGTTTCTTCTGACTGTCCGGAAGGCTCTGATTGACGGTCGCGGATGTGTCGATGTTGCAGGCCACTGGTCGAGTGGTTGATGTCGTTAAGCTGCATAGTTCGGTCGCCATACAGAACTCGTGTAAATAGGCGATAGCCGTGCCTTGAGCGATGTGTTGAAGCTCATTGGAGAAATTTGTGAGTAGGACATCTGCACGGCCATTCGTCAAGTGAACAAGACCCCTAGCTACGCAGACACCTTTGTTCAAAAACAGTCCTACATTTGTATCAGCTATGCCTTCGCGGTTGTACAATGCATCATTTTCTACGAGCACCATTATACTGCAGCGTGGCGGCACAGTTACGTCATCATGAACAACGCGTAGAGCAGTTAGGCGTCGTTCCTCAGATTCCTCCACAGGTATAGCTCGTTCAGTCGAAAACGACACGCTGGACCTACGCAGGTTAATTACGGCGCCATTAGCTCGCAAAAAATCCATTCCTATAATGAGTTCTCTTGAACATTCTGGCAGCACAATGAAATCGGCCACGTAAATAAAGCCCCGTATTTCAAGTCTTGCAGTGCATCTGCCAAGGGGCGTAATAATGTGACCGCCTGCCGTGCGTATCTGCGATCCACTCCACTGTGTCACAACTTTGTTTAGCTTTTTCACCATCTTGTGACTTATCACTGAATAATCAGCACCGGTGTCGGCTAAGGCATTCAGCTCCCATCCTTCCATTCTCAACCGCAAATCTGAAGTAACGTTTTCGTTGCTGCACCCATCTACCGGAAATACACCGTCATCACCCTCAAACCAAATTGGAGGATCTTTGTAACTGACGTTATCAGCGGCCTCACCTCCACAGGTCGCTTGCTTCAGTTTTCCGGGTGTGGACTTGGAGAGCGATGACCAGGCAGCCTTGAAGGTGTACGTGGGCTGGATGACCGGTAGCGCATAGGCGATGGTGACCGTGACCGGTGTTGGCGTAGAGTTGGCGAGTTCTGGCGCGTCGACAAGTACTCCTCAATCTCCGCTGGTCGTTCGCCGTTTCGGGGGCACGGTGCATATGACGGGAAGCCTCTTAATCCAGCCTGTCGGTAAGGACAGAATCTGTACAGATGACCCGCTTCCACACAATGAAAACACAGAGGCCTGCGCTCGTGATCACGCCAGACGTCACTTTTCCTGGGCCTACGCTCCGCATAGTGATGTGTGCTACGTGCTCCTGAACAGGCGGACCATGTCCTCAATGTACATAGCAGCACTCTCGTTTGTTAGCTGGTTTCTCGATTGAAGAGCTGCCTCCGCCTTTTCTTTCCTGTCTATGTTCGCGAACGTAGCCACCGCTTGTCGTCGAAATACCTCCCAGGTAGACAACGAGGTTTCATGGTTCTCAAACCATGTCTTCGCGAAGTCTTCCAGGGCGAAGTATACGCGACGGACCTTCTCTCTTTCGTCCCATCCATTCAAGCTCGCTACTCTCTCGAACAGGTCCAACCAATCTTCAACATCCTCGTACGAGTCGCCGTGGAAAACTGGCGGCTGGTGCGGTTGGCTAATGAACACTTGTGCCGGTGTTACCTGGCTAGTCATAGTGGTGGCATCCATCGTTTGAATTCCCCTTGGTATGAAGTGAAGAGGACCGAACTCAGGTGAGTCACCTCGAAGACGGCGACTTGCCCTCTGGTGTACAGGAGTCACTTCCACGGGGTTGATACGCTGGTCGTCGGGGCTACGCTGTCTTGAGCTCGTGGGGCTTCGATTCAATACCCAGCACCTCCACCAGAAATGTAGCGATGCTGACGCCGACAGGTTAAAAAAACAAGCGTCTTTATTAGGGCGAACTTGTGCCCACGATTCTAAAAACTATGGTCGTCAAGTTCGAGTAGCCGAGTGGCACAGATCTGACTAACTTCCTCTTCCTCGTTGTTGAACGTCCGAACGCGTGGCGCATGCCAGCCGAGCCGGGTCTTGCTGGTGCTGGTGACGATGATTGTGGCGGGCTACTTGAATGTGGCGAACCTGTCGCAGCAATATATATATATATATATATATATATATATATATATATATATATATATATATATATATATATATATATATATATATATATATATATATGCATTTATAACAGCTGTTTTATTGTTTATATCAGTCAGGACCCGTTTCTCCGCCGTTCTCTCGTCGCGCCGCTTCCGTTTTTTAGTTGAGCCTGCGGTGCAGCAAACTCGTGCATTGCCGTATCTGTGCTTGTCGTGCCTGCCTGACTGAAAAACGCCTACACCAACCGTAGTTGCGCTTCCTTGGCGGAAAAGAAATGGACGAACAAGAGAGATACGTTACTCGCCCTAAAGGTCGCGTCGAGATGTCCTCGTTTGCGTGACCCGCTTGTTTTCCGCATCTTCCAGCGTCGACGCTGCTTCGTCCCTCCCCGCACGTCCAGCAACACAATAATGTATGGCGAGGTGTGTGGAGGTATGGCAGAGATCAATGCTCTCTCGCTGTCCTACACGCTCGGCTTCGCTCCGATGGCCTATACCATCCGCCGCACTGGAAACGACGCTGATGCATTATCCAGGCTGCTCAGGCACTGCCTTTTCTCTGTTGTAGTTTCGTTTTCTAGCCGGACACTGGCCGTGACCGTATACAGGGCGCCGCGCTGGACACGTCTACGCGCGCGTTAGGACCAGCTGCGTCGCACCCACACACCTGAGCGTGCGACGCATACGACTCGGGATAGGTACAACGCAGTGTTTTCGGACGATGCGCCGGAATCCCTAAACATTCTCGGACGTTTAGCGTAATGCGTAGAACGTGGTTGGCGAAGAGGTGTTAGTTGCACGGATAAGAGCTCTTACAAGCTCGTCGTATTTGTTACGTTCGTGTAGTGCGGCTTTTCTTGGTACTTGTTCGTTCACTGCAGCCGTTACTTCCGGAACTGGCGCACGATAAAGGGTAAAAGAAAACAAAAACACGCGCCGTTTTTCCGTGTAAGTTTGTAAGGTTCATCTATAGTTGCTTGAACGTATGCCTAAACCAAACTCGCGTGTTCGGTGGAACATTTTTGAAATAGTATATATTTGAAACGAAAAAAAAATTGTGGAGCTGTTGGTGTGGTTCTAAGCCATGCGGTAAATGGGGCTCCATGAATGTGGAACCTGAGAAAGTGTGCAGCATTGGCACCCAGCGGTTCCCGTTCGTAGAGTTCGCACTGCTCCGTTTACCAAGCCGTCAATGACGTCAGTGTTTGGGGTAAGCACGTAGGGTTTTCCCGGCACGAGTACAATCTTGTTATGGATATTCGGAAACCCGGTGTTTGACATGCACGCTATACTCTTTGCACGCTATACATTTCGTGCTTGTTATGGCATTTGAGATACATTTCGTCTGCACCGAGTTTCGTCAAGTTGTGGCCCCGTTTAAACGTAGCGACGAAGGCGCCGGGGACGCAGAACAGGTGGGAGGAGCAATAACGTGCTTGGATAGACGGTGGCGCCAGCTCTTGCGCGGTTCAGATGTCAGCCACAGCTTTACGAGGCGCGTTTATAGATTACAAATTACTTATTGCGATTAATAATTGGTTAATTCTGTTAAAAATGTTACTTTAGTCCTTGTTCGTTTATTTGAACCCGCTTTTGGCGTTCTTAGCATTGTTTTTAAATTTTCACGACGTGATTGCGAGCGTGATCATGTCGTATGAGTTCTAGGGACGACAATTCACAGTCCACAAGTGCTACGCACTTGAAAAAAAAGTTACTCTACAGCATGCAATATATCTCGCACTGCATACGCGCATATTCGCGAGTGATTTGGTGGTGCGCTCAGGAGATGGCGGAGTAGTCACTTACTTCTCCGAAAGGGGGGCGTTCGTGTGAGCACAGGGACGGTTTTATAACTTATGTTTCCGCGCACGAAAACAAACCGCAGCGCCGAGACTGATGAAGTGCTTCTTTTATATATGACTGCACCCAAACACAGTGGTCCATAAGGACTGCACTAAAATATGACGCTCTTGCGACCACTCGACTCGTGTGGTCGTTTGTTTTGGGCGAGTTGTCAAGGTTGCAGAACTGACCGCCTAGCTTCTCTAATTGCCTCCACCACTCCGCTCTGCCTCCCGTGAACTAAAATATGAATTAAAGATTGTTCAGTGCGTGGATTATTTTGTGTTGAGCGCCTGCTTGCTTAACTCTTTTGCTTGTCTCTCTGAAAAAAGGAAAACACCTTTCTGTATAACTTATATTACGAGGACCGTAAATAACGACACGTATAGCAGCCGCTGCCATTCGTTTGTGTATAATTATGTGCGCTTTTAACGCCTATCTCGCTGGCGCGGGCACGGTCTTATTTGAAATGAGCCGGCGAGCGGGGTTCGCTAATGTGCCCAAGTGCCATTTTTTCTGCAGCGCGCATAATAGTCATCGTTCACGCTGGCTTCGCCGCCGCCGCGCACGTATCTGGAACAGCGTGAAGACCCCGCTCCGATTGCCCGGGACAGTTCGCCCCGCGTGGACCGCGTGTTTCCGTATACGTATCCGCGTTTCGGACCTTTTACTTTCTCTCTTTCCCGTTCATTTTCCTTCTCGCCAACTCTGGTCACACCGTCCTGTCCCATTAAACAACCCGGCCGCGTCGCTGGCCCCAGTGTTTGCGCCGTCAGTCGGGTCGATGTCGCGGGCTGGATCATGCGGACACGCGCCGCCTGTCAGGGTCGCGCGCTTTCATTCGGCCCGTTCTTGGCGCTCTCGCGATTGGCGTGGTGCTGGCCAGGCTCGCTTCTTTGTTTTTTCTTTTTTTTCTTCACTTCCGGGTCGGCAGTCGTGCGCAATGAAACGCTCGCTTTGCCACCCGCCCGCACCCTCCTGGTTTTATGTTTATCGCACGAGGAGGTGTGCCATTCCGCATGGTGGGCAACTGATCGTAAAGACCACTTTGGTGTGCACGAGGACGTCCTCTTTTTCGATTCAATGCGCCCCTAAACGGTGACCTCTCATGACGTATTGTGATGCAGCGCGCAAACTAAGGGGGAAAAAAAAGAGAGGACAGAGTAGGAAAAGAGTGGAAAAGTAATTTGCGAACAGCTTTCAAATGTTCATTCTGTATATTAAAGCGTTCGAGGCGCTTAAGCGGATCTAGCCATAGTTTTCTAGGTGGACCCTTAGGTTCGGTTTCTTCAAAAAACCGTACCATATCAGCGACGTAGGATCTCCCGACTCAGCCAGGCCATCACAGTAGAAGTGAAACGGAGCTAATATATCCGTTTTGATTTCTAGTCGTTATTTCGTTATTTAAAGATATCGAGTTTTTAAGAAAATTGAATATAATAAATATTGGACTTTACGTCCCTCAACTACGATAGTGAATACGAAAGACGCCGTATAGTGTGGGGCTCCGGAAGTTTTGACAATGTGGTGCTTTTCAACGTTCACCAAAGTCCTGCAGTATTTTTGCCTGCATCTAAATGCAGCCGGGATTCGATTCCGTGACCTTCGGGCAAGCAGTCGAGCCCCATAGCCACTCGACCATCGTGGGGGCTGAAATTGAACCACCCTATGGCTGTTCCAGGACTGCCAGTGCCGTTTGAAAGTGGCGATATTTTGTAATGGCTAAACAAGCGTCGCTTTTTCCCTTTAACGCCCGCAATACGCAGCTTTCTTTTCATTTATTGGCCTTGCCCATGCACGCAGCTATCCCGAAGGCTCGAGCTTATCAATATGTATACGTCCTCGGGTTTTGCTAAATAAGCCCCGACAGCCGAGCGGAGCGCTCTGCTGCTGGACCTTGGTGAACGATAACCTCCAATTCAACACATTCGTGACTTCCAAATCTGAACGTTACACATCTCCAAGCCGGATTTCAACTGGATCACTCTCTAGAAGTTACCGAAGTGCCCACATAGCGTGGCAGAAGGCTGCTCACAAGTGTTGCGTGTGTAAACAAAACGAACAGGAGATCGTGGGCAGAGGTGGATATAGCGAAGTGCTCGCTCACCTGATTGGACTTGAGCCGACCGCGGCTGTTCATCTAGCGCACGTCTCCCGCCGGGGGTTGGACGCCTGGCTCTCGCTCGCTTGTTTATCGGTGCTTGCACGTCGCGTGGCTCTGTGCACGACAGGCGCCTGGAACGTGTGTGTCGTGCGCCTGTATGTTTGCAGGTATACCGTCACCGCGCAGTGCCGGGCACGTCGTAGAAGGGCGTGTCCGACCACCAGAGACCTCGCTGATACGAGCACCTGTTTGCGCAAACTGGCCTGGGAAGCGGCTAAGCTCTGGGGGCAAGCTCGTCCGCAGTGAGAGTTGCACGAGCAGTGACTGCGTACTGAAAGTTTCAGATATACGGGTAGGTAA
This sequence comes from Rhipicephalus microplus, assembly GCF_013339725.1. Lineage (NCBI taxonomy): Eukaryota > Metazoa > Arthropoda > Arachnida > Ixodida > Ixodidae > Rhipicephalus > Rhipicephalus microplus. The sequence goes on from NC_051166.1 coordinate 88,301,904, forward strand.
CTGGAATGAAGATGGTGCGCGGAACGCCACGCGCATGTATATATACCAACTCGTACAAGTCGGCGCTTGTAGCCAACCGGAGAAGGCGCACTTGTCGGTGAGCTTGGCGAGCAAACGTCGCTTGATGCGTGACTGGACGGCGGTGTCGTCGTCGTTCTGTCGCGCCTGGTATGCTCTGCGCGAGGACTTGTACGTTGATGGACACGTTCACAACGTGGCCTGTGATGTGATACTTTATCCTCCCACCATTACTGATAACTAGCAGACAAGATTGTCATGGATGACAGTATAGGAGATGTTTGTTGTAAATATAATGCGAATGTGAAGAAAACAAAGTAGACGAAAAAATAACTTGCCGCTGGCAGGGATCGAACCTGCGACCTTCTAATAACGCGTCCGATGCTCTACCGACTGAGGTACATTGGCGGTTCTCACGTACACTTTATGGGTTATATATGTACGTTTGCTTTAATAGCTTGTAGACAACGGACAGTAATCTGATTGGCTTGTAATATTTGGAATTCTTGACGTCCCTTTTCTTATGAATTAAGATATTGTTGACATTCATCCAAGGTTCTCATACCCTCCCTGTCAAGAGATACTTCGTATACAGGGTGGTCAGTTCTTATAACACAATCTCTCCAGCATCTTTCAACAGATATGATGTTACCGTGCGTAGGAAAAATAACTGCTGGTCATTAAGGGCGCTGGACTAAATAGCAAGAGAAGGACTGAATTCCAAAAGAGAGAATTCCAGCTAAGGACGTCGTCCTGCCAACTAGACTTGGGCTTACAACTCCGAACTTTTAAGGTGGGTTGTAGAATTCGATAGGTATGGTTTGCATGGGTGGTTGAGAAACAATAACAAGCAAGGGTTATGAGGTTGATCGGGCTATACCTCATGTAGGGCAGCAAGAGTGTCAGGACAGTGGTTTTATGAGTCTGCAGTTATTTCCGTTAGATTTCTCGTTCCGCATATATATATATATATATATATATATATATATATATATATATATATATATATATATATATATATATATATATATATATATATATATATATATATATATATATATATATATATACTAGTGTTTGCCTATGTCGTGGTTTGTGAACGAGCCGTTCGCGCTGCCCTCAGCCTCTCGTTGCAGTGCTTGTTTCCCAGTTCGCGAAACCCCATTGGGCTCATGTTTGGGACGGCTTCATTGCTTGATACCGAGCAGAAAGAACTCGTAACAGTCTAAGACGTATATAGCGTGCGGAGGCTGCCAACTCGTAAGAAGTTAAAATGGAGGCAATAGTGACGTATTATTAATCGCGCTAACCGCATTATCCGCTCGAACACTTCGTGAGCGGGCTCTGCGCTACGTCACGGCGAAACTGAAACCGCGATTGGCGAAGTGCGAGGTCGCGGGAAAAGCGGAGCAACTACGACGGTACAGGCGTTCAATCATCGCTCGATCGATGATATCGTGGTGGTGGGGAACCGATTAGTTTTTATCACCCTAATTGCCTCCTGGCGGCAATTACCGAGGGCATCCTCGGGGAACATCGTAGCTCGTGATTATGCTGACCCCATGACAGATTTTTTTGTACATAACCATGTTTAACAATTTATTTCATTTTTGTTTCATATCAATGAGGACCGTAAATTAACGTACTTTTCATTGCCGATTGAGAGCGGCAGGCGCTTATTAAAATTTCTTTTTGCTGGAAGTGGGCTCCGTTCCATCGCGTCATCGCCGTAATGAGAGAAAAACAAACCTTCATCCAGTTCAGTCTGCTAGCATACGCGTTAGGCCAGTTTCATCGGGGTTTAGTTTGTTTCTCTCTTTTTTGCTCGTGGAGTCTCTCATAATCATATGGTGGTTTCGGGACGTTAAACTTCACATATCAATCAAATCCTTTTTGCTCGTGCGCTGATAATAACCCGTACACCTTGTATTTCGTTGTAATATCGTGACCTGATTATATCCATGATAGCTTCATCTTCATCAACAACGTTTTGCTATGGACTGACGCCACGACGCACATAATGTGCATTCGTGTGTATCTTGAAATCAGAGCAGTATATATTTACAGCACATGAAAGAGAAAAAAAATGCCCCCACCTACCGGAAGAGAATTGTGAGGAAAGGCTAATACATTTCGTAAAGTTCATAACGGCGTTTCGCACGTTAGAACCCAGCGTTAGAAGAAGAAGGTTTCCTTTTTTTTTCTTACACTGTGCAGTCAATAGCGCCGTTCGCCGCACGGGGCGTTTTTCTGTCGCGAGAAACGCGGTATGCGTTTCCAGCTTTAGTAGCTAGCGTGCACGGTTAAAAAATACCATGAAGTAAACAAAACAACCAGCGTTCTCGGCTCGACGTTGGCGTTGCACAGCGGCGTCTCGAGCACGCATTTCCGCATGTTCTTGAGAGGCGCCCAGACACCGAACGGTCGAGAGTGCGGCGCGAGCGGACGGGAAAGTGAGCGCAAGGAGGAGAGAGAGCGAATGGCGGGAGAAGGAGCGGTAAAGCACTGCACCTATTCTCTCCTACACTTTCTCGCACCACATGCTCCTGTTGCTAGGGGCGACGATAAGCGCGCGTGGCCGCAGCTGTTGCTATGGGAGGAGTGAGAGCGGAGAAGGAGGGCTGCGCCGCGGACAATGCCAGATGCCTGACATAGCCCGACTAAGAAATACATTCGCATTAAAAAAAAGTAGCAGTTGTCCCGTGTACGAATGCAACCTATGAGCGAAGCTCCTTAGAAATGGGAGACAAACGACTGTGCGCCTGATCTCACTGCTGGCCTTCGTGAAGGTGGTCGTGTGGGGAGCGGGTGGAGAGAGCGTCTGCTGCACTCAGTGGAGGGGACGACTGAGTGAGTGAGTGCGCGGAACGCGGGGCGCAGCACGAGCCATTTGCCGCCGCATCTGCGCTTGTCGGAAGCGCGCACCGGTTGTTTTTCTCGGCAGATTTGCCCGGAGCAGGGAGCTTCGACGACGACGGTGGAGTGCGGGCCTAAGGAGCTTCGCTCCTAAAAAAGCCTACTATTAATCCCGGCCTGTGAACTTAAGTGAAGGTTCAGCATGATCCCGGCGGTGGTAGCCGCATTTTGTTGGAGCCCAAATGATAGAGGCCCGTGTACGGTGCGCTATCAGTGTACGTTAAAGAACACCAGATGATCGAAATTTGCGGAGCCCTCCATACGGCTTCTCTAATAACCATGTCGTGGTGTTGGGACGCTAAGCCCCAGATAATATTAATAATAAGATTAACATTATTACGCCCAGCGAAGCTGTCAGAAACCAGCGCTGCAACTATGTCGTGGGCGGATATTCAACGTTCTATCAGCTTTGGAGTAATAATTGACAATTCCATTGAGGTCGGGGTGGTCCACCCGTTATGGGCTGTTCGAACGCTTTCGCTACACTTGTGGCCAAGACCTAATACAAACATGATCTGAGCACCGCTTGGTTAGTCGAGTGGGACCATTGTATTGTGCGAGTCCAAATAAAAGTTGTCCGTATAATAAATGACAGAAATCAGTCCTCTCAGGAATGTTAGCTTACGTTTTAATGTCGCCTACGTGATAGTCATTTTTTTTATATTGGAAGAAATAAAACAGGCACTCGACTTGTTCTAAAAAAAAGCAAACATATATTGACGTTTGGGGGCCGCTACGGGTTCCTTGTTCACAACGAAGAGCACGACAGAGGGCGTGACTATTTATGAAATGGGTGGCGCAGAGTGCGCATGTATATCTCGGTGAGATTACCCCCCCCTATCGGAAAAAAACGAATGGTGGGCATGGTGGAAACCACCACCCACCATTATAGTGGATTAATGTAGTGGGTGAATGGTGGGAAACGCCCACCATGGCGCATGGTGGGTATGGTGGATGCTGCAGTGCCGGCAACACTTGAGCGCGAAATGACGTCAGAATCACCGTGACGAGCTGCCACAAAAATAAAAAAGAATTCTATAAAAACGGTATAAAAAACACCCGTCCCGTAAAAAAAAAAAAAAACAAGGCGCCACGGAGGATCGAACGTGCAACCTGCGGATTCCTATTCGAAGACGCTAACCACTGCGCCACACCAACATGACGTAGCTTGCGTGTTAAATACTTAGTTGCCATACAAACTTAAGGTTCAACTTGCTAATGTTTGTCGTGTACACAACATAGACAAGATCTACATCTGCTACTAAATATGCACATTTATTAAACACAAGCAACTGCGGCCTGTAACGATTGCCACTATGTTAATGACACTAGTGCTATTTTTTGCAATTCACAACTTCAAGAAAAAAAAAAAACCAAGTGGACTGGGGAGCAGCGACAGTTTAACGACGGGGTCTGCCATCCGTTTCGCGCTCGTTCTAAAGGGCGACATCTGTTCACGCTTTATGACGCTTCTAGGTTCATTCCATAGATACGCCCGCCTAATTTATTTGATTGAGTATTGGGATGCTTTTCGCGCAATGTAAAGGGCGGTCGCGCCAGAGCAATGCTGTAGCTCTCTCGCTAAAGCAACAACTACATAACGGCTTGGCCAAAACGAATGCAGTGTGCCGGAAACATTACGCTATCATATTGGTTCACCAAGCACACAAATTGCCACGTCTGAGTTCTCGTACAAAAGCTAGAGAAGTGCCCGCGAGTGTGACCGGCGGCTGTCGGTGAGAAGACACTTAATTACGTTCTCTGGGAGTGCTTTAATCGCGTCGCATCGATGTTTGTTGCTTCTTGAGCGGACACCATACAAAATGAAAAATGCTTCATTTAGGTTAATTGATGCCATATGGCTGCGCTGTATTGTCATACTTAATCGTCGTAATCATGTATTCTGAAACCCGGAAGCACGGATAACACAATTGTACGGGCTCGGTCAGTAGGCCTAACCTTTGGTGGAAATCATGGTGGTAGAACATGTAGTGTACAGATCCCAGCTTTGTACACTATATAAATTGCACGCCATTATAAGCCCACCCATCATCTGCTTACTGCTTCCCAGCATTATCGCGATGGTGGGCAGAGCTTCTCAGCTTGGTACACCATGTGGCCCACCATAACAAGCAGCACCCATCATCTGCTTAGTGCTTCCCAGCATTATCGCAATGGTGGGAAGAGTTTCTCAACTTGGTACACCATGTAGCCCACCATAATAAGCACCACCCACCATATGCTTAGGGCTTCCCAGCATTATCGCAATGGTGGGCAGAGTGTTCCATTATTGCCCACTATCTAGCCTCTGCTTTCCACCATCATTTCCACTGTACCCATCATCTGTACACCAGACCACCCAGTATGTCCCAGCATAACCACCATATTTTCCACTACGTCCCACCATAGCCATCATAATTTCCACCATGCCCACTATTATTTCCACCATGCCCACTAGTATTTCCACTACTCCCACCATGTTTTCCAGTATCCACCATGGCAATTTTTCCGATAGGGGGCCGTGTCTGGTTAATCGAGTTTTTGGGGTTTGAAGTGCAGTTATCCTGAAAGTAGCCGCGTCGACAGGCGCTTGTCTGTCGCAATTGTACTCGCAGAATACCAGTCGATGATGTGGTTATTGTTGAAATGATTATGCGCGAAGGCGTTAGAGCTTGCATTGCCTTTTTTGAAATCCTTATGGTGCTGCTGGATTTTCGTTTTAAAATTTCCAGTTTCACCTATGCAGGATGCGTCACAATCTTTGCATGGTATTTCGTAGATGACCCCTGGATATTTTGAGCTTTCCAGGCGGTCTTTCGCGCGTACGAGTCTAGCTGGTTGGTCGGCGCATCTGGGATTTTCACGCCGTATGTGCCAAACACTCTTGCAAGTGCCCCACTGATGCCTTGGACGTAGGGTACAGCAGCACGTTTCGGCCTGTCGGCTTCGCGAACCTCTTCAGGGCAGGCAACAGAAGACTGGAATTGTTGAGTCCTCAAAAGCAGCGAGGGGTGGCCGTTGCTGCAGAGGTTCTTACTTACCACCGCTATAGATGTTGCTTGCGGAGACCAGGCTCAGAGCAGATGCGCATTGCGAGAGAGAAAAGAGCAGCGGCAGTGGAGCGTTTTTGCCCTATAGGATGGGGACAGTCAAACAATAGGGATGTACCCGTGTGTGTCGGCCTCTGATACACACTGGTTATAAGCCCTTCGGGTGACCGTCTTACAATAACGTGTAGGAAGGCAATCATTACATTATTTCCTTGTTTTATAGTGAATTGGATGCTTGGAACGAAAGAGTTCAAATGCTCGAGGAAAGGCTGTGCATCTTGGCAAGGGATCTCATAGAAACATTGATCAACGTATGAGACAAACAATTTTAACGAAGCACATAATCTTCAAGTGTTTCAAGGGCTATGTTGGCACAGGCCACAGAAACGGACACCCCCATTGCTATTCCGACCTGCAGCTTGTAAAATTGTCCGTTGAAAATAAAATACGTGTTTTTCGTGCAGAATTCCAGCATCTTGGCATTTTTCCCTGGCACGGCCATATGAACCAACAGGATTGAATTCCTGCATGTTTCCTGCAATTCCTGCCGGAATTCAACAGGATTGAATTCCGGCCGCGGCGGCCGCACTTTCGATGGAGGCGGGAATGAGGGATGCCCGTCACCTCGGATTTATGCGCACGTTGAAGAACACCGAATTTTCCGAACACTCCACTGCGGCGTTTCTCTTGATAATATTGCGGTTTTGCGACGTTAAACCTCAAGAAAGTACACACGAGAAGCTGTCGGAATTAAAGTATAGAGTGTACGAGCTAATGCTTTTCTCGGTGCGTGTGCGCGCGCGCGTGTTTGTGTGTCCGTGCGTGTGCGCGCGTGCGAGAGAGAAATAGATTAGTGAAGGTAATGTATACCTTTAAAAATTACCATAAAGTGCATCGCTTTCGAAACTGACTTTTGAACCGTGGGTAGTGGCTCTGCCGCATTCTTTTGAATTCGCGCGTTATCCATTCTCCGTGCCGTAATTAGCGTGTCCTCGGTCTCTCGCTCTGTCCCTAACAACGGGACCTGCTCCTTCATAAAGACACTCCCTTTCATCGCCTCCCCTCGCACCTTCTCTCTGTCTGCGGTGTCCGGTCTCTGGAGCTTCCAGGCGAGGATGTGCGCCGTCGTGCGGCCAATTAGCGTAGTCGCCACCGCGGACGCAAAGTGCTCCGATGGCGACCGCGAGCTTTTTTCGGTGACGTGCTCATTAGTGGGCTCAACGGGCAGAAGTAAACGCGATAGTTCAGCCGTAAACCGCGCGATAACGTGGCTTCTCCCCCGCACGTGCCGGATAACGTGCAAGAAGTTTGTATCGAATTTGGAATTACGTGAATATAAATTAAGCTGTACTAATCATATACATTGACATTTTGTGCGAAATGTTTGCTGGACTTTTGTTGAATAAGCTTCTGGTGTGCTCAGTCATACTTTCGAGGTTGGTCGCAATGTTTCTTTCTTTCTTTCCTTTCTTTCTTTCTTTCTTTCTTTCCTTTCTTTCTTTCTTTCCTTTCGTTCTTTCTTTTGTTCTTTTTTCTTTTCGTTCTCTCTTTTGTTCTTTCTTTCCTTCTCTCTTTCGTTCTTTCTTTCTTTCTTTCGTTCTCTCTTTCTTTCTCTTTCTTTCTTTCTTTCTTTCGTTCTCTCTTTCGTTCTTTCTTTCCTTCCTTCTTTCTTTCGTTCTCTCTTTCTTTCTTGACCCGCAGGTCGCGGGTTCGATTCCCGGCTGCGGCGGCTGCATTTCCGATGGAGGCGGAAATGTTGTAGGCCCGTGTACTCAGATTTGGGTGCACGTTAAAGAACCCCAGGTGGTCAAAATTTCCGGAGCCCTCCACTACGGCGTCTCTCATAATCAAATAGTGGTTTTGGGACGTTAAACCCCACAAATCAATCGATCAATCTTTCTTTCTTTCTTTCTTTCTTTCTTTCTTTCTTTCTTTCTTTCTTTCTTTCTTTCTTTCTTTCTTTCTTTCTCTTTCTTTCTTCTTTTTCGTGATGTTGTTTGAGAGATCGCCTGTTCAGATAAAACAGAAATTATACGCTGAAAAGTCAGGTGAATGGCTGGAGTTGTAATTTATTCGAGTATGGTGTAACTACGCAGTGTAGTCGGAAGAGTGCTGTTGGAGTCAGTTTCCTCCAACCTGTTCGGGGAGCATATTTCTAATATATAATTTGCTTCGACGCCCAGGCCATAGTTCGGTAACGTTCCTTTCGTGTTCGGGTAGCCTGTTTGAGCGCGGCGCAAGCACTTATCGACTGTCGCATACGGCTAGAACCTTGCGAGTTCCGTGCACGCAGTGCTGATGTAATGCAGGGCTGACGCATCGTCGGGCTGTTGCTACGGGACTAAGGCTGCTATCTGCAATCGGAGACGCAATTCCTCGTTTTTTTTTTTTTTTTCAAGTGTGGGAACAGCTTTACAAGTTGCACAGTGAAACGGCGAAACACACAACATATGGCGGACAACGAAAGGAAAATTATTAGGACGTGGTGCCCGTTCGTCTTGACCCGTCAGATCGCATTACGTTAAGAGTTTGCAGTGCGCGAAATATTTTCGAATGCGTATAGACGCTCTTTTTCGTTCGCGCCGCCATCTTGCTAGCGGGCGGCCCTTTTCTTGTCTGGCAACCCATCTGGCATGCGGGAAGCTCGCTGTTTGCATAGAAGGCAAGCGTGCGGCTGTGGTTTTATCGTTCTGTAGCAGCTTTTACGCGGTGAATTTCAACTGAAGCGATGCAGGTTCTTTAGAAAATGACTCCATGACACGTTCTGACAATGTTCAAGTCGTTGAGGGTCAATGCTTTTATTATACAGTGCCGCGAAAGAGCCCGCCTCTGTTGATGCAATATATTCACAGCACCGACTTTCTGCTCGAAGATTGCAGTATTTTCAGGTGATTCTTTTCCATAATCAGCAACAACACTTCGAGAGCATGGTGAATATCTTTCTTGAGCTGTAGTCATTCGCCTTTCTAACAAGATTTCTTTTGCGCCACGCCGTCGCATCGGCTACTGCTCTTGCATGAAGCCGTGCGTTGGAGTGTAGTGGTTCGTTTTTATTTCGTGGCACTGACGGATTTTGTTAACTGTGCACTAACAGTTGTCTGAATTGTTTCTCAACTCTGAAGGAGTGGCCGTATCTTACTCGCTTGGTTGTTTTTACAGGTGTGCGCTTGAATACAGCTCTCACATCAAACGACGCTGACGTGCCAGCGTGTCCCTTTTTATCTTCTTTTTTTTTTAATCACGATATTGGAATGACTCCCAGTGCCGCGGTATTTTGACCTGCGATAGACAGAAATGTTACGTAGGGCTGTTTATTGGGGAAATATTGTCATCGTTGGAATATCTGTAAGCTACGTACGTTCCGTTGATGGCCGAGGCTGAACATCACTGTCGAAGTCGTTGCCGTTCATAATAAGCCTGAGACGAAGTCCAACATACCCGAGTAGCCGCGGAGGGTACGACAGTTTTCCTGTTTAAGTTTAAGTTTTTCCTGTTTTTCCTGTTTAAGTCATAGAAGTGGCTGCAACTTGAAAATGATGCATCTTGAAGAGTCCACAGCCACAAAAACTCCGCCTCTGGTGATGCTCGTGACATATTTCTTCCGACAGCGTTTTTCTTTTTCTGTAGTTGTTACTGCACCCAAAAACAACGCAGTGCATTCCATGGTGACCACTTTTTGGACGCAATAGCAATGAAGAAAAACGAAATCCCCAGGTTGGCTTAATACACGGCGAATTGCTCTGTAACGCCACACATACCAGCATCGACAACACACACTCCAAGCCGTCGCCCGCATGCCAGAGAGGAGGAATGCGCTGGTTGCCAATCCGGGCCTCTTCGCCTATGCAAAGGTCTATTTGCTCCTCATGTCTTTGCTCGAAGTCCGCCTCGGTTCGTGTAGCGGTTGCAGTGCTCGGCTGCTGACCGGAAGGTCGCGGGTTCGATTCCGGCCGTGGAGGCCCCATTTCGATTGAGGAGAGTGAAATTCTTGAGCACCGTGTATACTGTATACGTTAATGCGCACGTTAAACAACACCGGATGTTTAGAATTTCCGGAGCCCTCCACAACGCAATCTTTTATAGTCATCTTGTGGTTTTATTATAAATCCCACATTATTATTATTATTATTATTATTATTATTATTATTATTATTATTATTATTATTATTATTATTATTATTATTATTATTATTATTATTATTATTGCTAAGCTCGAAGACATGGGTTTTGTTCCCGACTGCATTTTAACGGGGGCGGAACGCAAGAACACTTGTGCTCTTAGATTAGACGCTCGTTGAAGAAAATCCGTGATTGTCCAAATCAGTCCGGAGTTTTACTTTGTTGCGTGCATCATAACAGTATGATGGCTTGCGCATGTAAAATGCCGGAACTTCAGTAATGTGTGTGAATTTGACGCCCCTACGGTCTATAATTGAGAATCCTGCACAATGTCGAGCTGTACACTAGTTCAGCGAAGCTTGGGGTGCAACGATTATGCAAGCGGCCATTCCGTGAACGTATACGTTGCAGAAACTTGGGAAAGTCATCTCATTTGCTTCGCTTCTCTTATGGCCGAAGTCGGCAGTATTAATAAGTGTGCGCATCGTAGTGCGATTTTGCTAGTTCCCTGGCAACACTAATAAATGGAGGCGTCGTAGCGCCATCTTGCCAGTGCAAGGGGCCGGTGTGGCAACGTAGCAGACGCATCGGCAGTAGCAAATGTGTATGCGCGGCGAAAATTCGAGATGAATTCGTTCAGAAAGCTTCGTCTATTTGTCGCGCCGGCTTTTTACAATCCGTGTAGCTGTAGGAAAGGACTTGATACTTCTCTACTGCTCCACTCGAAACCGAATGGACAATGCATGAAACTCGGTGACCTCCCGTGCTCTGAACAAAAGTATATAAAGAGCAGTTTCCCGGATGTAGATGTCTCGGCTATCTCCATGATACTTTTGCTTCGTTATTTTTTGCAAACGGCATGGATAGCGACAGATGTTGTTGGATGACAATAGAAAAATAAGAGATTGAGAGAAGGGATGGAGTGACGTGTATTCCGGCTTGACAAAGCAGAACCATATAAAGAAGGGAACACATCTGTAGTGATCAATGATGGATGCATTCGCAATTTGGCCGACATTCATTGCTTAGACGGTATTGTCAGCGAGGAAAGGTTCCGAGTTGGAGAGCGAATGGCATTTCGTCGCGATTCGCTTCGGCGAAAGTGCGTGTTCCGTGCTGTGCAACTGTATATTCCTTGAAAGCCATGATGTCATTGGGTACGGATTGTATTCTTCAAAGTTTGTGGTTGTAAAAAACAACAACAACGTAAAATGTAGATGTTATACTATACTGCGCACTCAGCTATCGTTAGTAGCACTGGGGTATTTGAATGCGTATTTGAAGGGAAAGGAGTGTTCGTCAGACGAAGGTAAACACAGAACGATAAGAGCATGTTAACATGGCGCACGTATATCGTACGATAAAACTGTAGTATTCAAGTTTATCCCAGCATTCTCTGAGTGGTTCGCAGCGAAAGTTTTTTAACTCGCAAGTTCTCTTTCCGTTCGTCTCACTAACTTAGCCTGCAGTGGCTAGTTAGTAAGGCTTTGTTAGCACGTTAGGCAAAGTTAGCATTACAATATACTCTAAAATAAATCAATAAAAAGAAAGAAAGAACGAAAGAAAGGAAGAAAAAAAGTATCTGTATTTTTTTTTCGCTGACTCCTGGCTTTCCACGTGGGCGACTCTAAACGAGGCACGTTAACTCACTTCTCTTCTGGGTCCTCCGACACTCCGACGAAAGTGTAGTGATCTTCAAATACAGTTTACATGTCACTTTAAAAGGCCCCTAAGCTACTGAGAGGTCTATAGGTTTAGTTGTGGTTTCTCAGCTGTGCAAGTGTCGTCCCTGAATACGCAGCTGTGAGAATAGACAGTTATATTACCGGGCTTACCGGGATACCGGGCGTACCGTGATAGCGGGATCGAAGTGCGCGTGCGTAGATACGTACGTTACCCGTACCGCTTACCGTACTTGCGCTACTCTTCAGATTTAACGTTACCGTGGTAGCGTAGGTGTACGTAGTGTACGTACAACATGGCGCCGCTCTGGGACGCCCGCTTCGAAGTGATTTTGGCGTGTAGTTGTTGCAGGATTCACTTTGTTCGCAGCAAACGACTGTTTAGAAGTGGCTTTGCTTGCCTTCAGTTAGCTTCGATCACCGAGTATTACGGATAGCTTGGCGTAGTTTTTGAGATAGTTTCCAATTTCGAGCGTGTCTAGGCCCAACTACAAAATCGATGTAAACAAATCGGCAACATAAATGTTTTCGCGTTTGGTGCGTGGTTCATATTTATTTACTTTTATTATTACTAAAATAAACTTGTAACAATGCTTCGTGCGTTGGCACAAACAAACATTGTCGTTTTATTTTAATTTTTACGCTTCTTTAACTTATTAACCATGCGATAGGTGTCCCAGCTGGGGCACGTAAACTACATAAACGATATCCCGCTAAACTATAAGACGCTCTCCAGAACAAACGTTTGCCTCACGGTAACGCCATTACCTTAACCTCCGGTATCACGTTAACGCAAACTATAGCTGTCTAATATTTTGAAACGTTATCGTAATAACCGTAAAGTGCGTTCGGTAACCCAAAAGCGGGTCTTCGGACATTTCGCTCTTTCTTTCTCTATGCTCCGCCCTGCCGTGGTGCTCTAGTAGCTAAGGTACTCGGCTGCTGACCCGCGGGTCCCGGGATCGAATCCCAGCTGCGGCGGCTGCATTTCCGATGGAGGCGGAAATGTTGTCGGCCCGTGTGCTCAGATTTGGGTGCACGTTAAAGAACCCCAGGTGGTCGAAATTTCCGGAGCCCTCTACTACGGCTTCTCTCATGATCACATGGTGGCTTTGGGACGTTAAACCCCACATATCAATCAATCAAATTCTCTGCTCCGTTATATACTGCCTAGAGTAATTGTATTCTAGGCACGTAAGTGTATTCTAGGCACTATAGCTCCGTTCGTCGGCCAGTATCTCTTCCTGACCGGGTACTCCTCCTCACCTTTTTTTTTGCATGTATTATGTACAAGTACAGAAGGAGGTCTCAAAGTCGCTAGACTGTGAGTGAGACCTCCTATAAAATCATACATGAGAGATACAACGCAATAGTAAAGAGTGGTAAGGAAAGAAACCTTGCGAGGAGAAAGAACGGCAAGCAAGCGCGTAGCGGCGAGCAAACCAAGCAGGTTTGGTTTGTGGCTGCGGCATGACCAGAAAGGAATTGTGACGCCACGGCCAACGCCGTGGATGTTGAAGAGCCCCGAGAGGACGGGGTATTGTTATACTTGGGATTTGTGGCGCGCCCGCTGCTCGTACCTGCCGCGTTTCACAATGTTGATCGTGGCGGCATTCTAAACTCATGCGTATGGTTATTGTAAATAGTGAAAAAAAATCGGATCTGGTTTAGTGTTCCTATGAAGCATTTATATACGTGGCAAGAAAGAACTCACTAAGAAAGTAAAAGGGATGTATGGATTTTCAGTGTGTGGTATATGGAGTGTGTGGTCACGAATAATGTATACGATAACGATTTTGCTCGGGGATAATGTTGTGTTCGTTTCGGCTTTTCTTGATTCTTATTATCCTCCAGAGATACATATTTGATAGTCGAATAAAGGCGGCTCTTGTTTGCGCGGTGTTCGCTGTGCTCTCTCGCGCCCTTCCCACTGTTACTTATTGTCGCTGGCGTATCTATATAGCGAAAAACAAAAACATGCCTTCTATACGAAAGTACCGCTTAAGCTGGTCTCTGTTATCTGACTGGATAGCGTAACGACCTCGGCGAATTTTATAGCCGCGGTTCTTTATACCCACCACTTTTCTTGTCCGGTGAATGTCCTATCGATTGAAGGTTTCGGCTCGAATTCCTCGCTGGCGCTGGTTCTCTTTCTCGTTCTTTTTTTGTCGTAGGTTCGGTACTTGAGCAGCGTTCCCGAGCCACTCGCCTGCAACGCCTATCTATCCCCATTCCTTGTTCTCACACTCTGAATAATCTGGCTTCTTTCTTTTATTTCTTTCTTGGAAGTGTGTCAACTGACCAAAGTGAGAGAAAGTGTATCCTTTTCCACTTCGCTTCAATGGATGGCTCTCGCTTGAGTGATGTAATTGCGATGCGTAACACCTTGGGGTGACATTTAATGCGGCAGTCTTAATTAGCAGGTTGTACTATAGCAAAAAAACAAAGAAACGGTGTCATTGGTTATATGCCGTTTTAGGGACAAAGCACGCGCTACTCGAGTGAATGATTGGAAATACCGGCTGTCGTGAACTTAAACGCTGTTAAGATTGTTTCTTCCCCCTGTGTAATGCGCAGTGGCGTCCCATACGTCCAATCTCGAGTGGTAATTTTGGCCTTAACAAGGTTTATACGGAGAATTTCGCTCGTGCTCTTGCCTCTCCGCCTTGGTGGATCAGCTGCTGACCGGAAGGCCGTTGGTTTGATTCCGGTCGCGGCGGCTGCGTTTCGGTGGGTGCGAGATGGCAGAGAGGCTCGTACGCAATGTGAGTGCACGTTGTTATATGCCACAAGCATGGTCCTCGATCGGGAGCGCTTCTTCCCACGAGAACGAGGCAGTTCCGATGAACTCTCCCTTCCTCCCAGCGCCACCTTCCGCGCAGATGGCGGCGAGCCACCGTGCAGTTCCGGGCAAAGCTGCGTCTCCTCCGCCGAGCACCGGGAACTGGTCTCGGAGAAAGGACCGAAAACGTTATTTAAGGCCGTGCCGGCCCCATGTTTGAGGGATTTTTGCCCCAGCCGACTTCGTCGTGCTGGCCGGCTTTGTACGAACTATAATGTGCTGCAGTAAACGTTCCTACCTGTTGCTGTTTTCACAACGATCAACGATTGCCTCCCTATTCCGACTCTGGGCGAAGGCTTCAGCGAAGTCCGTTCGACTGCTCGCCGCTCTCGGCTACCGCTACCATCGCGCCACAGCGAAATTCTAACGCCGTTAAAGAACACCAGATGGTCGAAATTTCATTAGCCCTCCGCTATGGGACATTCATCATGATCATATCGTGGGTTTGGGACCTAAAACCGGCGTTGTTACTACTAGTACTACTACTACTACTACTACTGTTGCTGCTGCTACAACTACAATTTCTATTTATTATTAATATTATAATAATATTACTCTTATTATTATTTTTAAGACTCCTTACGGAAGCGTGAAGGACTCTGGTATTGGTGTGCGGCGTGATGTCAAGGCGTGCAGAATGTGCATTGGAGATGTGGCCCTGGATTGCGCTTGGAACCTGCACGCGGATGCGAAATCGGGAGCGTTGTGGTCTCGATTCTCGACAAAATGAGCGTGAACGATCGGGGTCTGGACAGAGTTGCGCGGCAACCTCACGATGCTCTGTTCATCAAAGGGACTGTGTAGTACGCGATCGCTGATTATACGAAGAAAAGCGGCAGATGAGTGTGACGAAAGTAAATTCCACAAAACACAACTTGTGGAATCTCGAAAAAAACTTTCTTTTCTGCTTTTGTTTATATTTGCACCATCCAGTACAATCTAGTTCGGAAAAGTCAGTTGTTCTTGAAAGACTCTGAGCTGTGTCCGACAGTTCAGTTTTGACGAGGTACACGTATCTGCTTCTCTATATACTTGCTCATATATACCTTCTCGTTTGCGTGTTTACACGTATGATGGGATACTACGAGCCCAAAAGTTGCCGGAACAGATAGCGTCGCGCTCATTGAAGCGAACGTAGTATGCAGTTCTCCTGCTTGGCTAGCGTAGTGCAAGTGCTTTCGAGTTTATTACATCCGGTTGCTACTCCCAGGGAGCTTCTTTAGTGCATGCGTGCGTGTTGCTTGGAGTGCTGGCTAAATGGCTGGTCGAAAGCTTTTCGTTAGTACCTTGCAGCTTTCGTTCGTAACTTCATTTGCTTTAATCTTTCAATATATCTGATTGAATAGAATGTCCTCGTTACAATTTACCTTTCACGTTTCAAACACGGCAGGCGTGCCTGGTACATGCATGAATATCGGGCTGCGAAAATTGACGACCGAGAAACAAGTGATCCGTGTTGTCGGTCGGTAACCATGGGAGGAGCGACAGGATATTTGTAGCCTTTCACCACGACCGGGGTACAGCGCTGTTCTTTCATGGAGCGCTGGCCGCGATCTTCATTTTGTATCTTCGTGGTGGAGTCGAAGCGATATAGAAAGCTGCGAGCAAGCCTGTCATAGAAGACTGCATGAGGCTTTAGTTTTTCTGTTCTTTCTCCTTCTTTTTATTATGGTACGGCGGCTTACAGTGATGTTTTTGTTTTTCTAGCACCCGTGTGGGACTTTTTTTTTCCTGTCTATAGAGAGTGCGTAGAAGTCTTGGGAAATGGAAAGCTGACGTAAAATCGGACAGGCATCGCTGTGTATTTTCTTCAATAACTGCGCCAAAACTCCTGCAGTAGGCTGCGTTCGGTTGTATGTATGTATGAGTATGTATGATGTATGTAGTATGTATGTCTGTATGATGTATGTATGTATGTATGTATGTCTGTAGTACGTACGTACGTACGTATGTATGTATGTATGTATGTATGTATGTATGTAGTCTGTATGTATGTACGTATGTCTATGTATGTATGTATGTATGTGTGTGTGTGTGTGTATGTGTGTATGTATGTGTGTGTGTCTGTGTGCGTGTGTGCGTGTGTGTGTGTGTGTGTGTGTGTGTGTGTGTGTGTGTGTGTGTGTGTGTGTGTACGCTCGCTCGCTGGAAAGGCCGCAATGTTTAATCGCATTCGGGTTAACATAAGTTCAAATAACGTCTATTAACCTTCATGGCCAAAGCATGGTTCTTCTATAAAGTTCTTGCTTGTCCTTCGCACGCAAAAGATTAAACGGTTCACTGCAGTACGTGCGGGGTATACGCTGAACGGGTGAGCACTTATCAACACTGTGTCATTGTTTTGACCCGACGGCATTGGATCCTTTAGTTAGCGTTCGAGAGGGCGTGTACATTCGTCAAGATTAAGGCTTGTGTGGTCTCACGGGAAGCTCGCGATGGGTCACTTCAATACGCCTGCAAGACATGTGCTGGTTCATTATTTCTTTCATCAGAGTTTTGGTGCCTGTGTCGCATGCAGTTTCATCGCAACCTTATGTGGGACTTAGTATAGGAGAACAGAATAAAGCAATGCTTCAGAAAAATAAATCATCTTCTGTACGTTGTACGTCTCTGAATCCATTCGCAAAATCCTGTCTTGAAGTGGTAGCTCGACATGATGCGATTTCGCCGTGCCTTTTTTTCTTTTTCCTTCATTCAGCCCGCTTGTTATGCCGTTGGAGCTGCACAAAACGCGGTGTATGTTGCGTGCATGTGCTAAATACCCGGCATGTCCTGAAGGCATGCACAGAAAACGCTGGGGCTAGTTAGCCGATTGTTCTACGTAATATCGCTGCCGATGAGACCCTATCAATCGTCGTCGCCCGCAGATTTTGTTTGTCACGGGCGCTCAATCTAGCCGCGACGCGTGGTTCGTCGAACTCTGCCATGCTCCCACGCCACGAGAGTTCCATCTTTTCATTCGCGCTAAAGTGGTATGCTTACAAAATCTGCTTGCTCGTTTTATAAATCCGTTGTCAACTCATGCAGTTCACGCCCACGAAGAAATGTTACTGGGCTCTCGATTGTATGCTGCGTGGAAGCGGAATAAATCTAAGCATGTACTTTGCATATTTGTTTTTTTTTACGACTTGCTTTGATGCTATGTGTGAACGGTGGCTGCTAAAGAGTACTTGTGTGTGTACTCTTTACAGAGTGGAGCGTGTCTCAAATTTGTTGGACTAACACGCGTTACGCAAGACCGATTCGGTGGAGTGGAGTGATTCTTAAGAAAGAGAAAGCCGGCCGGCCGGCCGGTCGGTCGGTCGCGTCTCGGTGCTCTCATGATCACCCACCCAACTTGGCGCACACCAAAATAAGTACGGCAAGGTAAGAATGTTTGAGGAATATGACGCGCTGATCATGACATGAAGAGTGTCACAATCTCGTCGCGTACCTCGTCACTTTCCAAAAGCAGTAGCACATACCCAGGGGTGGGTATGTGCCACGGGTATGCGGGTATGCGCCACTGGCGATAGGCATATTATATCTACCCCGGAAGGGTTAGACACACGGGGGTAATTTTAACGCTTGAGTGTGAAGAAAAAGCTGACATAGGCAGCGTTGACCGGACGAATGCAAATAATAAATGTCAGTGTCCGAGCAGGAATCGAACCCTAGCCTTTTGCGTAGCGAAGAAGTATTCTACCACAGACCCATGCCAGGTCTCAGATATACGTTGAAAATATACCCCTATGTTCGTGAAACGTGAATTGTGGTTTCAGTGCTGACTATACAAACTTATAAATATTACCTATATACCCCTTCAATACAACCGCCATGTAGGGTTAACGTCAATTGTAGTTGGGCGGCATCCGCTGAGGTTCATTTGTGTATCAGTGTTGAGGGCTACCATGTTCGTGAGCTCCAGCGCAAAGCACCAGCGCTTCATACCAGCTTACCGCTTCTGATGTTGCTAATATTCATGTTGCTGTTAGCATCGTTACGCAACTGTAAACAACTGCTAGTGTAAAATATGTGCGGCTCTTTAACGTATATGTGTGTGCGTCGATATGTACATATATTGAGCGCCACTTCATAACGTCTCGCTCATTAAAAAATTGAAACACACTCATCTTGCATCGATCCGCACGCTTCACATAACATCGATTCCCAAGGTGGGTGGGATCTGCCCAATTTCTCTATTTTGTAATGCACTGTTTCCAGGTTAAACACATCCTAGTCGACAAAACGACCTTAACGAGAAGCTGAAGGTATTTTAGAATTCAATCAAACTTCGTGTTTAGGAAGGACCGACATTATTGTTCATGATGTCATAATTGTTTTCGCGGTTGTGGCAGCACAGGCTTTGGAACAGGTGAAATAAAAGCTTGTCTTGCTCCGCCCCCGCGAGCGCGCTGAAAGTGTGAGCGTGAAAACATACGTCATCTTCGTTTCCTTTGGCCCTAAGCAAGTGTTCCTTCTTATTTATCTTCAACCACGGCCTCCGTGACTAACCCATCACGTGCCGTTGCCGGAACTAATCGAAGAGTTCACACTTCAGCAGTGCTGTTGTTGCAGATCACGTGGCTTGCCGAGAATGACGTCACCGTGTTCGCTCGCCACCTCAAGAAGCCCGGCGGCCACAGCCACTGTTTTTTCACCAAAAAGTGCTATTGGCGTTTACTTTTGAGGACTCTCACACCGCTTTTCGAAATCAGCAGGGATTGAACTGTCATTACACGCTCCTAAGTCACTTTTTTCAGAAGAGTGCATCAGCTTCCCTTTGACCATTCCCCCTTTAAACACACACACGCGCGCACGTGGCACATCTGTAGCTTTGCAGGCCAACATGCACGCTATTCCGATGGTGGTAACAGTTGAGTGAAACGAGGTGTCATTAACCTCTTAATAGACGCTCTATTGAACGAATTTCAGCATTCATTCATTCATGCATTCGTATATTCATTTTGTGGATAGTGTAAATTATATGGGGGTGGATTTGCCACATTTTTGTTAGTGACAATCTGTTGAGGGTTAGTTGAATGATATTGTAGCGGGCTGCGTGTTTTTGGATAAATCTGAAATAATCCCATGAACACTTGCCCGTAAATGTTTTAGAATTTCGATTTATCAGATAAGCTTCAATTTTAAACAAAGTTTTTGCACATTGAAAGGCAATTTTCAAAGCTGCGAATTGTCACTCGGAAGAAGCACACCAGCACCACCACCAGCAACCTCATAAAATGTGCTTGCGTGCATTACAAGAGGCTTTACATTTGTAATACGAGCAAACGTAAGGGTTATGTATTCCAGTAATTGTGCTAGTATGTATCTGTTCGCGCGTTCAAACCTTTCAGACATCTGAAACACGCTTAGTGTGTTTGCGCCTTTTCGTGTTCATTCATATGTGATTTCATCGATTTGGGAGTATGACAGTATTGACAACAACAACAACAACAACAACAGCAATGATAATAATAATGGTAATAATATTGATATTAATATCGCCTTTATTTTTTATCAAGAAAACGAGGGAGGCTGGCACAGAAATCCAAGGAGCAGTTTGATTAGTCCTTGCCCACTAAAGGTACCCTTTCGCAAGTTAACGGCAGCGCACATCAACAGCCTCATTAACAGTGCAGATAAACAGCAAATGAAAAAAAAAAAGAAAATTATAAAGAAGTATAATCAGCAACAATGCAAAACATTTTATTGGAAATAAAGTTCACAAAACACGTTGTAATGACTTACAATGCAAAATCAAACGCAAAATTTTGAAAAATTCGGGATTTACGAGAAATAGATTCCGAAAAACCCTGAAATTTCCTCCAGAAGAATAAACACAGTAAACGCAGAGCCCTGTTTATCGCAGGGGATCAAACAGTGCGACTTGAAAGAAGGAACACCAAAGGAATGAATCCCACAGGACGAGCGCGGGCCTGCGGTATTCGTTATGCTTGGGTGCCCTCGTCCTATAATTGCTCTGCTTTATCAGCTGTAACTTTTTTTTTGGTCGATTTCGGGGACATACATCCCAGCCCCATTTTGTTCGCGGCATAACAACGTTCGGAGGGCTCGGCAAGCAAATGCTCTTTCGCCCGCTTGTCTTTCTTAGCTCCGCATATCCGCTTTAAATCACTGATGCGAAGGATCGACATGATTCGATTCCCCTCGCGCCCAGCCTTTATAAACGCGCGCCGGTTTTTTTTTTTTCTTTAACGGACGTCCGTTGTTTGTCCTCTCCGTCCTGCTCTTCCGCCGTGTTCAGCGAGTGCTTCAGCGGCGGCAGCGCGATGTATGTACATGTGTATTGAGATGAGTGCAGAGTAAAACTGAGGATGAGGCGCCAACTGCAGTGGAAAGAAGTGTTCTCTCTGACAAGAACTCTTCCGACGCCGATGCCAGCTGGCAGCCTTGCTCCATTATTTTTTGTCTTTTTTTTTTTCGGGCGTAAAAGAACACGGAGATCTCACACACTTGGCGCGCCCACTCCTGAAAATACAACATGGACAAAGCTCGCTGGGCAAAGTGTTGTTCGCAGTCCCTCTTCAGGGGAGCGTTCCAGAGTGACAGAAATAAGGAAGAAAGACATCGGCATTCGTTGCGGTGCGCTTGTGTGGGATTCGGTGGCACTGCGCCTCGTTTCATTGTTTCTTCGAACACTCTCTGCCAAGTTCTTTTGCTGGACAGTTTGTTTCATTTGTACGTAGCCCGTCATTTTGTTTCTTTCGCGTCTCTTTCTCAGTCCGTTCATTCATCGGCTCTCTGGCCTGTAATGATTACGCACTCCACACTAGTTATAGGTACACGACCAGGAAACGGAGAGATTTATCTCCTGTCGTCATTTTTCTCTCTCCCTCACACGGGTCATCATGGCTGGCATTATGGACTATATGCGTCGGCCACTCCTTTGTTGTTGTTGTTGTTGTTGTTTGTTGTTGTTGTTGTTGTTGTTGTTGTTGTTGTTGTTGTTGACATCTATCCTTCTGGCTGTAGCTGCAAGCAGCTACCACGTCTACAGAAGCATTCCCGTGCTTCCTTTCGCCCTCGAAAACTACAAAGCTCGCGGGATATTTGTCGCCGTTTTTGTTAGTGGTATACGTGCGAAGAAAAAAAAATCCTCGGTCGCAAGGTGCACACGCAGAAGGCATCCATACAACGGGCGACTTGAGGGACGGGTGTGTGTGATTTCGCTGCGTGTTGAAGACACCCAGGTGGTCGAACTTACTCGGAGTCCTGCACTATGCGCGGCGTCTGTCTTAGCCCGAGTCGCTTTGGGACGGCAAGCCCCACAACCCGGCAAATATTAACGACACGTGTATATATGGAACCGCCCACCAGCTCTTCCTAAATATTCAGCGTGTACGATCGGAAATGAAGAAGACAGAGAGATCGCACCGAAAGTGCATTCGCAAAAAAAAACAAAAAAAATGATAGGCCTCGTTTTGCGTCTCGTTCGAATCTCGATTCCTTCGAAGCGGCGAAAAATATTGATGCTTGGCGCACTGCACAACTCGAGAAGCATGGACAGAAAAGGAGGCTGGATCTATGAATTGTTTTGTCGCTTCTCAAACGTAGTATGAAACTTAAAAAATGCGCGGAGCGCTGATGAAGGCATTTAAACACGGGCGCCTTGAATATCACGCGCCGTGTTTTATATGACTAAACGTGGTGGGACCGCGGGAGCATTTGCATCGGCATCACGCTCTGATGGCAGTGCCATTCCTCGACATCTTTTTACAATAACGCAGCTAGAAAGCGTAGCTCCATAAGTCTTTCACGTTGAAGAGAGAAAAATAAAGGCTGAGGTTATATTATGCTGTTATGATATGTAGTCGCGGTCGCGACGCCTTTCACTACCTGCTAGGCAGAACATCGTCGTTGCATCTGTTAGTTGATGTTATGATATGCGGAGTTTAACGTCCCAAAAACCACCATATGATTATGAGAGACGCAGCACCTGTTAGTTGTGTTCTAGTTGACTTTATTGAGAGTGTGGCTCCACGAGTGTTGCTACACAACGTGGAAGTAGCGATCGTAAACCTACCACAGTAAACTGTTGGAAAAGGTACCGAGTGAAAACAGAAGATTTACAGAATGCGCAAGAATGGGCCAAAGTAAAGTAGCACGAATGGTGAAAATTGTGTAAAAGAAACTATATGCTCTTCCAATACGGCGTTCTTAGTTATTAAGATTGCATGAAGGAGTAGGTGGGCGCCTCAAACATCGTTTGAGTGGAAAGGGGAAACTGCCGATGTAGTGGCGGTGCCGGCACTCAGATTTCCTATTGGCTGCAAGGCCCACCATTGGAGACGCGGGCGCTTCAATCGCTCAGACGTGCAGGTTTGGATCACGTGATCTCGGCTTGCTCCAGTGAAGGGAAATGGATGGCAGAACGCGTTGCTTTTAACCGTGGCTTCCAGATGTTTCCCCGCTTTAACAGTGTTTTTTTTTCTCTCACTTTCTCCGTGAGGACACCTAGAGACTGCACAATCTGGGAAAGTGCAGTCGGAGTTATCGGTGGCGCGGTACATTGCTCCTCCGTGTCTCAGTTAACTACGTGCGCCAAGGAGCCAGGCGTGAGCTTTCTCTTTTGCCCTTACCCTGCTTTGAAAGGGCATGATGCCGCCGTTATTTGTCTTCCCTTTGTTGTACAGAGTGTCTGCGGAATGACCATAGCCGGTGTCACTTCCTTATGCTGATATTTTTATGCAACAACGTGGCCAGCTTCGAACACTCATTGACCTCCTAACGGCAGTTGCGAGGCGTCAGATTGCTTATTTTTTGGAGCTGTAAATGCTGGACGGTAGCATTTTTATTGAAAAATTCAAATTGTCACTTAGACCGTGGTAAACACCACCACTTGTTAGTGAGTTTATATGCACCCAAGTAATGTGGCCGGCCCGATCAGGACCGTATCGCTCGATGACGATTGGCCCCTTTGGGACGGAGTCAATCGTCGAAAGTGTTCATTCATACCGATGTGGCTCTGTGGCGATCGAAAGGGCACCATGCGACAAGCGTAGGAAGTTTGTGCAATGAGAAGCGATAGATTTGTAATAAAATAATGTCTCAAAGTTGTGCTCATGTACCATGTTATCTACGTACAACTCTGAACGAACTGCACGCGTGCATGTCACTCTCGTCCGTTTGTCTCCAATCATGTGAGAATATGTTGCGGCTACACGCAGCTCTGAACGTGTTGAGTTGATTCCCACAAAGCGGAGGAACCGCTATATATATATATATATATATATATATATATATATATATATATATATATATATATATATATATATATATATATATATCGCGTCGTGCTTCTTGTGTGTACTAATGATATATGTAAATTTGGGCGTGCTTTTCGCGCCAACCAGAGCCTGGTTTTAGATGCGAGCCTGCAAGGAGTGAAGTTACATGGTGGTTGCATCGGACACGTTTCTTGCTGATAAAAGTATGTTTTCTTGCCGCATGCACACCCTAACGTCCATTTGATGCGTATATTTCTATTTGAGACAGAGGATGGTTCATTGACTTCTACGAAAGTAGTGCGCTCGGCCACCGTAGTGGCCAAATAGGCCCTCATAAAAGACGACGCCGGCTGTCAGGGCGCCGGCCTGTGTATGACACTATGATGAAGGTAACATTTTTTAGGAATGGTTATTTAGCATTTCCTACAGTCATTCACGAAGACACAGCAGTATTTTACTGATTTCGTCGATGCGAACAACAACAATAACGATAACAATAGTAATAATAACTTTAGTAATAGTAATAATAATAATAGCCTGTGGACTGAGCGGCATAGGGCTAGCGGAGCGATCAAACATTGCTGATTGATTCATATGCGGGGTTTAACGTCCCAAAACCACCATATGATTATGAGAGACGCCGTAGTGAAGGGCTCCGGAAATTTCGACCACCTGGGGTTCTTTAACGTGCACCCAAATCTGAGCTCATGGGCCTACAACATTTCCGTCTCCATCGGAAATGCAGCCGCCGCAGCCGGGATTCGATCCTGCGACCTGCGGGTCAGCAGCCGAGTAGCTTAGACACTAGACCACCGCGGTGGGGCCAATCAAACATTGCACGTCACACGTATGTCTCCGCATGGCGGCGCAACAATATGTCCACGTCCCTCAATAAACTATGACTGCCTTGCGAAAACACGGGGGTTTAAAGCTCTTCTATAGCTTGAAATCAGCCATAGTGCACTGAAATATTCGCGACAAAAATTAACTGTGGGTGTGTTGGCATTAGACGTGTGCGACAACGCAATCGTCTGAGAATGTGAATGGAAGTTGTGTGTGACGTCAGTGCGCGCTAAAGAACACCAGTCGGTCGAAATTTGCTGAGCCCTACCATTGCGGCGTCACTCACAATCGTGTCGTGGTTTTGGGACGTCAAACCCAAGATATTATGGAAATGTCAATATAACGTAGTGCGTGCCTGTCGCCCGGCGGTTCATTTTGTTTTACAACAAGTGTCGTCCCCGATGGTATAAATTAATGCATTTCCGAGAGTGTAAAACCTTGATTTGTGGGGTTTAACGTCCCAAAACCACGATATAATTATGAGAGACGCTGTAGTGAAGGGCTCCGGAAATTTTGCCCACCTGGGGTTCTTTAACGTGCACCCAAATCCGAGCACATGGGCCTACAACATTTCCGCCTCCATCGGAAATGCAGCCGCCGCAGCCGGGAATCGAACCCGCGACCGGTGTGTAAAACCTGAAATGCCTTCGCCTTCCAAGATGTACAGCGACTGCAACATGCTGCCCAACTTCTTTTCCTCGCTTCGGCGCTGTCCTGGCGAAGCATTACTGTCGCCGCCCGTCCGAGGCTCGACTATTTTAGGGAGTGGCGGCTATTTTCAGTCGCTGTGCGCTTATATTTCCAGTGAGGCGTCTACTGCATGTTTTGGCACACAGCCCTGTATAAGCTCTTTTTGCCTACGTGAATGGGTTGGTCGTTCGCTGCTGTTACCTCTATGCCACACGTTGCGTCTCCACGCAATGTCTGCGCAGAAAACTGCGCGGACTGCCATGCATGTTTTCGTGACTTTTCACATTCGCCCCGCCACTGCATTCGGCAGTGACGAAAACGCCAGTGCACTTTTTTTTTATTTTTCGAGGCTTCGCACGCTGAGCCTGTATTGTATATATCATTGTCAGAAAGGATCGCGCGTGAGTTTCGGAACGTTAGGGGATTTGTGACAGCGCAATGAAATCGGAAGAACTAATGTAGAGGTGGCGAGGCTGACGCAAAATTACGTCGTATTGTATTGCATGTACGAACGTGACACCGACGTCTCAGCCAGCTGCTTCACGTGAGACGCAAATTTAACGCGTGGGTGAGCTGCAGTGATGAAACTTCAACGACAGGCTCGGTGGAGTTCGAGTAATTGAGACGCGCTTCTCGAAATATTATAATGCGATGTGACAATGTAGCATTTACCTTACGAAATAAGCAGAACTCGTAGAGACCATTTGTCTTGTGATACAGGCGTATATGTTTCACGAGATCGGAACACTAATTGTAATCGCTCCAGTAGAGCCTCCTGTCTACTTCATCCCCCCCCCCCCCCTGAATGTCGGAGACATCACTCCTCGTCGATTTTGTCGCCCTGTCGAGCAAACCTGCTTTGGTGCGCATGGCCGAGGTGGCCAGAGGAATCTGCCAACATTAGTGTAGCCATACTGTTGTGCGTGGCAGAGGGTGATAGCTAAAGTGGTGCGTCGCATAATCTTCGGCGGCTTGTTTTGACGCCTTTTACACACATGATGTGTAGTGCTCGCGTGTTAGGTTATCAGCGCTTTTTGGTCGTAATGTGATAAAAAAAAAAAAACACGAAGAAATCCGCTGCGTTGGCGACTTTTTCTTCGCTGCTTGGAACTAATTCTACAGTGGTAAGCTAAAATTCTGGCTGGCTCTTGTTATCTCCTACTCTCTCTTTTTCTGAGTGCAAGAATAAGCAAATATAATCGAGTAAAGAACTTCACGACCCAGTAATGATGTCTTTCGCTATCCTTCTCTAATAATTAGCGACTTATTTTAATTAAGGGCCGGCTCGTCGCCGCCTTATGTATACAGAAAATATCGCAGTGGGATCTTTTCTCTGTGTTGTCTTTCAGGCTTACTAATATCACGCTTACATCCGCGCTATATGTGTAATGATGAATCTCCAGGCCTCATCATAACCGGGAGATCTTGGGGCTGCTGTTCATTTTATAAAGCTTTTGCGTGGCTAAGATTAGTACAACAGATTAGCCAACTTACTTAAACATGACGCGAACCCCAAAAACTGGGCCTCGCACTTTATTTGGCTTTATAATGGGATTCCCGCAAGGAGATGTTTTTGTTTTCGTAAACTACACAAAGGTCTGGTTTCAGACTGTACTCTTGCCCCGCCATGGTGGTCTAGTGGCTAAGGTTATCGGCTGCTCACCTGCAGGTCGCGGGATCAAATCCCGGCTACGGCGGCTGCATTTCCGATGAAGGCGGAAAAGTTGTAGACGAGTGTGCTCAGATTTGGGTGCACGTTAAAGAACCCCAGGTGTTCGAAATTTCCGGAGCCTTGCACTACGGCGTCTCTCATAATCATATGGTGGTTTTGGGACGTGAAACCCCACTAATCAATCAATCAGTCAGACTGTACTCTTCAGCGCTCCGTGGACTTTAATGATTCTCAGTAGAATAAGGCATGCATCCGTATGGCGTGCAGTAAGCGCGGTCACTCGTAGTTCACTGCTGGCATATGTTCCAACGCACAGAGATATTTCTTGTGGGGTCTCGAATTGGCGAGCGCCACCACCACCCTCTTGGAGTGAAGGAACACAGCAGACGCGGTCGGAACAAACCAAACAGATATTTACTTAACTACATTTTGATCGATGATATCGTCAACCGAATTATTATACATAAATTTTAATTAACACGCTAAGACATCCTTACACAATGGTAAACAGCACTCAGCAACATGACAAATAAGGCAGTGTCGCTAACGCCTGACTCACCACGTGGGCCCACCGCGGGCGGCCCGTGGTGCCGACCACGGCAGACCCACCGCTGGAGGCAACCGTCCGCGCCACCGCCCCACGCCACAAGAGACTCGCTCGACTCTCTCGCCCGCCACCAAGGCTTGCCTTCCACCAGGGGTCACCGCCAGCGCTACCGCTCTAACAACCATAATGATGATAGCGGTGATCTACGCTCGCGAAGACAACGCCACCTGCCGCTCAATAGTTGTGACCCCAAAACACGACTTCGGCGCGAAACACGTGTACCACGCGGCGCAAACAACTTTACAGTGGGTGTCAGCACCCCCACATTTTGTAAAGGGCAAACGTGATCTAACCACACGTTGATTCCGAGATTGACTAATTTCATCAGCTATGGGGCAGTTCATGTCTTTTAGGCTGCGTTATCTTTCTTGTGTAAGAGTGTGTTAAAAAAACTGGCCTGTTTACGAAGTGTCTCCTGATGGGGAGCGTACCAGAATCTTGGAAGAATGCTATATTGCCTTAATCCACAAAAAAGGGGACGACAAGAATTACAGGCCGATCAGCTTGCGCCCATTCGTATACAAGCTATTTACAAAGGTAATTGTTAACAGAATTTCGACAACATTGCAATTCATTGAACCAAATGAACAGGCAAGATTTCGTACTGGCTGCTCAGCAATCGACCTCATTCATATTATCGATCAGGTGATACATAAATGCTCAGAATACACCCAACTACTTACTATCCATAGCCTTAATAGATTACAAGAAGGCATTTTATTCAGTAGAGATATCAACAATAATGCAGACACTGCTGAAGCAAAGTGTCGACAAACGTTTTTGTTTTTGGTGAAAATAAAGTTCTTGATTGATTTATTGATTGATATATAAACATCCCGGAAGAAACCTGCAGCGGATAATCTGCCACCTTAGTGCTCCATAAAGAAAGCGACAGAATACCAATCAAGAAGGGTGTAAGACGAGGGGATATATATAATCTCCCTAATGCTATTTACCGCGTGCTCACAGGAGGTTTTCAGAGGCCTAGAATGGCAAGAGTTAGGGATAAGTGTTAATGGAGAGTACCTTAGTAACCGGCGCTTCGCCGATGACATTGCATTGCTGAGTAACTCAGGGGATGAATTGCAACTCATGATCATGGAGTTGAACAAGGAGAGCAGAAAGGTAGCTCTTAAAATTAATCTGCAGAAAACGAAAGTAATGTACAACAACCTCGGAAGAGAACAACGCTTCGAGATAAGTATAGAACTTGATAACTTGAAGTTGTAAAAGACTATGTCTACTTAGGACATGTAATAACTACGGAGCCGAACCACGAGAGTGAAGTAGCTAAAAGAATAAGAATGGGGTGGAGCACACTCGGCAAGCATTTTCGAATCCCGACTCGTAGACTGCCACCATCCCTCAAAAGGAAGGTATATAACAGCTTCATCTTACTGTTAATTACCTACGGAGCAGAAACCCGCAAAATTACAAAGGGGGTTCAGCTTAACTTGAGGACGACGCAGCGAACAATGTAAAGGAAAAAGGGTAGGTGCAACCTTAAGGGACCAGAAAAAAGCAGAGTTTATCAGTGAAGAAACGGGTGTGAAGGACATCTATGTCGAAATCAAGAAGAATGGTCATGGGCAGGCCACATAGCGTGAACGCTAGATAACCGTTGGTCATCGAGGGTAACTGGCTGGATTCCTCAGAGAAACCAAGCGGGTGAGGGGGAGACAGAAAGTTAGGTGTGCAGATGAGATTAGGAAGTTCGTGGGTGTGAAGTGGCAGCTGCAAGCACAGGACTGAATTGACTGACGCAGCATGGGGAAAATGTTTGTCCTGCAGTGGGCTTAGTCAGGCTGCTGCTACTGCTGCTGCTGATGATGATGGTAATGATGATGATGATAATAATGTTTATGATCTCTCTTGGCTTCGTTTGCCGCAAAACGCGCGATATAAGGAAATTTTTTTGGTTCACTGAATACAGATGCCGGGCAATCGGGACTGTTATTTCTTTTATTTGTATGGTATTTTGGGGTGAACAGCGAAGTGAGGTTTGATTAAGGTAGCAGCGAGGTATAGTAGCCGCCGGCTTCCGTTCCCTTCTTATCCACAGTGGCGCTTCTGTAGGTTTCATTTCCAGTGTACCGAGATGGCTATAGGTGCACTGGAAGGAAAATAGTCCATGCACATGTGTCTCGGCTTACTTGTGCGTACACCCCCGCCGCGGTGGTCTAGTGGCTAAGGTACTCGGCTGCTGACCCGCAGGGCGCGGGTTCGAATCCCGGCTGCGGCGGCTGCATTTCCGATGGAGGCGGAAATGTTGTAGGCCCGTGTGCTCAGATTTGGGTGCACGTTAAAGAACCCCAGGTGGTCTAAATTTCCGGAGCCCTCCACTACGGCGTCTCTCATAATCATATAGTGGTTTTGGGACGTTAAACCCCACGTATCTATCTATCTTACTTGTGCGTACGGCCTATGTCCGACCCGCTGTTTGCATATATACCATACGAGTGGCTACAATAGCGAACGGGTGTCTATAATGCGATCCATGGATCGTATACTGGTCTGGATGAGTTCATCATTCGCGTTTTCTCGCCGAGAGATGGTGTATGGGCGATGCCTCCTTCCCCCTCATTGTTTTTCCCGTCCTTCCGCCACCACGCGTTATACCCATGCATGCGCGACCGCGTTCGCGCCCGGGTTAGCCGACCGCTGCTTGGCGCACCGTATACAAAAATCACTGCCGAGAGCGGATCGCCTATAAGTGGTTTCTCGTGGCAGCTATAGGACGGCCTGGTCCCGGCGCCCAATAGGCGCCTATAGCGAAGTCGCCTATATACGACTGTCGCGAATCAGTGTTAGTATAGGCAATTCACGGGAATAACTTTGTAACTGAGCCAAAAGAAGACGGCTCCAATCATGACCTCGTGCTTTTATTTTCGTCCCGGGATCGAGCGCCCGTGCTCTCGGCATACAGTTGCGCGCATCGTTACTAGTTGGTTGCGCGTGCGTCTAAAGTCGGCCCGTGTGATACAACAGAGGCCGCAATGCTGGACCCGATGTCGGCGGCTGCTGCGTTTTCGGCCCTCACGGCTGGTTCTGCGCAGTCCTACCCGTATTGCAGTGCTAATTCATCGTGATCAGCATCATCGTCACTCTCAGGGTGTGTAGGTCCACTGCAGGGCGAAGACATCGCCGAATGATCTCCTGTTTACTCTATCCTGAGCGAGCTGATTACATTTTATCCCTGCAAATTTCCTCATTTCGTCGCTCTAACCAAGTCTCCGCTTTACCGTTTTCCATCCTTTGGTAACCAATCTCTCTATACCTATGTCTGTCCACTGATTGTCTGTTCTATACTCATTGCGTGACCAGCTCAGAGCCATTTTCTTTTCCCTTTAATGTCAGATAGAAGGACATGTGTCACTCCTGTTTTTTTTTTCTTTTACCCATTCTGCCGTTCTCCAATCTGTCAATGTTATTCCTATATCATTCTTCGTTCCCTTGTACGCTGCGTGGTCCAGGATACATGCCCGCGATTCATGATGCCCTTAAACGCAGAACTGCCGGGAAGGAGTTACCGCGCTCATCTTACTGCATGCAATGACGTAACCAATTCGTATTATTACTATTATTATTATTAGTAATATTATTATCATTATTATATTGATGTTGTGGTTGTTGTTGCTATCGCATTTTTTGTGTGCGCCAAAACAGAGACGTTACGATTGTTCCTCAGCACTTTAGACACATTATTGAATAATTATTTGATATGTATGCGCAGGCATAAATGAACACACACATATACATACAATAGTACATGGTGTCTTAAATATGTTACTTCGATTAAAAAACAAATCGACGCCAGGGCCCGATTGCATTCCGAACGCATTGCTCCGTCGTTATGCTGAAACTTTGACGAAATTTCTTGTACTCATTTTTGAATCTTCTCTTCATGCGGCCACGCTACCTTCTGATTTTAAAATAGCCCGTATCGTACCTATTCCCCAAAAAGGCGACCCACTCTTAATTCCCAGCTGCAGACCCATATCTATGTTATCATCCGCCTGTAAGTTACTTGAACACGTTGTTGCTACGTTCACTACACAATTTTTAGATACCCATCAAATCCTCTCTCCATTTCATCACGGGTTTCGCAAGGGATTCTGGACCGTCACTCAACTACTTACAGTTGTTCACCACGCTTCTTCAGTTCTTGATAAGGGGGGACAGGTTAACCTCATACTCTTAGATTTTAGTAAGGCCTTCGATCGCGTATCGCACGACAAATTAATCGATAAATTAGTTCGAATCGGGCTTCCAGCGTTTATCGTCTCTTGGCTAACTGCCTATTTAAGTAACCGTAGACAGTACGTCGACATTAATGGAAGCACTTCTGACGCTCTCCCTGTTACGTCTGGCGTACCGCAGGGAAGTGTGCTAGGCCCTTTACTTTTCCTTATTTTTTGTAATGACATTGTTAACGTTATAAATAATCTGGTCCAAATACGTCTTTTTGCAGATGACTGTATACTTTTTAATGAAATTAATAGCATCGAGGACCAACTTGCGTTAAACTCGGCGTTAGAAAACGTTGCTTCTTGGAGTAAAACTTCTAACATGCAATTAAACCATGACAAAACAGTTTACCTCCGAATGACTAGAAAGAAACACCCCTTGGAATTCTCTTATTGTACTTGTGACCAACCGCTTAAGCAAGTATATGAACACAAATATCTTGGCGTAACATTAACCAGTACCTTAAGTTGGAACTCACACATTACTAACATATGCGCTGCCGCTTTCCGTAAACTTTGTTTATTATATGTATACGACACAAACTCAAAACCGCTCCCTCTGAGGTTAAATACCTAGCATATACTTCTATAATTACACCGAAACTTGAACATGCCTGCGTTATTTGGGATCCTCACACTAAAACCAATATCGACTGCCTCGAAAGAATTCAAAGAAGGGCCGTCCGCTTCATTTACGGTATGTACAATCTAACAGACTCCGTTTCTGCCCTGATGGAAAGACATGGTATCCCAACATTAGAATCCCGACGTAAATCATTTAGGCTAAAATTACTTCACCAATTAGTTAACCGGAAGCTCTTATTTGATCACAGCCCCTACATTAGTCGCCTGGAAACACGGCGCGGCCGTCATTCACACTCCCTTGCCTTAACTCCGTATTTCGCCATAACTAATCTCTTCAAATTTTCGTTTTTCCCGCGCACAATCTGTGAGTGGAACAATTTACCGTTTGCCGCCCTGCTGTCGACAGATTCTATTGACGCACATGTTTTCCTGAGGGTGTAAAAATGATTTGCAGTTTTATTATCCACTGATCCTTTTTGTTGATTGCTTACTTTCAGTGCCATGTTGCTTTCCCTTTCTTTTGATAAAAAAAATAAATAAAAAATGCGATTCTCACAATCCCACTTAATTCATTGCTGTTATGATAAGCTTGGTTGCATTATTGTTGTATGTGTGTGATGATTGAATTATTGTATGCTGTGTGATGCTTGGCTTAATTGCTTACTGCCTGTACCATTCCTGCCTGGGGTCCATGCCTGCAGTATCTTGTAAATAAATAAATAAATAAATAAATAAATAAATAAATAAATAAATAAATAAATAAATAAATAAATAAATAAATAAATAAATAAATAAATAAATAAATAAATAAAAGGCTTCGCTTGCGATGTATCATGTCGCGCAATCTCGCAAACATACAGTTCACACTCGCTCTCTGTTGCACTGAGCACGCCGTGCCTTGTGAATGAGAAAAGTCTTTTACAGTGGCCACTTGTCCGTGTCGTCATATCCGGCCCCACGCCTACACTTCAACGATGATTAAAGGGCGAGTTACTTAGTCTGCCGTGTTTTTCCCATGCGTTGGTCGAAGCGTACAAGTATTCCATTATTCGGTATAGCAGAAAAAAGAACGTCCCCTTTCGTTTACATTCGTTTGCGTCGTGCAAAGACCTCATCGGAGTAACGGATTCGGTGCTGAAGAACAGGCAGCATGATTTGTTTACGCGGTGTCTTCTCGCGGCTACGGCAAAGTGAGAGTCGCGTACGTGCGCGCGCGCAGACATCAGAAAAATTGCATTGGCCAGAACTGCGCGCTCATGGTTCGGCCGCGATGCGAAACGGCAGCGGAAGTGCCGTTGCGCATATATAGACACACCGTCTCGCCCAATTACATCAGCTGCAGCGCTTCTTTGTTCTCGTCACAAGTGCTGAAACAGAAAGGCCCGCAGACAGGAGGGCATGCACGTGGTCTACGGGAGGTGGCGAATTTTTATGCGGCCTTTTGGCCAGCGGCAAGTGTGTTACGTCTTGGGGCGAGCTTCTATAGAGGGCGGCATCTAAAAGTCAATAAAAAAGATAGTGATGGCGCCCCCTTTGCTAACGCAGCTTTTCTTTTTCTTTACTGTCTTTTTTATATCCTCGATGCAGAGTTTCTTCGTTTTCATCTTCCGAACCATACGGCCCGCTTTTGTGATCTTTATTTGTTTTTTCTTCTCATTTTCATTTTCTTCACACCGTTCCGCGTCTTCATTAGGCGCTGCATGACCGCCTCTTCTGCGCCATACTTCGGTGTTACGCCTTCCCGTCGCCATTCATATCATGTGTTCGTTTTTTCCCGCACCTTTTTTTTTTTTCACTGTGCCGCTTTGTACCGCATTACACCTCCACAGTATAGCCGAGTATGCTACGCCTTCACGCCTAATTACCGTCTGATGTATCCCTGGCACATGTAGGATATATATATATCATCTGTTTCGCCAGCGATTTCGTATCGTCCCACAGTCACAGCTCCATGCCCTCAACCGCGCTTTTTTTTTTTTTGTTCTTCTTCCCTTTCATTGGAAGTACTTGAAGATTCACCTCCAATACTTTATTTCAATTACGGATGTTGTATTTTTTTTCTTTCGCGTTTCTTTCCTGGCTCCGAATTTCGGGGAGCCGGACTTGTTAATCTTTTAATGTTCATCCTTTCCAGGTTCACGTTTGTTATTTTATATACACTTACCGAATGTCAATATAACGTCGTTTGCAAACGTAGTACGTGAGGTGAAATATGCATAGGCAGTAGTGGCGTGTGTACTTTTTGTCTACGCATTGATTGTAATGTTTGCATTCCAGTTGTATATTTGGAACGGAATGAATACGTAAATTTCCAGCGATAGTGCACCAAGTCCGCAATAACGAATTTCATTTCTAGCTTGCTTATATATATATATATATATATATATATATATATATAATTTTTTTCTGTTGTTAATGGCTTCCATATCATTTCGTAGCATTTTGAGTTCTTGACTCTAACCCGCACCTTTCTTGACAGCCTCGATTGCAACCGTTCGTTGTCATACGTGCAGCTTCGTCTCTCTTTCTATTCGATCTCGTTCGCTCTCTCTTTGCGCCGCAGGCTTGCTGTTTTTGTTCGCAGAAGAAAAAAAAGTTATTGCAAACTACGACAAATTACTGCGGCCGCCGTCGGCATGATATCACAAACGTAGCTTGAATGGAGATAACTTCGGCGCAAAGTGTCAGAACTCCAGAACGCGCGCGCCTGTAATCATGTCTGGCCCTCCGTTTTCGTGACGATCATCAGTGCTAGTCTTCATTTCGTATTCTACTCCCCGTTCGTCTCCAGGTCGTTTCCGCCCACTGATCGCTCTTTTCCTCGTTTGGAGTTCGACAACGACTGAAGTAAGATGCATGGTTTGGAGTTTTTTTTTTTCCACCTTTTTTTATGTTGTTAGCTGCGGCCTTCGCGGTTCCTTCGACCTTCGATTGGTTGACTTTTCAAAGGAGACACGCTATTAAAAAAGAAAGTGATGAAATGTTATCGACGACAGCATTTACTACCTCCATGTTAACATTGCTACGTGTCACTGACGTTTTGCAGACTACGGATAAATACGAGAGGTGGTAATTGCTTCCTGCTACTTAGCGTGGCGGTGGTAGTGAATGTATACGTGACTGGTTATTAAACGTGCTACCTTTACGAGCCTTAGTATGTTACGGTAAAATTGTGGCAGTAAATGGTTTTGTCAGGGCTCATGTATATGCCAGTAGTAAGATGTAATATTCTTTGTCCCAAACATCATGTATATATGTCTATAAGTTGCTAGGTACTCACCGGTAAAACCTGTTCTACCCAAAAGTAGGGCTATGGACATACCCATGCATCAAGTTGCTGTTAAAGTGTGTTTCACTTGATTTTCTGTCTGTACGAGTATTTCGGCTTAACTGTGTTGTAGTTTATGGTTCGTTATTACTTTGTATACATTTTTATCCGACTATATTATTGTGGTTTGTATTTGCGAGAATAATCGCTTGAATAAGCGATTATTATTTACTTCAACACATACATTTCGTTTCCACTGTGGTGTATTTCATAGCCTGAGTCACTGTCTCGCTTTTCCTTTTAAAAGGGCTCTTAAGGGCTCGGGATCAATGACAGGTACGGCGGGTTCTCATTTAGAGTAGCTGGCTTCCCGCCGTCGTCCGCATAGCTGATCTTCTCCAGTGAGGAGACGCGTTAAGTGAAGTAGAACGAAAGTTTATTTACGTGATAGTTAGAAGATGGAACTGTACAGCAAAGAATCAGCTATATACAATGATTCAGCGATTGTTTACAAAATGTCATCGGCTTTTATTGCCCGCCGTCTCCTTACACGGAGGTCCGAAGAAGGCGGTGACCACTCTTGCCACTAATCATGCGAAGAAGTTTCAGTGGTCCACCCACCAGAAAGGGTGCAGGTTTCGTACCACTCGGCTGATGAGAAACACGGGCGAAAAGGTCGAATGGTAACGCGAGCGCACCACACAATGACGCACCTTGCCCACGTCTTGAAGACGTCGAAGGTCGAGGAGGTAGAGTCTGGTGGAGGGTAAAAGTTGAACTCCTCCTGGGACGTCAGCAGTAGTATAAGGCAGCGTTTTGCTACAGTGTTGCCAGAAGTTTCCCGAACTCGACAGGCCAGGCGCT
Organism: Rhipicephalus microplus; assembly: GCF_013339725.1. Taxonomy (NCBI): domain Eukaryota; kingdom Metazoa; phylum Arthropoda; class Arachnida; order Ixodida; family Ixodidae; genus Rhipicephalus; species Rhipicephalus microplus. Next base: position 88,338,537 of record NC_051166.1, read on the forward strand.
CAGTCCCTGAGAACTGCGACGCCTTCCCACGCTTCCCGACTGTCGGTGCTTTTGTGACGATTTCGCGTCCGCCACGACAGCTGAGTCGAGAGCTTGGCTTCATGAGAACTGTGGCGCCGCCCACGCTGTTTGAGCCCGTTCAACAAGAGTTGTCTCGCGAAGCTTTCGTTGAGACCCGACCACTACCTGGAACACATACAGAATAGAGTCTAGCTGACTGGGCGCCGATGGGGTTGAGAGCATCCTAGCAGACCGGCTTGCACACAATGGCGTCTGCCCAGACGAACTGCTGGGCCAAACGTAACAGGGCACAGGTAGGGCAAAAATTAAAAAAAAAATCACGTTTTGTTTTCTTAGTAATTTGAGAAGGGTGTGACTTTATGCATGTTTTCCACATTTGTGCTTTTTTAAGCCACAATAATTGTGGCTTAAAACCAGTTTTTCTCCTAAAGAAAGTAGTTGGTGAAGAAACGCACGCTAGCGAAAGCCCCGCGTATGCATGCTCTGTGCTTACGATCTGTTTTTCTCAAAACACACACACAACACACACACACAACACACACACGCACACACACACACACACACACACACACACACACACACACACACACACACACACACACACACACACACTTCATGTACAAAAATCAAAGTGCCGCTTTAGAATCAACGGTGTATAGAAAATTGTCAGGTAACTTCTAAGGCAGTCTGAAGACGGTGTGTGCTTTTATATTCACACTTCGTCTTCGCAGTGCATCAGTTCGAACACTTCCAGATCCTTGCTTCATTACACCTTGGGTTGGTCGTGCTTGTCGATAAGCTTAGGTGCCCGGGGGTCCGGAAGGCCTTCAGCAAGGGTAAATTCTGTGGAAATAATCTATACAGTTCTCTTGTTAATGTGCATAAATGCCACTGACGCGCATAAATGCCACTGACGCTCACCGGCGCTGAACGCTAAACAAGCAAGCTCTTCATTGCTGAACCTTGCAGGGTCTCGAAGTAGAGAGTGCCGCGCTCTTGGAGTGAACGGACACAGTAAACGCGGTCGGAACGAACCAAACAACAAACATTTACTTAAGTGCTTTTAGATCGACGATATCGTCACTCGAATTATAATACACATCAATTGTGATCAATACGCTGAATAACCTTACACAATACTACACAGCACTCAATAAACCTAACAAACACGAGAACGCACACAAGGCGGCTTCGCCAACGCTTGACTCACCACGAGAGCCCACGGCAGACGACCCGCGGGGCTAGTCCACCGCAGACCCACCGCTAGAGACAACCGTTCGCGCCAACCGCCACCCGCAAAAGAGAGACCCGCTCGTCTCCCCCGTGCCGCCACCAAGGCTTGACGCCAGGCGTCACTGCCGGCGCCACCGTTCTAACCATGCGAATGATGGTGTTGATAATGCTCGCGAGCACCGCGCCACCTACCGCTCGGTAGTTGTGAGCTCGCAATACGGCCAATGCGCGAAACACATGCGCCACGAGGGCGCAAACAACTTTACAGGGGATGTTAGCATGCACCACCACAACCACTGAGCTTTTTCCGGCGCCCGTCGAGGCGAGTCAGGTGTGCGGTGACAACGGGCATGCTCTAATGGACATGGTTATTATTTATCAAGAATGAAAACGAATAGCCCGTGCGAACATCCCGGTGTAAGTGTTGAGTTTGTGGGAATTGAATCGCAGAGTGTTGTTTGCAGTGTTTAGGCTTAGAGTCACAAGGATTGCGACATTGGATATTGTTCTTGCATTTAACAGCCGAAATTCAGAAATAATTGTACTGAAGCCTGGCCACTACAGTCAACTTGCTGGGTAACGTTGACCACACTCGCCAATACATTGCAGATAAATCTGCATGACATCTCACCAAAGAAGCAAGACAAGCATTACGAGAGGCTCGAAAGCGAAAAATTGACTTCGACTATGATACAGTAGCTACAAGCTTAGCAAGCTTGTAGCTACTAAATAAAATAGTTGAGCAGTGTTTGTGACAAAGTGTGATTGCTTTTCAACAGTTTTCTAACATGAAGCTCTGTTTTACCAAAATAATTTATTTTTATTGCTTAGGGACCATTATCTGCTATGCATTCCAAGGTAGCCAGTTTATTTCGTCTTGTATTCAGCATAAATACATACAGATACTGAAGAAGAATCGAAGTTGTGCACTTAAAAGTTTTTGTGTTACTTTGTTTACAAATTTTCATTGATGCCAAACAGAAAAGTTCGGCCATAGTGTTAATAAATTCGCAAAACAGTCTAATATTAGCCAGATTTGAATATCTATGCTTCAGTTAAAGAGAACGTGAAATTTGGAAGAAAATGATATATAGATTTTTTTTTAATATCGATTCTAGTCACTGAGAAAATGGTACCTCAAAAACGACCATAAATGCATGGTACGTGTCAGGCTTACCCTGTGCCCCTAATGTGCGTAGCACTTTAGGTGCCCCGATAAATAACCCCAGGTGGTCTAAATTTCCGGAGCCCTCCACTACGGCGTCTCTCATAATATGGTGGTTTTGGGACGTTAAACTCCACATATCAATCAAATCAATCACATTAGGTGCCCGGCTCGTCGTCGATCCGTGTGTTGGATTCGAGCTGAAAAAGGAGTGCTCAATAGAGGCTCAAGACAAGGCTAGTAATACTTAAAACCGGACATAAATAAACTAACAAGGCCTCAAATGATATAAGCAAAAAGCAACCGTATTAGGTGACTTAAAATTGCCATAAACTGGTACAAAAAATGCTGCTGACACCCACGCCGTGCAAGATAAGGCGCCACCGTCTCGCCAAGTGTGTGACTACTACTTCCACTGGCGTTTCTCCGGTGCCTTCGTCCCTACGGCTGAAAAGGGAAGCAACCTGACGGACCCCTCGCTGCGGGCGGCATGCATCTCAACTGCCTTAACGAGCAAGAAGTCTATAAAACGCATCAGAAAATAGCGCGCATGTCTCATGCCAAGTTTGCGAGTCTTCCTAACAACATTCTACTCCTTCCGGGGAAATCCAGCATGCTTACCCCAAACAGTGCCGTCATTGACGATTTGGTAAACGGAGTAGTTTCAACTCTATGAACGGGAATCGCTGAATGCTTGAGCTATACGCAAGAAGCGTATGCTGAGGCCTAGTTGTTAAGACGTAATTGAAAGAAATTCAACTGCGCTGAAGACGAGACACCAGAAACGAAGTGGCCAGGACTATGGCAGTACAACTGGTTTATCGAAACATACACGACTCTTATGAAACAAACTAAGCGCGTGCGCAGTGGTAGTCATGACCACGTGGCAAGTTGCATCGTGCACCTCTAAGACCCCTATATACAAAAAAAAAACTATGCATTTTTTTAGGTGGGGGAGATGCATTCAGCACACGATTGAGAACAACAGCGATGGCTGCAGAAGTACTTTTTTTTTTAATTGCTAGTGGTATCCTGCCTAACTGTCGATGATACCATTGCTTTGATTACTGGGAGTGGCCAAAGCGCCAGCTCCCTAATGGGCCTTTTGTGGCGAACTGCTGCGCCGGATTCGCGGCTTTTTGCGCTCATATTTGTGTGCAAGCTGTCTTCTGACGGCTCTGTTTTCGTTGAAGCCACGGACAGCGTGAAGGTCGCTTCGCTCGCTGCCGCATTTTGTTACGCCAGCAATTTGTCGAGTTTCGCCAGGTCGGATGCGAAATGAGTTCTCTGCTAACCGTACTTCGCATACAATTCCATTTCGTCGTTGTCGAATCCACTGCCTCGCCTTTTGCCGCGAAACTACCCGTTTTAGGAGTATTGCACAACATTCACTCGTGCAATATTTTCTGCCTCGTGGTTTTCAACTCATTGCACTGTCTGTTTAAATGGCGAGAGAAATCGGAATCTTCGCCTAATTGAAATAGGCTAGAATTTCGTTTCGGTACGTCAAGTTTTGACTATGTATTTTAAGTGTGCGTGTGGACGCCGGCACTGTTGTGCAAAAGGGAGACTGCAGCCCTCTCGCCTTCCTCTCCACAGCTTTTTTTTTTCTCTTTTACTTAACGAGTCATTCATTTCGCATTGATTTTGCGGAAGAAGTCTCCTATCAAGAAAAGAAAACACGTATATAGTACTCACAAGAAGCACGCGTTGCTAGCATTCCTGTTACGTTCATTGCTTCATTCTGTGGCCTATATAAAGCGCCTCCCTTGCTTGCTTCGTTATTCGTATATTCGTTGAACTCCTCCTCTGAGGTGATAGTACAACCGAGCGTTTTCTACACACAGATGTTTCCGATGGCTTTTCACGGAGCCGCGCATGGCTTCTTCTCCGTTGTGTTTTGTGCACTCATTTCCCGATGCAGCGTCCGAAAGTCTTCGCGACCGTCGCGTATAATACGCGCCGCCAAACGTGGACCACAATGAATGCCGAGATTCGCTGCAGCCTCTCTTTTGTCGTCTCCGTGCCCGATCGGCGCCGGTCCTTGCACGGTCATTAAGGGTGCGCTTCATCGGAGAAGCACACGTGCGTAACGATGGCGCGAGTTCGGGCGGCTACAGGGCGTCGTTCCGTTTTTCAACGCCATTCCTTAGTTTTTGCGCTTTGTCGCTGGTGTGGAAGCGGTGCTATTCGCTTGCGTTTATAAAACGAGATCGAAGGGCCTGCCGCGAACGGTGGATGACGAATGATTCTACACTTTTCATATACTCCGTCCCCGCCGTCTTTCGCTTAGTGCTTGTTTTACCAGTACCACCTGCTACCGATTGGCTGTAGTTTTTTGTCGTTCTTGCGCCCACCTTAGAGAGGAGCGGTAGCGGCATGTGTACGGAATAGTTTGTAATATCTCGCGTTTTACGTGCTAAGACGACGATATGATTCCGAAAGACGCGATAATGATAGGTTCCGGAAATTCTTACCATCTATCATTCTGTGAAGTGAAGTGACATCGCATATGAACCTGTATAGCATTTCGCCTCCTTTGGAATGCGGCCGCCTTAGCCGGAATCTAACACGTGACTTTCGGGCTGTAGCCGAGCTCCGTAACCACTGTTACGCAATTCAAGTGGACGGGGGGAGAGTTTCTCTAAACACACAACAGTGACTTCAGAATAAAAAAAAAGAGAGAAGCAAATGTGTACTACATGAAGAAGAAAATGTGTGGACCGTAGTGAGTGAGGTTTAGCCCGCAGGTATACACACTGCATTGGGCGAAAACTAGCAGAAAAGGTTGCTAATGATGTCAGTTAAAAAAAGTGTTCTATAAGTTTTTAGTGGCCGGCATTTTCTGGTTCGGCCTTTGTTCGAGGACTGCCGCGTCAATAGCTTGAAGTATAATAATCTCCCTATGCGACACTTTCCACCATGCCATTTCGCGTGCAAATAGGAAAGCGTTGAAGCCTGTTATTGGCATGTAAAATGCTCTTTCAACTGAGCTAATGTAGCTGTATTCCTTGTGGGCTGAAACTTTTGCCGTCGTCTTCATGTTTCGCAAAAAAGTCCAAATCGACTGCATTGACCCGCGCACGTCCCAGAATAACGCAGCGGAGATGAGACGGGGCTGCCGTGGTGGTTCAGTGGTTGCGAGGCTCAGGTGCTGACCCGAAAATCGCGGGTTTGAACTCGACCACGGTGGTCGCATTTTGGTGGAGCCGCAGTGGTCGAAGCGCACGTATCGTACGACATGCAGCCGCGTTGAAGAATGCCAGAGAATCTGAATTTCCGGAGCCCACCACTAAGGCGCCCCTCATAACGATATCGTCGTTTTGGGACGTAAAACCTCAGATATTGTTATTAGTAGAGATGAAACAAGCCGGCCAACTCGGTCGCTCGAATGGCACATGCGATAACATCGCCCGTGCGCAAGACCTGCCGTCGATGGCTCCTCAGGCAGAGAAACGCCTATCCTTTCGTCGGTCGAAGGATCATGCACAATTTCTGGTGGCAAAATGGGGGCGGACGTCATCTTGTGAGGAGAAACAGCGAACTTTGCGGTCGTGACCACAACAGACATCGGTGTACGACTGTACAGCCTTGCACGTGCTGCGCCAGATCGGATCGAGAGGAGTTAGCTGCAGTCCTTACTTTTAAGAATATTCTAATTTGTTGCTATCGCATTCATTCCTTCTCGCTGTGGCGAGACAATAGGCAAACACGTGTAACGCGCGTAATCGAGCAATGTGCGTTTCTTCGTTGTTTTAGCAGTGACCTTAATACGGTACCGCTTACGATACTGTATGCGAATCAACATCGCCAGTTGCGAGTTGTGCTTGACGTGTACGGTAACAGGGGGATATTAGCGGTCAATCAATGCAGTTCTTGCAGAATAAAACATTGACGTCTTGGTCATGACTGCATAGCGTATTTGCGTGTTCATGAGTGTGTTAAACCAGTACTACTATAATACTCCAATGAAAGCGTAGGGCGTTTTCGCGCAGTATGTGAAGTGTACGCGTACTGCTCCCTATTTAACACGATAGAGCGAGCAGCAAAAGTTAAATAGAACTGTAACTGAAGCGCACGCCATGAAAGCCACTAAGTTGGCTAACAATCTTTTGTATCTGTTGTTCGCGCACAGTTTTTCACTTCGCCGCCGATTCCATCCCACGAGTGAGGTGAGAGACGTGTTCTGTTTTGAGTGCACGTTAGAGAAACCTAGGTGGTCGAAATTTCCGGAGCCCTCCACAACGGCGTCTCTCATTATCATGTGGTCGTTTTGGGACGTTAAACCCCACAAATCAATCAATCAAGCTGAGTGTCCACCGTAATCACGCACGGGCGCCACAAAACTTCGCGTTGTTGTTGTTGCTAGATATGTTGTTTGATGTATCTAGAAAAGCGCAGGAATTGTAAAAATGTCGTATAGCAGTTTTTTTTTCATGCACTGTTACGTTTGGCCCGGCAGTTCGTCTTCGCAGACACCATTGTGCGTGAGCCGGTCTGCGAGAGGGCTTTCTCCCCGATATCGGCGCCCGGATGGAAGTGAAAAGCACGACGCTGTCCTGCCTGTGGGACTGGCAGTTTGCTGTGATCGGGTTACGAGGAACTTGACGGAACCATAGCGAACAACCCTTTTTGTTGAACGGAGTCGAACAGCGTGAGATGGCGTCACTGTTGCAGTTCTCATAAAGCCAACCTCTCGAGACAGCCATTGTCGCCTCCGCGAGGTCGTTACAAAGAACCAACAGTTCGGAAGCGTGGGAAGGCGTCGAAGTAGCCGTTCTCAGGGAGCGAGCACCTGGCCTGCCGACTTTGAGAAACTTCTGGGAACACTGTAGCAGAACGCAGCCATGGACCGCTGCTGACGGTCGTGTCAGCGGCCATCTTCTCCCCAGAGGAGCTCGACTTTCTATCTTCACAGAACTCTACCTCCTCGCCCTACGAGGCCTTCAAGGCGTGGGCCGGGTGCGTAATTTTTCGTGTGGTGCGCTCGTGAAAACCATTGGACATTTTCACCCACGTTCTTCTTCTCACGAGTGGCCCAATGTGTGCACCCTTTTTTGGTGGGTGGACCACTGAGACTTCACTTCAGCTGATTCGCGGCAACAGTGGTCACCGCCTTCTTCGGACTGACGTGTACAGGAAACGACGGGCTATAAGAGCTGGAGACTTTGAATCTGAGCTGAATCTCGGCTGAATCTCTCTACAGTTTCATCTTTCTCAACACGTAAATAAACCTTCGTTCTACCTCCAAGCATGCGTCTCCTCACTGGCGAGCATCGGCTATGTGCACGACGGCGGGGAGCCAGATACTGTAAAGAAACCTGCCGTACCTGCCACTGACCTCCTCGAGCCCTTAACAGCACGTAGGCAGCTTTGTATACCCAGTTCCGCAAATCAATTGATATTGGCGCTACTAAACAAGTTTTTAAGGGAAGTAACAGTTCCTTGTGTTTTCAGTAGTAATGTACTAATTACGGTTGCATGCCCACAAATGTAGGTGCATTGCTTGGTTTAGTTTTTTATTTAGAATGGTATCTTGGCACCATAGTTACATTTCATATTTGCTATAATATAGCGCTTTCTAAGGGTAATAAAAGGGCGTGTGTCTTCCCCTGTGAGGAAAAACAGAGTTTAAAAGTGTCTGGAAAACTGACACTTACACTCGCGAAGTGATGTTTCTTATGTGTACCAACAACACTTTACCAACAGCACCTCTCGCTTCACATGTCCTTGTTTTTGTTTTTGTATATGAATACTGCTATTGACATTGACAGACTGTTATTTCCACCTCGAGAGCTGTGAGGAAACGACAGTTGCGTTTCTTGGTGGCAAAACACCCAGTTTCGTGTGTGTGTGTGGTATAGCGCTCAGGGTCCACTTCTTCGTTCAGGCGTTTTGCTTTGTGGGATTATTCTTGCGCGCCTTCACACATCGATAAGCTCTCGCCATCCATCATCGACCTTCCTCGAGCATGGCTGACGACAGCTGGCGGATTCAAATCACACTGCACACTTCCACGGGCGTAGTAAAATCTTATCGCTTCACCACCTTTCGTATAGTGCACCTTTATTGTACATCTTTTTTTTTCTTTTATAGAGGCAGTGATGAGAAACCCATTCGGCTCAAGTTCTTTAGGGATCGGAGAAGGAAGTACGCGAGAAAATCGAAGTGCTCAGACCCAGCCTCTTTTGAAGAGTACTTTATTATAGGGGATTTAACCACCATGGGATGATAGTAAAGTGATAACAGAGTTATCCATAAAGTGATAAATACGGCTGTGTTATAACTGTTGCTGTTTTTACTGACACATTTAATGTTTCCTAGCCTGGTTGCAGTTCAGCAGATGTTCCGCCAGTTTTGTCTGGTGCGAGTTTTTTTTTCTTTCTCTCTCTGTACTGGCCGCTTTTATCGTGAATTATAGCTTGCTAGTGGAATGGGATGGGATATATGGTATAATTTCATTGGATTGGATTGAATGGACGAATGAACGGACGCTGTTTATGAGTGTTCGGTGATGCTGGACGAGTATGGTTGGCCCTGTAGTTCAGCCTTCCCCCACCCCCGCCTCATTCCCCAAGATTTATTTCTGAGCGCAAGTTATTGGTTTAAAAATGCGTGTGTGAGGAAGAGAATGCTAAGTGGCTTATGCGCGCTGCTCGATTACTGCTATATAGTCTGCTGACGGAAGGCAATCGGCACACTTCACTAAGCGCGTAATTTTTGATGTGCTCGCTCGCGTCCACAACACATGATAAAATATGCGCCGTTAACCCCTTTTTAGCAGGCTTTCGGGATGATTTTATTATCTCGCTAGAGCTGCTGGTTTTGGGACATTTCCAAAGTGCACGTGTTTTCCGTATAATATAGGGATTGATTTTTATACATTTGTAACCTAGCCTTGGTGATGTTCACTGTTGCATTTTTTGGTTCTTAGTTGTCTTAATGGACGTTGGACTTACGCCTCTTCAGTAAAATAACCCATGAATTCGGTATCGCTATATGCCGTCGGCAACTTCTCAAAAAAAAAAAAACGAGAATGAAAGACAGATATAATCAGCTTAATGTGAGCGCTTGGGTGAGTTGGTAATAATTAATAGTCAAGAAAATCTTGAAGAGCGGAAAAAAGACCATTGGACAAAGGGGAGTGACACGGACTAGTCAGAGTAGGTTTATTTCTCCTGTTCGTGTTTTTTCCACGCGTTAAAAAATTTTTGTCTGGACAGAGAATTTGTTCGAAAAAAAAAAAAGTTTGAAGCACGCGCAGGTGGAATGGTGGAATGCGATAGCGTGGGCGTTCGCAGCGGCGCGTTTGACGTTGTCGAATGTCGACTGCGCTTGGCAAATAGTTTCTTTGTGCCGATTTTTTCCTGCAGTACCCTACGTTATAACAAATCGGCCGAAAAGAAAGAAACGACTGCGGCAGGTTCCGTTGCGTTTGACTGATGAGCGTACCCGCCACTAAATTGCATTTGTCACCAGAAAGCCGTTTGCTCTTCCAATTGTATCGAAATACTCGACGGTCATCGACTATGTGTTCGGTTCTAGTTCCCTCGAGGTATTTGAGCGGGCCGCCAATATAATACTTGCGCTATAGTTGGCGCCGATCGAACAAGAGGACTCCCCGAGAAAACTAGTGATGGACATTCGAGGGTATTTCGATATATATATATATATATATATATATATATATATATATATATATATATATATATATATATATATATATATATATATATATATAATATAGGGTGTCCCACATAACTTGAGCCAAGAATTCGAAAATGATGAAACTTCAGTGGCGAATTGAACCAAACACGTACTATTCGCACAAGCCTGTAGGTACTCAGGCAATTTTTATTTCTACTCATACTAATTGATAAATGTTTTTAATTACCCACTTTTTAAATTATGGGCTGGACACCCAAAATATGAACACTGAGCTGTAGAACACTTTCAGAAACCACCGGCTGAATTGTTTCCTATAGGGCACGTCTAGCGCTGTTAATTTTTCCGCGTTGTAAAGAAAGCCCATGGCAGCACTATAGCAGTGCGCTTGCGCTCTGTCCCACGTCTTCTTTTCACGTTTCACAAGCTTTCTTTACAACGTGCAAATAGTAACAGCACGAGACGTATCGTACTCCATGGAAACAATTTGGTCGGTGGTTTCGGAAAGTGCTCCACATCACAGTGTTCATACTTTGAGTTTACAGCCCATATATAAAAATTAGGTAATAAAGAAATAATACTTATTAGTATGGGGAGAAATAAAAAAATTGCCTGAGTACCTACAGGCTAGTGCGAGTAGTATGCGTTTGGTTCGATTCTCCGCTGAAGTTTTTCATCATTTTCAAATTGTTGGCTCAAAATATGTGGGACACCCAGTATACAACGCCCACTGAGCGCGAAAGGAACTCAACATTGAGGCGACACAATTTTTTTGGACTACTTCTCTGACGGAACATAAGAGTAACGAGAGACGCTGTGAGGGCGGGGTGGGGTGCGAAAGAGTTTGGGTGGTGCGAAGAATTGATGGCAGTGTTCCGTCATTGCCTGCTCCGAATTGCATTTCTTACTCCCCTTGCGTTCAGTGTTACATTGCAGTGCACCGAAATAAAAGCGTGTGAGAAGGAAACGGCAGAAGAGCAGCGCCCCGCTCATCGCGGCTTTCTCGTCGAATCGGCGTCCTAATTTTAGACAGCAGAGAAAAGGCGTTACCACATTTTTCTTCTCTTGGTTTGGGAGTTGTGTGAAAACAATGGTTTTCACTATCGGCAACGCTTATCGCGAGAATCTCTGGCTTAATCTACGAATTGTGTGCGTGCGTGCGCGCATGTCCATTCTTTGGATGGAGAGACGCATATATATATATGGTGAAATACAAATAAAAGGCAAAAAAATAAAGAGAGCAGACGAAGTGAGCCGTGAATGTAAAAAAAAAAAACGCGGGAGGCTTGTGCGGACGTGCGCTCCTATTCGCGGTGCCACGCACTCTCTAAAACTGAAACGATAGCGGAAGGAATCGATGCGCCTTCGTAGCTTTTTGGATGTTTTTCCCGGTGGGTTTTTTCGCTGCCGTCGCCTTCTCGTTTTCTGCGCGACCTCTGCATTCCTTTTGGTTGTTGCCCGTGTCTTTTAGTTCGGGGGCGTGAGGTTGTGGCGAGATAAAGGCCACGGTGAGGGAGGGGGTCGCTCACTTTGTCATTGACTGTTGCTAACTAGGACCGTCGTATGCCATTTTTCATAGACAATAGTATTTTGGGGTGACCTTCGACGCAAAAATTTTGGTCTGTCTGTCTGTCTGTCTGTCTGTCTGTCTGTCTGCACATTTGTCTGTTTTTCCACCCTTAACAATACCCTAAACGGCACCAAAGGGTCCAAACGATATTCCAAACGGCCGACCCCATCCGCAGCACGCACCAATGTTGCTCAAGGTTCAGCGTTCATACTTGTGTGATTGTGAATTAAAAAAAGCAATTATTGCGCATATCTGAGGCACCATAGCAATACGTCAATATTGTGTATGTGTATTTTTTACTAGAAAAGGCATACATAAGTCATTCTAAGGTCCATAGCGTTTGTCACGTTGCGCTGACCAGGCAACGCTTGCACGAAATGGCAAGTATTTCCAACGCTTTGCTAATACGACACGGTGGTGGCACCTACCCGTCGCCTTGCGTTCTACAGCTTATCACCTCAGAGACGGGCGTGCACGCTGCGCGCTTTGTTTTCCGGTATAACGTGTGACGTGACTTGATGTGCTCATTCACCTCCGCTGCACGCTCGAGGCACTCTAGCGCAGCGCCTCCAGAATACCATTCACCGATTTTCTTGAGCAGAACATAAAATAAACGTTTTGTTCGATCACTCTCTCCAGACGCAAGACTATCGTCTTTCGACGACATTTGCAGTGTAACGTGCAGATACGGGCCAACTTTTTTTCCTCGTCAGACCTTCCGGGATGTTCCTCTTCTTCCGCGCGCCGGCTCTCGCATGGGGGGAGGGGGGCTTTCACTTATCGACCGCTTGTTTGCTGGCCTGATAGGGCCGTGTCGCATTCGTGTGCCCGATGACTCATTGTGTTTGCGTCATCCGGCTTACGTGCTTCTCTGTGGGTGCACCTCTGACCTCGATTTGACGAACGCGTCGCGAAGACGCTTAGGCTGTGACTTTAACGCTTCTCCACTAAGTCTTGGATGGGGCGTACTTTTTGGCCTTTAAAGAGAAATATTGAAACGTGTACGTCTGGCTGGATCGAACGGACGTTTCACGTAAGACCGCCCCGCCGCGGTGGTCTAGTGGCTAAGTTACTCGACTGCTGACCCGTAGGTCGCGGGTTAAAATCCCGGCTGCGGCGGCTGCATTTACGATGGAGGCGGAAATGTTGTAGACCCGTGTGCTCAGATTTGGGTGCACGTTAAAGAACCCCAGGTGGTCGAAATTTTCAGAGCCCTCCACTACGGCGTCTCTCATAATCATATGGTGGTATTGGGACGTTAAACCCCGCATATCAATCAGTTTCACGTAAGACCATATAATTATAAGTAGGATGTTGTGTACATTTTTTTCGTCCACGCATTCTTCGTTTAGAACAGGTATAATTGACGGGTATACAGTTTAGCCGAAGCTTTGCACCTTTGGATACACCGTAAGGTGTATCCGAGTCACGACCTTGGGAGGTCGCGGGCAACGCGTATGTATGCGCATGCGGCGGAGCAATTTCACCCGCGAGGGGACCGCGTGATTCGTTAGCGTGCTCCACCGGCACTTCCAGGTCGCTCTGTAGTCTGGTCAGGGGCGAGTAGCCCGCATGCGATGGTGATACTACTTAAGATACGAAATCTGCTTCCTTCTCTGATGTGTCCACTCAGTTGAACAGATTTCATTCGCGCGCACTTTCTATCTTTCTCTTCCTCGAGAGTCGCTTAGATAGATAGATAGATAGATAGATAGATAGATAGATAGATAGATAGATAGATAGATAGATAGATAGATAGATAGATAGATAGATAGATAGATAGATAGATAGATAGATAGATAGATAGATAGATAGATAGATAGATAGATAGATAGATAGATAGATAGATAGATAGATAGATAGATAGATAGATATTGAAAGAAGTACCATGACAGGCGAGGAAAAACATGTTAATTCGCGCATGGTTGTGTTGTTCGAGTTTAGCTGACTGTGCAGAAATCGTACGCATTGCTCTCGGTAGCTGCGATTCTTAGGTATGTGACGTTAAGCTTGTTATATAGTGAATGCGGCTGTGTGCGTTGACGTGTGGTAATAAGGATGCTTTGTGTTTGGCAGATGCAAATAATTTTATATGTTATCGTAACTGCAACACCGATGTATGACGTAGTTGTTATATCATGGGTATCGTCCCTAGAATTTACAAGTGAATGGTACCTCGCGAAAACACCGACTGCAATTCTTGAATGATATGGATCTCAATGGGAATAATTACAAGGCCTTTTTAATTGTGGTCTTTTTCAAATTAGAAGATTGAGCATTTCTCTTCGCCGTATAAGCTCTGTCCACCTCTTCGTGTATACGCCGGGTCACAAAATGGCTGTAGAATTGTAATCTGCCGCATACAAGATTGTGCGAAAAAATTGCATTCGTATAGCCTTTGAAGTTAACCACGCTATATCTGTAAGAACTAACTACCTGGATCCGTCTGTATTTTGAAGGTGCTTGCTATATATATATATATATATATATATATATATATATATATATATATATATATATAATTAGTTTTCACCCTCGCTTGCGCTTTCTATCGTCGTCTTTTTCTCTCTTGAGACATCAAGTGTATTCCCCTAATTCGTAAATGGTCAAATGATTATGGAATGTCTGGTGAAGAATGCGCGCATATTTCCTCTCGTCAAATTTTCGAACGTCTTGTTTCCTCTCGCGCAGTCGGGCATAATCAAGCTGTTCGCTGACTATACGGTTGGCTTCTGGCGAGGCGCCTCCGAAAACGGAGTGAAGACATAACGTGAGCGACATTCAATGCTTAGTCGTCGGAAGGAATCTCGGGTACTGCGCTGTGCAGCAGGTATACTGCCACGTGTTTCGTTGTCGCAGCTCGCGCAGAGCCAGCATTTTCTTTTTTTCTCTCTTTTTTTTCGAAATGTACATACTAAACTGAATAGACCAGAACGCAAATTTAAGCTTCAAGCTAACTTTGAACATCTCTTCCGAGAGCCAGACTTTCTTTTTTCTGATCGATGTTGGGGAAAATTTTTCAACCCAAGTCCATTACGACATCGCGTGCGTCTGGCCGTTTAAAGAAACGTGCTGTACGTTCACGCAGGCCGAAGACGCGCCACTTCCAAGACGGCCCCGCGCAGCGCAGGCATGACCATCCGAAGATTGCTTCAAGTCACTTCTCGCTAGCTCGTTGCAAAAAGAACAAAAAAAGAACACAAAGAAAAGCGCCCTTGTATACCACCATGCACGGCAGCAGAATCCGCCGTTTCGCGAGAGCTGTCATCGAGAAATTATAGCGCGGCGTTTGTTTCGAACGCAATAGTGAGAAGTTCCTTTGATAAAAGAGAATCGGAACGCGTTCGTAGGCGCGCGCGTGGTAGCGGCTCGTTTGCAGCGGTGTGCGCGGCGCATTCTTTATTAATTCATTCTGAAAGCCTTCGCCCGTGCTTTCCTCATTTGTGCGTGGAACCACTCCGCCAATCTCTCGCGCCCTAGTTTTGACGCTTGGCGTCGCCTTTCGGCGACTTCGACCGTCGTCCTATTAGCGCTCTCGAAAAAGTGCCACAGTTGGTCGCAAAGCAGGCGTGTTTGTTTTCTTGAAGCTTTTCTCTGTTCCCGAAGGAGCCAGAGAGTTGGGGCGCAGAGCACTTTCAGACGCGCCGTCGGGAATCTTCGTGGCGCGTTTCTTGTTTCGCAACGGTAGGCGGAACACGACGCGCCTCTTCCGAGGGAGATGAGAGCGCGGGCGTCTGCAACTTTGGCGGCAGAGCGCCACGGGAAAGTGCCGCTACGTGCGTCCTCCCGCGTGCTATAGTGCGCTTCGACGCTTTTCCGCCAGTTTTGTCGCGCCCTGTCTGCGGCTGCATGCATGCTCGCTCGCTTGCGTCAACCAGTCGTCGCGTCATTTACGGTCCCGGCGTACATTTTTGTTTTTTTTCGTAGATTCCATATTCGCAGTCTCCATATGTATCTCTCTCTTCATGTATACGTGGCGTGTCTGGTTGGTATTATTTGCTGACGCGTTTTTGTACAGTGTCTCGGTGGTGTTGCGACGATTCCGGTATATAATTTATCCTGTATGTCGCAGTCGCCCCCTTTCGGTTGTGTATAAGTTGCAATGAACAAGGTGCGCACGTTACTCACCTTTGTCTGAGTGATCGTGTTGGTGTCACCCACGTGCAAGCAGAACGTCCACAAGAAACCTGTGGTTTCAGCTCACGCGGAAAGAACTATGTTTTTTTTTTTTTTGGATGGGGTGATAGACAATAACGGATAGTAATGTACGGGACTGGCACGTGTGCTTTTTGGTGTCTACCGTTTTTTTATTTTTTTTTATTTTCACTCCCTTTATAAACTCTGACGTTTGCAATGAACGCTTAGTTGAAGTTAAACGCTTGTGTTGTGTGTTCTTTGTAATAGCGGCTGCGCTTCCTAGCAAGATGGGCAAACAAAACTTAAAAACCTAGCGCAAAGCTTCATTGTCAATGACGACAGGCTTACATGTGATTTGGTGGCGAACCTCTACCTTCGTCTCGTTGTGAGGCAGTTCTTTTGACGTAATTCCTGGTTCGTATCCCGGCTGCGGTGGCTGCATTTCCGATGGAGGCGGAAATGTTGTGGGCCTGTGTGCTCAGATTTGGGTGCACGTTAAAGAACCCCAGGTGGTCGAAATTTCCGGAGCCCTCCACTACGGCGTCTCTCGTAATCAAATGGTGGTTTTGGGACGTTAAACCCCACATATCAATCAATCAATCAGTCAATTGACGTAATTACTGTCAATGTAATAATTAGGTAATCACAGTAACGTGTACAGGGTTTTACACACTCGTCTGATATTGTTATGCCCCGATTGATTTCTATCAAAGCAGACACATGCAAGAAGTTATAGTAGTGGCAGCAATACTACAGTAGTACACTGTAGCAATACGATTCGGACACAAGCCTCCAACATGGTGCCGAAGCGGTAGGATCGTCGAACCTCTGACAGATGGCAGGAATTTTGCATAAGTGATCACTAGGGAAGCTGTAAGGGACGTGGCCAGACAATACTGGCGTGGATTCCTATTCCTTTATTATGCATTTTCGCGCTCGTATTTGCTTACGTGCGCGTTTTATGTGTAGATGCATGCCACATATGAAAACTACGGGTATAGTGGAGGATGTAGTTGCTCTCCCCCGTGTTGGAGGGTGTCCGACGTCTGACCCCGTCCACCTATTAGCACCCCCCCCCCCCCCCTTGTGCTTTCTTCGGACCAATGAAAGCTGAGGATAGCACGTGTATCTATGCTGAATCAATCTGCGGAATCGCGTCGCCAAATGCTTTCATAGTCTCTTCACCGAAGTCTTGAAATCCTGCCTTCGCACTGGAGGGCGTTCTTTCGAACGGATTCTTCCAAGTTCAATATTGTAGCGGATATACGATGCATGCAACATGAGAGTATCGCTCTCGTGCTAGAAAGCAGAGCGCCCACCCTATCCTGCAGATTGGGAGCTAATATTCCTACATAGCAATATCCTGCATAAACGTGCTGAAGAGCTACATTTCAAAAACCTGCCTCCATTTTTTTCTTCTTGTTTTGTATTCCTGGTCTGTGAAAGTGGTGTTGCATGTCTACACAGTGTTCATACTTTAAGTGTGTGGGCGTCGAGGGTGAATAAACATTATCCGTAACTGCAGCATCATTCCTAAACTGATTAATAGTATATATATATATATATATATATATATATATATATATATATATATATATATATATATATATATACCACGTGCATTTCTAACAGCTGTTTTATTGTGTATTGCAGTTAGGACCCCTTTCTCCGCCGTTCTCTCGCCGCGCCGCTAAACTGATTAATAGTAATGAGAACCAATAATTCTTTAATTATATATATATATATATATATATATATATATATATATATATCGAAATCTAACCGACAATAATGCCAAAAAAGTATAGGAGAAGTTATTATGCCAATTGTAATGTAAATGTGAAGAAAAAGAAAAGTGGGTGAAAAGATGACTTGCCGTGGGCAGGATCCGAACCTGCGACCTTCGAATAACGCGTTCGATGCTCTACCACTGAGTTATGACAGCCATTCCCCCAGCCACTTTATTGGGTATCTATTTGAATTTAAACGTGGGAGTGTCAGTCAGCGCCACCTGAAGCCATAAAGGTGAGTGTGGCACACTCTTTATGAGGCTGTTTGGCATCACGTAGCACGTGAACGTATTACTAACTGGCAGCTGACCAATTGTCCCTCGTATACAACCTAAAGGTACCAAGTCTGCCAGTACGAGACCCTCGTTAATCAATAAACGAAACAAGTGTATACTTAAGAGCTCGTTTTTTCGTGTTTAGACACAATATCAATGAGATCTAATAGACAATAATGCCGAGGAAAGTATAGGGGAAGTTATTAGGTGAATTGTAATATAAATGTCATGAAATGAGCCAAACAAGCTCCTAAAGAGTGCCACACTTGCCATCGTGGCTACTAGTTGCGCTGACTGACACTCCCACGTTTAAATTCAAGTAGATACCCAATAAAGTGGCTGGGGGGATAGCTGTCGTGATAGCAACGCGTTATTGGACAATGGCAGGTTAGGATCCTGCCCACGGCAAGTTATCTTTTCACCCACTTTTCTTTCTTCACATTCACATTACAATTCGGTGTAATAACTTCCCCTATACTTTCTTTTCATTATTTTCTGTTATATAATATATATATATATATATTATATATATATATATATATATATATATATATATATAACAGAAAACAAAGTGTGCGTAGATATGTGTACACATAACGACTTTTCTAGTTTCGGCCTCATGCGTCTTTAACAGAGATCAGCCCAACTAAGCGTATCAATGTTAATGTTTGTGCCGCTCACAAATATTCCTTTGCCTCTCCTTTCTTCCTTTTGTGCAGTTGTGCCTGTGCCCCTTTTCGAATGCGGCCTGGAACCATAAGTGCCGAAATACGGTGAGTGCATGCACGACCAGTTGCTTGCGCGTTCTTCCCGGATATAACAGTGGTTGCGCTGAATTCTCATTACTTTAATTGTGTATGTAATCGGTGCGTGATATTTATACCTGTGGATGCAGGCGTACGGAGTATTTTTAAAACGTGTTATACATTGCCGACGCTGGAATTCACATCTTCGCTTTGCTCTTCAGTGGAGAATAATTATGTAAGGCAAGAACAACAGCAGCAAAATTTGTGCGTAATAAACTGAGAAGCAGTGACTTTCGAAATGAGCGTGTATCAATATTGTTACAAATTTAAATCATTAAAAAAACGGCAATCAGTGGCACGACTAGTGTGCGCAATTGGTCGAGATAATACGCCGGTATGATTAGAATTCAAGACGGTTTAAACAAATGTTCGTGCTTTAATACTTCGTTCTCAACTTTCGTACTTCAATCCTCGAGCTCTGTGCAACTGCGAAATGCGTCTGCGTGCGCGCTTAGCAGGCGACCACTTATGCCTATCCCGAGTGGTGAGAATATCAAAGCCTCTTGCCGCGCAAGTGCACAGCTTTCCCGAAGTTGTGCGTTTGCGCTGTAGTAACGCTGCAAAATGTCTGATTGCTATAAACCAGTCTTTTTTTTCTTGCACCTTCGTTTACAGTCGAAGCGCACGTTACATGAGCCCCAGTTATTACCTATCGATGCCTCCTGCATCTGCAGGGGGCCATGGTTTCAGTGACGTCACAGCTTGTTATGCCAGCGAGTCCTCGTCAAACGACCGTGCCTCTGAAAAAGGCAATCTGGGTCAAGGCCAGCCCGCCGTCTGCCCGACGCGAACATCTCAACGGCGTGAACACGCGCGGCGCCTCTCTCGCCCACGTGCATTGAGTCATCGGCGCACGTGACAGCGAGCCGGCGTTCTCGTGCCTGGTGGTCTGACGCATGGCGCGGCGACCCCCATTGGCGGAATCTGCCCGGACGACCAGCGGCGCTTCTGATTGGACCTGTTGGTTGGACCCGGTGTAAATAAAAGAAGCCCTGCGGCGCGTCGCGATCGGCGTTCCTATGAGCGAGGAGACCCCATGTCGGAGGGCCGACATGTATGCGAGTCAGCGGTCTTAGGCGAAAGGCTGAACTATGTGTTAGAGAGAAGAGCTCGGCTCTTCGAGTCTCTGTCGGCCCCAGTGCCGAAATTGTAACGCCTCTGTATATATGCTGTACATAAACCTTGTTTAACTCACCGTCGTCTCGTCCGCTCGTCTTATCAGCTCTGCGCAGAAGCAGTCGCGAGCTGATAAACATACGCTACCAAACGGCTGGCGACCTTCCCGGCGGAGTTGAAAGCAGTGGCGCCTTCGGCACCGTGTTGGCGTCGCCGTCTTTCGCAACAGTGGTGGCTTCGGCGGGATCGGTCCGTCGTTCGCAACAGTGGAGGTCAGCGGCGGGATTTCGGAGGTGGCTTCACAACAGTGGTTGGCAGCTGCGGGATCGGCCGGCGTCAGCGACATCGATGCGGTGAGTGCCTGACGTTTTCCCCTCAGTTCACCAGACTACTCTAGCTCAGGTTGTAGTAGTTTAGAGAAGGGCTGTGTGAAGCATTCGAGTGAGCTTTGATCGTTTCAAGCCAAGTTGAAGTGCTTTGAAACCAAAGTTAATGCGGAGGTGGTAAACACGGGAGAGTGAAAAGTTGCTTGCGCGTCTTGCTAGTTGACTTATAGTGGGTACGGCAAGTAGATTCTTAACAGGGGCAAACAGCAAGAGGCTAGTGTGAACGATGGAGAACCTTAAAGTGAAGGAACTCATCGAAATTTGTGAGGAACTCGGCATTACTTTGGGCCGTGCGAAACGAAAGCAAGCGATCCTTGAGATCATGAAGGATGAGGGAGTGTCGGCTGAGGAAGTCGATGAGGCCTGGGCGGATATCAAAGCACGCCGCGAGGAGGCCGAAATGCGAGAAGTTCGTGAACGTGAGGTAGCCGAGAGACAGGAGCGTCTCGAGTTGAAACGACTAGAATTGGCAATCCTACAGTGTTCGCAGGCGCCTAGCGTAGCTTCTCCGACGATTCAGGTCAGCGGTTTTAGAATTCGGGACCAACTGCCACCGTTCGTAGTAGGCGAGGACATGGCGAAGTATCTCGTCAAGTTTGAACACGTCTGTGAGCGAAACGCTTTGGAGCGGTCTCTTTGGGCGCGGAACCTGCTAGCTCTTCTTCCCGGCGAAGTGTCCGACGCGATAACTTGCTTGTCGAGGGAAGCGTTTGAGAGCTATGACGAGGTTAAGGAAGTGCTCTTGAGACGTTATAAGTTGTCACCCGAGGCTTTCAGGCAAAGGTTCCGGTATGCTGAAAAGGGGAATGAGTCACACGTTGACTTCGCGTTTCGTCTTAAAGCCGATTTGATTGAATGGCTTAAGGGCGAAGGTGTTTATGACGACCGCGATAAAGTGGTGGAATGCGTTGCATTGGAGCAATTCTACCGCTGCATCGAGGAGGATGTCAAACTTTGGCTGCAGGACAGACTTGGGGACGTACAGTTAAACAAGGCAGCTGAGTTAGCTGAGGAGTATTATACTCGCCGAAAGTTGCATAGCAGGGCAGCTCGCGTTGAAAAGGATGAAAGGAAAGAGGGCTTTTCAAGGAAACCTGATCAACGGAAACCCGCTCCGCACCGTAATTTCAAGAAGGACCCGTCTCTTACGAAGGACAGTGTAGGGGAAGGGCAAACAGAAGCGGAGAAATCGAGTGAGGTTTCTACCACACAGGCATTAGAACCGGAAAACAAACGGAAGCCGCTAATCTGCTACAACTGTAAAAAGGAAGGGCACATCGCGAGAAACTGTCAGGAAAAGTTTGCCTTCGCAACGATCCGAGAATCAGAAAAAAAACATGCGGTTGTTGGAGCCGTATCTCCAAGAAATTAGGGTCAATGAGAGAAACGTGCCGAGCACTTAGAGACTCAGCGGCAACCATGGACGTTGTCCATCCTTCATTGGTGTCTCCGGATGACTTCACAGGAGAATGCGCGTGGATCAGGCAAGTCGCCGAGGAGCAGAGTGTTCGCTTACCAATCGCCACCGTTGTCATTGAAGGCCCGTTCGGTAAGCTTTGCACCGAAGCGGCTGTGTCTGCCGCGCTGAATGGTCGTTTTCCTTATCTCTTCTCCAACAACTCGGAGCAGCTTCTCAAAGAGCAGGGCAAATCGTTCTTCCCCTACTTAGCGTGCATGGCTCCCACGCGATCGCAAGCGCGAAAGCTTTCGCGGAAGCTTGACTTGGTTCCATGCGGTGAACTCTCAAGTGACCTTGTCGGCGGGTCGACGGAACCCCAGAAAGGAAATTTTCCGCATGAGTCATGTGAGCAGTCACGCGAGCGGCCCGTCGCGGGAGCGGCCGGCGCGGTATGCGCTGGGGGAGACGACGTGGCGCCATTGAGTCAGAGCGAGAGGGTTGCAACGCTCTCGCCTGTAGCGGAAAGTTGGAGCGAGCTGCCGAGAGTTGATCGAGAGACGCTCATTCGAGGGCAGAGTGAGGATCTCTCGATTGAAGCGCTAGTGGAAAGCCAAATTGAAGCGCTCGTGGAAAGCCAGAAAAAACGCGGCAAAAGTGCTGTCGAAGGAGCACTACGAGAAATCGGGGAAGAAGCGCGCTTTTGAAGTTGATAATCAGGTAATGCGGCGGCAGCCACCCAAAAGGACAAGCTTGAGGTTGATTGGGAAGGGCCCGCCACAGTATTATCGAAGCCTTGCGATACAACTTATGAGGTGCAAGTAGGAAGGCGGCAGAACAAAATTTACAACTTGATGAAACCGAATGTTCAACATCAAGCGGTCGTAAATCAGCTGTTGAAGGCTTCAGAGGAAGAGGAAGCAGAAAATTTGAGTTCTAGTGAGGTGATCGAAGGGAGATCGAAAGTAATTTGGGAGCAGATAAACCTAGAGCCTAGCTTAAGTGAAGGAGGACCTGAGAAAGAGGACCTGAGAAAGATTGGTTCCGAGTTTGAAGACGTGTTTTCGGACCGCCCCGGAAACATGAGGGTGATCGAACACGATATCGAGCGAAGCGGTGAGGAGTCAATCAGTAGCAAGCCGTATCGTTGTTCCCTGTGCAACGTCGCAAGTGTGAGCCGCTCTTGGTGCCGCATAGGTATCGTCGCCTAAAAGTGGCCGGTTACTGAAGTGGAGCATGTTGCTCCACAGCGCAACTTTGACGTTCGCTATAAAAAAAAAATAAAGGAAAGGTAAACGCTAATGCAGGTGCATTGAGCAGTGCGTTCCAGCTAGTAACTTCTCAACCTTTCGGTTTCTGGCTGGCGATTCGGGGCAAAATTTTGACCTCATCACGACCTGGGCTGAGCGCTCTCGTTCAGAGTGATCTCAAGGGGCCAACTTTATGTGGTATTCTAATTCGTTGCGGGGTTGTAATTGTGAAAAATTCAAGTTCTTACTTTAGGAGTCTTTTGTCCCACATGTGCCTCTTGATGTAGAGGGAACGAAATTCCGATAGACACGTAGATAGGTATATGTTGTTCTATACTTTGTCTGGTGTTCTGTTGGGTGACCGAGGGCACTTGCTTGTGTCGTGTGTTGTCTGTTGTCGAACCGTTCTTAGCAAGTTGCAGAACCATCGACAAGTGCTGAACCCGAAGATGGTCAGAAGAGACGAGTGAAGCTGGTCAGCAAGTTGTGGCGACAAGCCAGTGGAGCTGGGATCCGTCGTCAAAAATGGGATGTGTTCCCGGACCAGTCTGGAGCTGTATTCTCCCCCTGGCCCTGGAGGCGAACCTGGAGGGACCAGGCGAACGAGCGCACCTGACATCCGAGCCCCGTGGAAGCAGCTCGTCTTTCCGGTGCATTGTCTGGCGGCGGGGGTGCTGTTATGCCAGCGAGTCCTCGTCAAACGACCGTGCCTCTGAAAAAGGCAATCTGGGTCAAGGCCAGCCCGCCGTCTGCCCGACGCGAACATCTCAACGGCGTGAACACGCGCGGCGCCTCTCTCGCCCACGTGCATTGAGTCATCGGCACACGTGACAGCGAGCCGGCGTTCTCGTGCCTGGTGGTCTGACGCATGGCGCGGCGACCCCCATTGGCGGAATCTGCCCGGACGACCAGCGGCGCTTCTGATTGGACCTGTTGGTTGGACCCGGTGTAAATAAAAAGAAGCCCTGCGGCGCGTTCGCGATCGGCGTTCCTATGAGCGAGGAGACCCCATGTCGGAGGGCCGACATGTATGCGAGTCAGCGGTCTTAGGCGAAGGCGAACTATGTGTTAGAGAGAAGAGCTCGGCTCTTCGAGTCTCTGTCGGCCCCAGTGCGAATTGTAACGCCTCTGTATATATGCTGTACATAAACCTTGTTTAACTCACCGTCGTCTCGTCCGCTCGTCTTATCAGCTCTGCGCAGAAGCAGTCGCGAGCTGATAAACATACGCTACCAAACGGCTGGTGACCTTCCGGCGGAGTTGAAAGCAGTGGCGCCTTCGGCACCCCCAGGTAACATGGGTTAA